>QJPP01000058.1:600000-1055611 GCA_003996215.1 Jaltomata sinuosa
ATTAACAAGACAAAGGGTCATTCCGGAGCCACAACATCTAAAACACCACTTCATAGCTTGGAAGTCTATAAAAATAATACTAGATCATGGAATTACGAAAGAGGATCGTAGGGGGTAAATTACCTCAACAAAAGGATCTGAAATCCCAAGAAAAATGATCTTCTTCTTTGCAGTAACAACAACCAAAGCCAAAATTGACGAGAAAACTATATCACAATGATGAGCTCACGACGTAGAGCAACTTCTATTAAACTTCCGAGTTGAGAATCCTAACACCCATTGAGGATTTGTGGGATTATTATCTAATTTTTTGGTGGGTTTCTGGAAAAACAAATAAGGAGGAGGTCCTATATAAAGCAACACCGACATAGGGGCTTGGGGGACACGCCTATACGTGCTTGCTTGTGCGGTCACACAAAAATACGAATAACTCTCTATTCTGAAGTCGTATGAATAAACAATTTGATGAGTTAGAAACGAGACTCGTATACCTTCAATTTGATATATTAGGATCCCACTAATTCTTTATATATTGGGATAAAAAAACCCAAGATATTTCATTCAAATTTTAAGAGAATTCCTTAAAGGAATTTACAATAACTTTTTACGACTTTTATTTTGTAACTTGCTTGAATTCAAAACATATTATAAAACCATTGTGCAATTAAAATACCTCATAAAATATTCTTCATCACATATTAATCACTCCTAGTCTTATTCAAAAAGTATGAGTTAATCCAATGTTCAAACAGGCAGGATGTTACAGTGTATCTGTCACTTATATACTCATAAGGTATCACCTAGATGAGAGTTTGTAGTATTCAGTTGTCTATAGTTGCTCATTTTGTTATTTGATTCATTGAGCATCCTCATATGTCTAGTTGTTATCCTGTCGGTTTTACATACCAATACATGTTGTATATGTACTGACGTCCCTACGTCTGAGGGTGCTGCATTTCTGTATATGTAGGATCAGGTATTAGCAGACTTCTATATTAGGCACTTGTTCTGTATTCATCAAAGTAGTGGGTGAGCTATTCTCTCATCTAGAGCTAATAGATATCTAGTACTCTTTAGTCATATTCACAATGATAATTTGGGTAGGTCGGGGCCTGTCTCGATCATCATCCATTGTGTAGTTACAGATTCTATTAGAGGCTTCATAGAAAATGTAAAGTTATCATATGTAGTTATAGTTTCAGTTGTCTATTGCGGTGTGTGGCTAGTTGGCCAGTATTATTTATGTATAGAACTTCACTACTATTTTAGGAATAGTAATTCTCCTGCTTAGTATAGGTCATTTGTAAAGCATGTGCTCATAAGGTTCTTGTCCACCCTGTCTAGGCTTAAGGCATGACAAAAGTGATATCAGAGCCCTAGGTTTAAGTGTCCCTCAGAGTCCACAAAGTCGTGTCTGGTAGAGCCTCACTTATGGATGTGTTGTGCACCACCATTTATAATGGGGGTGTTGCTTGGGCATTTAAGAATTTTGAACTTCTTCCATGATCTAGATCATGCAAGTGTTAAGTCATAAGATGTTACTTCTGATTCATACTCTGCTCAATCATCATACAGCTTCTGCCTATTCGAAAGGAACCTCATATCATACTAAGGGATAATATTTGAAATTCTAAATATGGCAGCTTCTAGCAATTAATCTTTAAACCATCAGTCACCAAAAGACTCCAACTTGAGCTTAAGATAGCTCAGTGAGTTTGGCCCTTTGATTCACAGTTGCTCATGGAAGAAGTGCGTGCAGCGATTCATGTGCTCTCTATCATTATAGTTGCACTTATGTTACCTACTATCTTTTATATGGAGGACCCAATGGGGGGATCATTAATATGATTGGTTAGTTAAGGGTCATTTATCTACGGTAGCGAGAAACACAATTTTCTGATACAATAATTTTGAAAGAATACCATCAGATTTTAAGTCCAAAAGCGTTTTGAATGATCCCTCTAATGCTTGTGGGATTTAAGCCTATGAAGGATGTTCAATTCTTTTTTGGTGATATAACCAGAAGATCCAAGATAATGTATAAGCTTAGAATTAAGACGATTGAGTCGACTCCTTACCAGTTGAATATGATAGTATCTTGGATTATTAGGAAAAGGTTCCACACCAGTATTAACCAGAGATATCTCTAATTAGCCGATGAGGCCTAGATTCTTTATTAGACATTGTTTTCAGGTGAGTACAGAAAGGATTTGTATAAGCTATGTGCATTAGAGTACCCTGATTAGACAATAACCTATGTAAATTCTTCAATGATAGCAAGCCTAGGGATGGGTGTTTCAATAGAGTTATAGGAATATATGTATAGGTATGTTTCATTATGGTTTATGTTGGAGTTAAGGAGGGTATTAGTATAAGATCAAAGGTTATGGTCGAAGAAAATCAAGGAGTTAGACATGAGTTGAGATTTATCAGAGTGCTCAGAGTTGAAGAAGATATAGTATCAGTTAATTGCTTGTAAGAAGGCAGTTGTTACATTTGAAGTATGGTAAAATGTTATCAGAATAACTTAGACTAAGTATATACACAAAAAAGAGCTCCCAATTAAGGTACGACCCTATGAGGGTTGGAAGAAATTATAGAGATAAGTATATAGCTTAAGCGGCCAGTGATGTCGTACTACGAGAATAAGTATTGGTGTCAATGTGAGTTCCAGATACATATAAGATTAATTTATCATAAATCCTCACATATAAATATTATAACTTACTTGCTTTTAGAATTATACGTGTTACATGTCTCATAACCCTATTGTTAACATGTTACTCATTTTCATAAGCTTACTAGTTTTCATGTTATGTGCCCTTTATGAATTATTTGTTTATATGCTATTTATATCATAGATTTTTTATTTGCACATAAATTACATGCTCCATAAATCAATCAATTATATTTTACATATTTTTTTGATAAAGAATATGTTTATATGTTATATGTTTCATAAAGTATTCATCTATATGTTATATTTTTTATGAACTATTTGGTTATGTGTTATTTATATTTTAGATCACTTTCTTATAGGTCGTATGATATATGAATTCTTGTTTATATATTATGTGTTTTATAAAGGAGATGCTTATATGTTATATGTAGACCCACCTAATTAGATGATTTATAAATTATCTGTTTATATGTTATTTGTTTCATGAAATAATTGATCATATATTACGTGCATATGCACTAGAGATTTCTTTCTTTCTTTCCCACATGTCATAGGTTAATTATTTGAATATTATAGATATCATAGATCACTCAATTATTTTTAGATTATGAGCTCTAAGATTTGTTTTAAGTATTATACATTTCACAAGTTCATATGATTAGAATACAAAAAATTAATTATTTATAATGTAACACCCCACCCGTTTGAACGTTGGATTAACTCATACTTTTGGGATAAGACTAAGAGTTTAATATGTTAGGAAGAATATTTTATGAGGTATTTTAAATGCACAATAGTTGTATGTTAAGTTTTGAGATCAAGCAAGTTGCAAAATAAAAGTCGGGGAAAGTTATTGTAAATTCCGTTAAGAAATTCACTGAAAATTTGGGTCAAATATCTCGATAATTTTTTCCCAACATATAAAGAGTTAGAAGGCCCTCAACATACCAATTTAAGGTCTACTAGTCTAGTTTCAAACTCACTAAATCATTTATCCATACGACTTCATAATAGAGAGATATTCACGTCCTTGTAAGACTGCACAAGCAGGCACGTCAAGGTAGGGCCCCTATCCCCAAGTCGGTTTAGCTTTATATAAGCTAATTTCCCTTCGTTTTAAATCTTAAATCCCCCCAAAAACTAATAAAAATCATAGTGAAAGCCCATAAATAATCCATGGACCTTGATGCTTCCAATTCAGAAGGTTAACGGAAGTTGCTCTACGTCACGAGCTCGTCATTTTGGTGTAGTTTGTACCATCGATTTTATAAGGTCATTTTCCAAGCTCGGTGACATCTAGAATTTCACCTTGAATCACATTCGGGGCAAGTTTTAGACAACACATGCACACAATAATTAATTATAGCCTTACCACACAAGGCATCACAACACAAGAATTTTCACAACGAGTCTCCAGATCAATTGAGAAAAGGACTTTTGAAATGCTATTCTGAGTTCTTTACACACTCATTTGTGAATCGATCGAGCCAAACAAGGAGTGTGCAAGTCATGACAAGAGAATGATTTACTAAAAATTATTTTCCCATCCTTTAATTTTAAAAAACATCTTGCGAAGAAAAAATTTGGTGGGCCCAATTCGAGACAAGCAAAGTACGGACTCAAATTTAAACTAAAACTTGGCATTTTACCTTAAGAAAGTCATCTCTGAATCTATCATAGGAAAACACCAACTCGGTTTGACACAAAAATAAATAAAAAAAATAAAAGAAAATATTTTGCTCCTTCAAAAAGAACCGTTGTATGAAGAAAACCCTCGGAGTTTATTAACTAATTTACTGTTAACAAGGCGACTAAGAATTTAAGCGCTCATGAATTGTTTGAAAACATGCCTTGGCGAAGGCACTAAGCACATTTGCAAAGCACAGGTAGTGAAATAATGAAATCGTGTAGGACCAACCCGGCAACACAAACAAGAATAAAAGCATCAAGCCCGATAAGGGCACAGTTAAGCACTAATTAATCAAAACTAAAAATAAAGAAAAGGCCCGGCAAGGGAAATATCATAATCATCTAACACATGCCCGACAAGGTCCAAATAAAACTGTTTAGCAGGGAAATAAAAATATCAAGGCCCGACAAGGGCAATAAAATATCTGAAGGCCCAACTCGGGAAACCACACCACAATCACATAAGCACCACCTCCCCTTATGGAAATAAGCATTGCCCTCAATGCTCTAAGCTCAAAGAAGAAGGAAAAGGTGAAACAACTCCCTGTATAACTACTCCCTGTATAACTCCCTGTCTCGATGATCAGCCATTATGTAGTTACAGATTCAATTAGAGGCTTCATAGACAATGTAAAGTTATCGTATGTAGTTATAGTTTCAGTTATCTATTACGGTTTGTGGCTAGTTTACCAGTATTATTTACGTATAGTTCTTCACTACTATCTTAGGAATAGTGATTCTCCCGTTTAGTACAGATCATTTGTAAAGCATGTGCTCATAAGGTTCTTTTCCACCCTGTCTAGGCTTAGGGCGTGACAGATTTGTAGGGTTATGTTCTGATTTTTGGGGGTTTTCAGATAATTTCTATGGAGTAAAAATAAAGAAAGGGGTGTTATATAAAGTATCACTGACTTAGGGTCTAGGGGGGCCTGCCTCGATGTGTTTGCTTGTGCAATCTCATGAAAATGCAATATCTCTTTGTTTTCAAGTCGTATGGATGAACGATTAGTGCGTTGGAAACTTGACTCATAGACTTTCGATTTGGTAAATCAAGGGCCCTCTAACTCTTTCTAGATTAGGAGAAAAGCATTGAGACATATGACCCAAATTTTAAGAGAATTTACAAAAGAAATTTACAATAACTTTTGTCGACTTTTATTTTGCAACTTGTTTGACTTCAAAACTTAACATACGACTATTGTGCAATTAAAATACCTCATAAAGCATCCTTTCTAACATATTAAGCACTCTTAATTTTATATCAAAAGCACAAGCTAATTTAAAAGTTTAACTGGGTGGGGTGTTACATCGTTTCCTATTTTGGTCGTTCCATTTAAGTAATACCCACCTTATTTTTTTTTGTACAAATACATAATATTAGATAACTTTCAGAGAAAAGAATTCACTTATTTTTTGCTTTCGAATTCAGACACATATGACTAAAACTTAAGCCAATTTTAACATGTGTTTCTATCATGTATAACTGAGCGCTGACATATATGAAAAAATTAAAAGGCTGCTAAATGAGTTATGTTAAATTTATTGTTATATTGACAAATTTATGATTGAAGTTTATTCTGTATGATAAATGAAACTTATGTTTCAAATTGGGCTTATTTGATGTAGATTTGGGGATTTAAATTTGAAAATAAAATAAATTATTTATGGCAAAAACTTTGAGACACATTTCTGAAATTTCAACTCATTTTTACATGTTGTTCAGCCATGAGCACATGATTGAAGTGCATATTTGAAAGAAAAAAAGAGTGTGTTACATGGGTTTGTTAGATTTGTATTTGTTTTGATAAATTTTTGATTATGTTTTGTTCTTTATAATATATGAAACTTATTTTTCAAATTTGAGCTTATTTAGAGTATATTTAAAATTTAAATCGTGTATTGAATTATTTAAATTTGAAGAACAAATTTTTATTTTTTGTTCAGACGCATATATATGAAATTTCAGAATATTTTTGTACGTTATTTCAATCATGTATGACTGAGGTACAAACACATGAAAAGAGTCAGACGTACATGACTGAAAGTTCAATCAATTGTTATATGCACCTCAATAGAAAATGTCTGAACTTTTACCTTTACAATTCATACTAAACGTCAGGCAAAAATATTTGATATTTAGACTTCACAAGGCCACACTTTTAGACGTGAATGTCTGAAGTTGTCAAGTTATAGACGTGATTGACTGACCTTTTACTACAAGGTGGATAAACTTGCAAAAAAAATAGGAAAAAGAGTCAAAAATACCCTTCTACTTTCATTTATTGGTTAACTTTGTCCTTAGTTATACTATAGGGCTAAGTATACCCCCTTAGCAAATTTTACATATATGCCCCTCAATTTAACGGATCTCCCCAAATCAACAAAAATCACCTAATGTCAATTAAAATTACTCAATTTCCTCTTTTAATTAGAATTTGACCCACTAAATTAAATAAACACATACAAATTAAATATCAAAACTCATTTCTCCAATCTTCTTCATTTTGTTCCTCCATTGAAACAGCATGCCTCTTCAAGTTCCAAATTCAACCTCTCAATTTCTTTTGGTCAAACTGGAATATTTTTATTTCCCTTCACAACACGAAGCTCAGAGGGCTTCACATCACAAAAAATAGGAATCACCTTCTTTTTGGATTCCCACAAATAGAGCCAATTCATGTAGGGAAAAATGTGAATCACAATAACATGGTGAAAAAATAGCACCAATTTTGCATTCCTCAATTGCACTATCATTTTCTCGAACAATTTTTCACCTGGCTTCACGTTCTTGTTGTCTAAAAAAGAACTAATCCTTGAACATTAATGAAGCTAATATTCTCTCTGTGTCATTTCTTTGTGATTAATGAAAACATCACATGGTAATTGTTGTATGGAGGAAAATTAGATCAAGGACACATGGTGTTTTCCGAGAAGCTTACGTTGGGAGCACGCCTCCAAGGGGTCTTTTCGAGACAAACAAGGAAAACACTCTTGGCGAAGGAAGACACAATGAAACGCTCGCCTAGCGATGCATCAGAAAAGTTCAAAGCCTGCCAGACTCTACAGGGTCGTGGACGGGCCTGCGTCATGAGTAAGGACGCCAGATTGCAAAATGGCATCACCCCTACTAGGAAAACGCATGGTCTAACCACATAGGCCGAAGGCCTTTAGGGCCTAATCAGAAAATCCCATAGTAGCCAAGGTCCAGCGATGTAAAGCTATAAATAGTGACCCACAACTCACTTGTAATGGGATGAGATTTTCTTTTGTTTCCTCCCTCTCCACCCCTCCACCCCTCTCTCTCTCATTCTGAATATCAATATAATATTAATTGTTTGCTCCTTAAGCTTTTCTATTGTTCTTAACTGTTGGACACTTTTTTGCTATTGAATATCTCTTGGAAGCTTGATTATGTTCTCGAGAACGTTCTTGCCAAGCCTAGTTTGTGCACTATACTTATTTTGCATTGTTTGTTTACTGTTATCTACTACTTTTCCTTTACTATTGTCTTTCCTTTACTGGAAAACAACTGGTACTCTATATTAATTAATGGGCAGGCTCACAGTTTCTTCCCCTCTTTCAGAGGAGTAAAGCAGGGTGATCCTCTATCACCTGCTCTGTTTATCCTAGCTGCTGAGGTGTTATCTAAAAATCTGAATGACCTGTTCAAGAATAAGGATTTCATTGGTTTTGGCATGCCAAAATGGAGTGAACAAATTAATCATCTGGCTTATGCAGATGATACCATCATTTTCACTTCCTCTGACAAGAGAAGTGTGTAACTAATCATGCAGACTCTTAGGAAATATTAATTGCAATCAGGGCAAAAGATTAACAAGGAAAAGAGTTGTTTTTATGTACATAACAAGACTGTTGGGAATAGTGTGCAAGAGATTGAGGAAGTAACTGGTTGCACAAGAGGAAAATTTCCCTTTACCTACCTGTGGTGCCTAATTGGCCATGCTAAGAAATGAAAGTTCACTTCTCAGAGTTGACAAAAAAAAGTTCAGAATATGCTACAGGCCTGGAAAGGAAAACTTTTATATTTTGGAGGCAAGTATGTACTGATTAAAAATGTGCTACAGAGTATCCCTATCTACTTACTCTCTGTCATCTCTCCCCCAAAGTGTGTCATGCATGACCTTCACAGAATCTTTGCTAGATTCTTGTGGAACTTCAAGGAAGTAGGAAGAAGAAGGCACTGGGTGGCATGGTCTGATATGTGCCTACCCAATGAGGAAGGTGGACTGGGGTTTAGATCCCTCTTTGATGTCTCCAAATCTCTATTTGCCAAACTTTGGTGGATATTCAGAACTATAAATTCAATGTGGAGTAATTCTTTATGGAATAAGTATTGCAAAAGGCGGAGACCATAATTGACAGAATGGAAAGGAGGGTCACAGACTTGGAAGTATATGTTAGAGGCAAGAGATTGCATTGATCAAGAAATTTGGTGGGAACCTAGATGTGGACACTATAGTATTTGGTTTGACAATTGGACCAAGCTAGGTGCACTTTACTACTTTCTTCCTATCTCTCATTAGATCAATCATGATCTGCAGGAGGTATCCCAACTAAGACATGAAGGAAGATGGAAGGAGGATCTAATGACTCAAATATTGCCAGAAGAGGTCTGTCAACATATCTACAAAGACATCTCCATGATGAATGGTTCTGATGAGTGGTACTATGCTTGGTGGATGCAAAATGCCAAGGGTAAATTCACCCTAGGATGTGCCTGGGAGATAGTCAGACAAAGAGTTGAGGAAAAAGAAGTTTTCAAGAAAATATGGATTAAAGGCATGCCCTTTAAAACCTCTTTCTTTTTCTGGAGATTATGGCAAAAGAGACTTCCAATTGGGGAGGTCATTAGAAGAATGGGTGGATCAGAGGTAATGATATGTTATTGCTGTGAGGAAGAGGTTCCAGAAATAGGGGAACATCTATTCCTTAATTGAGACACGGCTGCTAGAATATGGAAGACATTTGCTGATGATGCAGGGATAAGTGGACCTTTCCTATAGCTGAAGTACTCAATCTACAAATGGTGGACTGCAGACTTCCCTACAAAGATAAAACTACTCCACCAAGCTATGCCAATTTTTATCCTCTGACAGATATGGAAATCAAGCAATATCACTCTACATGGAGGTAAATAATCCTACTGGAGGATGTTAATAGAGATTAATAATAATATTAGTATGTTTTCTAGAGTCAGATACCCTTGGCTAGCCCATATTCCTTCCACTTGGCCTGAGATTATTCACTTCTTTGACCTCTATGTTCCTAAGATTGGATGTCAAAGGGTGATGTGGTCAAAACCTGTTGAAGGATACTACAAATGCAATACATATGGATCCACAAAAGGAGGAACAGGGATCAGCTCTTGTGCATTTTTTGATAGGAACTGGGAAGGAAATTTTGTCTTTGCAGAAGCAAGAAGGATTGAGGATAGGCCTAGTATTATAGCAAAAGCTAGGGCTTTGAGGATTGGTCTGGAATTTTGCCTGAATAATCAATACCTACCCTTAGTGGTTGAAACGGACTCTCTTATATTGAAGAAGGTCCTAGATGGCATCACCCTCTGAGGCTACCCCGTAGATGTAACACAATTCTTAGAGTCATAAGTAACCCCAAGCTAACCCATGGACTAGCATATCTAAACAATTTCAAGTTAAAAGCTTATATTATGTGAAAGTTGTTATTATAGTTTAAGAATTGAAATGGGGAAGTGCCAAAAACAAACATATTTGAATATAAAATATATAAAGAGTGCAGTCATAACTGAAGAATAATACTATCAACTCAAGTTGAATCTAATCCATATGAAAGCCTCTAACCGAGATGAGTTATTGGGACATGCCCCCAGCTTACTCTAACAATCTAAAAACTGAAATAATAGGACTGAAAGGTAAATCATGTCTATCGTCCTCGAACTAAGAGGACTCACCACTGTAGTTGCTGAGTAAGGACTGGATATCAATCTAAATGAGATCTGGATACTGAGCGCCTGAAACTACATCATAAAATAATGTAGCACAAAAGTATGCGTCAGTAATTTAAATGTACTGAGCATGCAAGATATGAACTAAGCTAAACAATATAACAACTGAACATGGAAATATATATACTGAAGCATAACCTGAGAAGTAAGCTGAGATGCAATGACCAAATAAATATCATGAGTATATCACATGCTGAACTGAGTAACTGAATATAAGGTCAATGCCACATGAGTCTGACTGTGGGAGATACTATTAACTGACATACCCCAAGTTGAGCTAACTATGAGGCCAACCTATAACCATGGATGGAAGGGTGTTCATACCTTGCCAAGGGTTTGAACAAGTTTGACGTGGATCCACTAAACTAATGTCTACAAGGGACAAGGGTGTCAAGCCTAATCTGAAGGGTAACCCCTTTAGAACCTACGGTGGCGCCAAATATTTGGGACTTAGGGATTGCTGCTAAAGGTCTCAGCCTAAACTAGCGGGTGAACCTTTATTTCTTCGTCCGCTCGGTGCTAAGTTTACTCCCAACTGAATATAAAGCTAATATGCAACTGTAATACTGGATAGCACAAAACACTGATATAATCTAAGAATGCAACATACATATACTAAAAGATATAGCATTCGAATTTTGAAGCATGATTGTCTAACTAATCTGCCTAGTGATAAGTCAGTAATCTACTAACTTATTGAGACTATATCCATGAATTATTGCTATGTTTTGAATAGATTTAGAGGTTCTTATGGCCTTTATTGATGTCTATGCAGGTACTTTTGATAGATGATGATAAACAAGGAAATAGACCCAAAAGGATCTCAAAAGGAGTAAAGTGTGAAGCATTCGGAAAAGCTAAAGATTCTGACTGAAGATGCGATGGTTGTGCGGCATGCATAAACCGAGGTGCGAACCTCACCTCCTCCACATAGAGCTGCAAAAATCCTGAAGAGTCTGCGGTCATTGTGTGATGTGCACATCTCAAGGTGTGAACCACACCTCCTTCACATGGAGATACCAAAGATAGCTAAAGTCACTGGTTCAACTGAAGGCAGTGTGCGATGCACACATCACAATGTGCAAACCACAAGTCATGCCATACACCTCCCGAAGGGAATTTTTTTCCTAATTTTTTGTGACATTTTGGGAAACTATAAAAGGCCTATTTAGGCACAATTGTAAATAACTTTCTTCACTCTTGAATATTCTTAAGAGATTTTTGCTTGGAGACTAAGTTTTCACCTCCATTGAGAAGAGGGTTTCAATCTAATTCTCTTGGTTAACACTTGTGTGCTTAAATTGAATCTAAAACTTGAGATTCAGCTCTAATGGAAGAAATTTTGACTTACCCAGCTGATATTTCTTTCTCTCTTGCTATGAGTGGCTAATTTCTCTTGTCTAGGGGTGCATTGATGATGGGTGCTTAACAAATGGGTGTGGGTGTTATTTATTCTTTCTTATAATTGCTTAATTGACATGGGTCTAGTAATTTCACCAAGTTTTAATCCTAAAATTGGTGGTTGCAAACATTAATTTTCATTACTTGACTATGTGATTATTTGAGAAAGGATTTCATGGTTTTGGATGTAAAATTACTAGTGAGAACTTGGGATTCCACTCAGATTTGAGGCTAGAGATAGCTCTTATCGATGGAATCACCCATTTAAGGGTCTACGGTAGAGATAGTATGACCTCCCCAAGCTTAGATTGGTTGTTTATTGATCAAATTGATGATGCTCTAACCGAGATCATCAGATATAAGATTGTTGATCGAGAAATAAGCAATTCTTACCCATGACCAGTGCTACTTATGTCATTAAGCGATAATAAGTATGAATTGATAATCACCCTACCCTATACCTGAAGTCCCATCGGATATGCATCTCTAGTCGTCTAGTCAACTTGGTACACCCGCTTTCATTTTATTGCTTTTTAATTGAATTGTGATTGTAGTGACAACATCCCAATTCCCCTATCCTTTTACTTTATATTTTGAGCATTTACTTTCGTTTTGAACTCAACTCAATACAATCTCTATTTATCTACTCCAAGTCCCTTGGGTACTACCCCGACACTCGTTGGGATTATAAATTTTATTTTGTTGCACGATCGTCGTGGCCTCCAAGGTTGGAGAGCACGATTTGAGCATTTATCAAAAATGGCATCATTGCCGAGGACTTGAGTTGATAGCTATTTTTTTATTGTTGTTTTGAAATCAATTGAGAGTGCTTGCTTCTTTTACTTTTGTTTATTGTTTGTGGTTTATTGAACAAGCTAGCCTATGAACGAGGCCGATGACAACGAGAGTGTTGACAGCTTCATGGAGGCCGATGAGGCTGAGCCTATGATGCTAGGGGGTGTAGGTGCAATCCACCTACCACCCACGGTGGGAAATGTTGTCTTTCATGTGACTAGCACCATGCTCCACTTAATCCAAATGAAGGGCCTATTTGGTGGAGCAGCCAATGAAGATGCCAACCGGTATATTCAAAATTTTGTGGAGATTCGCCAACCGTTCAGCTTTCATTATATCTCCCAAGAGTCCATTCGATTACACCTATTCACCTTTTCCTTGACGGGGGAAGCCACGGTATGGTTGGAGGAACTTTCGGATGATTCCATCACCTCTTGCGCCAAGTTGATTGAAGAATTTACATCGAGGTTCTTTCCTCCATCTCGAATGATGCAGTTAATAGATGAGATCACCAACTTTAGGCAACTCCCGGATGAGCCTATTCATGAGGTTTGGCTAAGATTCAAAAAGAAGCTTCTCTTCTACCCAAATCATGAGTTGTCAAACAATGTGCTGATACAAAGCTTCTATCGATCATTGAACTCTATGAATAAATCGGTGGCTGACAATCTTGGAGGTGGTACCTTCATGGACTTAGAGTTTCCCATTGCCTCGACTTTGTTAGAGCGAATGACAAAGACCAATCAAGCCTTGCATACAAGAGAAGCGGATATACCAACCTCGGGAGAACCCTCATCCATCTTGGTTAATGAAATGAGGAAGAAGGATGAGGAGCGTGATGAGACAATGGCCAAAATAATGACACAAATTGATTTGATGGCCAACCATGTAATGGGAGCTGGTGGTGCTAATACGGTGAATGTTATGAGTACACCAGAAATCAAAGCTAGTGATGATGAGCTCATGACTGTGGTTGATGGAAATCTATGTTTTATGTCGGTGGGTTCTCATCCCGGGTATTATCGCCCGAGGGAGGAGAACCAAGGTTGGATTCGGGACAAAGAAAGAGACAAAAATTGGTGGGATAGAGACAAGGATGGTGATCATTTCAATCACTGGAGTTTGAATCCTTATATCCCTCCGAACAAGGCTAACTCTCTCTACCAACAAGGCACAAGCAACCCCGGCCATTCCAAGTTGGAGGACATGTTGTCCTTGGTTCCTAAGAAGGTGGACACCATAAATACGGGAGTGAGCGAAATAAAAAGTGAGGTCTCAACACTTCACCAAACTGTGAGCTCCCACTCAGCCTCAATCAAGAATCTTGAGGCCCAAATGAGCCACTTCTCAAACCGAATGAACCCAAGGATGAAAGGGACGTTGCCTAGCGACACCATCACTAACCCAAAGAATGATTGAGGATTGAGGTAGTATCGTCGTGCCGCGATGTTATATCAACCGCTGCTTGGGAGGCAACCCAAGTTTGTTTATTTGTTTTTGGTTATCTTTGGTTGTTTTTGGTATTTCTGTAGGGAATGCATGGATGGAAAAATTGAACAAGGGAAAAATCGAGCAAGAATGGGTTGTGCGGCGGACTGTGCGGACCGCACAAGCAATTGTGCGTGTCACATAGCACACCACATGCCAAAGTAGAAGGCCTTAAGGAAATTTGAAAAATTTGAGGTGGCGTGCGCTGGGCTGTGCGGACTTCACGATCTAAAGTGTACATCGCACTCCAATCGCATAGTGATACAGATGCCTGGGCAAACCCAGGGAGAAAAAGGGGCATGTGTGAAACGACATGCGGTCTGCACCTTGTATGGCGTGAATTGCATGTCGCGGTGCACAAGCGGTAAGTTTGAATTTTAATTGACCTAACCCGTTGACTGACCCAACTCGGAGATGACTCGACTGACTTTTCTTCTTCTTTTTCTTTTAAAACTGCCTCTTCTCTTCTTCTTCCACCATCTTTTCCCTCAAACTCTCAAAATTTTCTCCTAAAACTCTCTCTAAATCCCTCAAACCTCTCCAAAATGTTCTCCTCCTCTCACCCAACTATCTCCACCACTCCATCACCACTGTCGTCATCATCTCTCCTGGAAGGTTTCGTGGGTCACCATTGTTGAAGAACAAAAAGCTTTAATTTTCACTCCTCTCTTTATAATTTTCACTTGTGATAAGTTTCTCGATGTTAAGTACTGGTTTTTATGAAGGTTGGGAATCATATTGTGAAGCATGCTTAGTAGAATTGCCATGTTAATTTTGGGTGAAATCCAAAAAATTTGGGTCCCCAATTCTAAGTTGTATTGATGATATTGCTATGTGTTAACTTGGTAGAACTTAAATTTTTGAAATGCATGTTGATTGGTAGTGATTTTTAGCCTTGAATTATGTGTTGGGGTGAATTCTGAGTAACCCACTTGTGATGGACGAATGATTTGGCCCGATGATAGATTGGGTGACGTCGTTCTTAAGAGAAAATCGTCGTTTGTCATGATTTTTTTGTGAAAATTTGTTATGGAGGCTGAATTTTGTTGATTGTATACCCGTGGTTTTATTGAGCATTCTATTTGGGGTATATGATCTTATGCGGGGAGGGGGTTAATTATTGTAGAAATTGTGGGTGTCTGTTGTGCAAGTGAGGGCTTGATGTTCCCGATGATAGACGGGGTAACGTCCATCTCAAGGGAAGTCGTTGAGTTCCTTTCTTGCTTGTTATTGTGTCAATGAAAATCCATGGAAGCTTGAGTACCCAAAAGTTATAGTCATGAGATCCCTTGTCCTCTTTGTTTAATATTGATTGGGTTGTTGTGTGGTGCCCAGTGCCTAAGCACATTTTGCTCTATGGATCACATGCGGAATTCATAAGAACACAAGGAACCAAAAATTCCAATTGTGCCTTTGTGAGTTTCGTATGAGATGCATAGATCTTGATGTGCGGGTCGCATGAGGCATCGCACCATGTTTAAAAGAAAGAGCTAGTCACTTATCTAAGGGGCGACGCCTGGTGCAACATGCACTTTGGATGGTGCGAATCGCACCAGCTTCGCACCTCGACAGAAAATCCCTTAAGGTTTCTGTTTGCTGATGCGATAGGACATGCGACGCGCACTCTCTCTAGTGCGTTTCGCATGTGGTCCACACAAACGGACATTCACCTACTTTGTTTTTCCAGTCCGTTGCATTCCATCCTTTGTAGTTTGTTAACTTCTTCTTAGGTTTTGTTTTTGCTTTTGGCTCATAATCTCTGTATGCAGAACATGTCTTCTAATAGGGGTAACACTGAGAGAATCTCACGCAGGCCAACCGCTCCCTCCTCCTCCAAGACAACTGAAAAAGGGAAAAAGAAAGTCCCATCTTCCCGTGACCAAGCCTCAGAGGAGGAGAGGGTTCGGTACGAAATGGAGGGCATGAAAGTGATCTATGATCGTGATAGGGGCGGGACCTTCAATGAGGAACAAAGCTTCAACCTAAATGTGGTGGGGGACAATCTACCCAACATTACCACTCAGTTTGCCAACCGTCAGTGGCAACCATTTCAGGAAGTGCCTGGAAACTATTACAAGGAGTTAGTCCGAGAGTTCTTCGCCTCATATCAGGCCTCACAGGATTCCAAAGGCCACAAAGGGGGTTGTGAGAAATTCCCCGCATTGGACTCAGTTATGGTTCAGGGAAAAGAAGTCAAGATCACTCCATCTGCAATTAATGCCATCTATTGGAGCAATCCAATTGAATCAGCACCTGACCTCATAGAGAAGCTACTTCTCAAGCGTAAACCTCTCGAATGGGTTGCTCCCATCATTGCTCCTGACATACATCCCTGGGCCACTTTGGGGGTGAAATTCCCTGCCTGACTTTATACTTCGAGGCACGCTTGTGGTACGACTTTGTGCGCTCCCGTCTAATACCTTCTCAAAATGACCAAAAGATAACACATGATGGAGCCATGCTGGTAGCTGCAATCATGGTAGGATATCATATCAATGTAGCTGAGGTCATTGCCTTAGTGATAAAGAGGAAATCTGGAAGGAGTAGTGATGCATTTACCTTTCCGCTGTTAATTAGCAAACTTTGTACGCAAGCCGGTGTTCCTTTCTTCGACTATGATACTCCTACTCCGGCCATTGGTGTATTGGATCTTGATGAGAAAATAGATAGGGACTCACCCAAATGGAGTCTGTAGTCTTGCCAGCCAAGAAGTGAGCTAACTTAGTGACTCTATACACTATCACCCAAATGGAGTCATGTTGTCTGCGAGTACTAGGTAAATCCGTAATGAAATCCATGTTGACCACTTCCCATTTCGTAGGAATGCTAATCTCCTGAGTCACACCTCCTGGTTTCTGATGTTCTACTTTAACCTACTGACAATTGGGACACTTCGCCATAAAATTTGTGATGTCCCTCTTCATGTCGTTCCACCAATAGACTTCTTGTAGATCACGGTACATCTTAGTGGCACTCGGATGAATCGAATATCTAGAATTATGGGCTTCTGGAAGGATCTGTTGCATCAACTCAACCACATTAGGAACACATAAGCGACCTTGATAATAAAGCACACCATCTCCTCCTTGGGAGAAAACCTCTACTCTCTGTTGATGAACTGTGCCCTTCAGCTGAAGCAATACAGGTTCACTATCCTGTTTCTCCTTAACCTCCGCTACAAATGAAGATTCTGATCCATTTTGGACTATCACACCACCATCAGACGTGTCCATATGGCAAACTCTTAAGTGAGAAAGCCGGTGAACATCTCTGGCTAATTCCTTCTTCTCTTCCTCAACATGTGACATGCAACCCATAGACAGTCTGTTGAGAGCATCAGCCACTACATTGGCCTTAACCGGATGGTAGAGCACACTCATATCATAATCTTTGAGGAACTCAAGCCATCTCCTCTGATGAAGATTCAACTCTTATGGAGTGAACACATACTGGAGGCTCTTATGATCTGTGAACACATCAACATGAACACCATACAAGTAGTGCCTCCAAATCTTTAGGGCAAACACGACTGTTGTAAGCTCGAGGTCATGAGTCGGGTAGTTCTTCTCATGGACCTTAAGCTTTCTGGAAGCATAAGTTATGACCTTACCCTGCTGCATCAAAACACAACCTAGGCAGACCTTGAACGCATCGCAATAAACCACATAACCATTTGAACCCTCTGGTAGAGTCAAGACCGGAGCTGTAGTCAACCTGGTCTTCAGTTTTAAGAAACTTTTCTCACACTAATCTGACTATTGAAACTTGACCTTCTTCTGAGTCAACTTGGTCAATGGGGCAGCTATGGATGAAAAACCTTCAACAAACCTCCTATAATAACCGTCCAAACCCAAGAAACTTCTGATATCACTCGGAGAGGTGGGTCTGAGCCAGTGCTTTACTGCCTCAATTTTTTGAGAATCCACTAGAATCCCTTCGCTGGATACCACATGACCAAGGAAAGCGACAGACTATAACCAGAATTCACATTTGATGAACTTAGCGAATAGCTGGCGATCTTTAAGAGTTTGCAGAACAACCCTCAGATGAGTCGTATGCTCTTCCTCATTCCGGGAATAAACAAGGATATCATTAATAAAGACGATGACGAACAAGTCCAAATACTGTTTGAACACCCTATTCATTAAGTCCATGAAAATTGCAGGAGCATTGGTTAGTCCAAATGACATAATGACAAATTCGTAGTGACCATACCGAGTCCTGAAGGTTGTCTCCGGGATGTCACTATCTATGACTCTGAGCTGATGATAGCCGGATCTGAGGTCTATCTTAGAGAAGCAACTAGCACCCTGAAGCTGGTTGAACAAGTCATCAATCCTGGAGATGGATATTTGTTCTTAATTGTTACTTTGTTTAACTGACGGTAGTCAATGCACATCCTGAGAGAACCGTCTTTCTTACGCACGAACAATACTGGAGCACCCCATGGAGAGATGTTGGGTCTGATGAAGCCCTTATCTAGAAGGTCTTTCAACTGTTCTTTCAATTCCCTAAGCTCGGCTGGAGCCATTCCCTAAGATCAGCTGGAGCCATTTTGTAAGGAGGAATCAAAATAGGCTGGGTATCTGGAAGGAAATCTATCCCGAAGTCAATTTCCCTTTCGGGAGGAACTCCGGAAAGATCTTCTGGGAACACTTCTAGAAACTCACTTACTACTAGAACTGACTCAAGAGTTGGGGTTTCGGAGTTTGAATCCTTGACCCGAACAAGATGATAGATATACCCTTTGGAAATCATTTTTCTGGCCTTAAGGTAGGAGATGAAACGACCTACAGGCACTGAGTTATTCCCCTTTCATTCTAAGACTGGCTCGTTTGGAAACTGAAACCGAATGATCCTAGTTCTACAATCGACTGAGGCATAACAGGAATGTAACCAATCCATGCCTAGAATGATATCAAAATCTATCATTTCTAACTCTACAAGATCTGCTGAGGTGACTTTATGGGAAACTGTGATAGGGTAATTTTTGTATACCCATCTAGCTATAACTGGGTCACCAGCTGGAGTAGATACTGAAGGGGCCTGGGAGAATTTCTGGAATGACATCAAAAAAAATTGCTATATATGGAGTTACAAAAGAAAGTGTAGCCCCTGGATCTAACAATGCATAGACATCAGTATTAAAGACTCACAACACACCCATGACCATATCAGGCGAGTCCTTTTGATCCTGTCGAGCCTGAAGAGCATATAACCTGTTCTGGCACTGACCACCACCTGTACTAGATGAGGCACCCTGCTGAGTGGGGCGACCTGCTGGAGATGCTGCAGAGCTGGCCTGATTTTGCAAACGAGCATCCCTTCCCTTCTGAGAATTTTCAGGGCACTCTTTCATCCTGTGGCCTAGCTTACCACACCCAAAGCAAATTCCACTACCTTCCATGCACTCACCCTGATGGTTCCTACCATACTTCTTACACACTGGATGGGTCTGCTGGATACTTATTATGGTTTAAGAACTAAAATGGGGAAGTGCCCAAAACAAACATGTTTGAATATAAAATATATAAAGAGTGTAGTCATAACTGAATAACAACACTATCAACTCAAGATGAAATCTAATCCATGTCTGAAAGCCTCTAACCGAGATGAGTTGCTGGGACATGCCCTCAGCTAACTCTAACAATCTGAAAACTAAAATAATAGGAATGAAAGGTAAAGCATTTCTATCGTCCTCGAACTAAGAGGACTCACCACTGCAGATGCTGAGTACGGATTGGAAATCAATCTAAGCGTGATCTGGATACTGAGCGCCTGAACCTACATCATAAAATAATGTAGCACAAAAGTATGCGTCAGTACTTTGAATGTACTGAGCATGCGGGATATGAACCAAGCTGAACAACATAACAACTGAACATGGAAATATATATATTGAAGCATAACCTGAGAAGTAAGCTGAGATGCAATGACCAAATAAATATCATGAGTATTCACATGCTGAACTGAATAACTGAATAACTAAATATAAGGTCAATGCAACATGAGTCTAACTGTGGGAGATACTATTAACCGACATACCCCAAGTTGAGCTAACTATGGGGCCAACCTGTAACCCTGGATGGAAGGGTGTCCATACCTTGCCAATGGTATGAACAAGTCTGACGTGGATCCACTAAACTAATGTCCACAAGGGACAAAGGTGTCAAGCCTAATCTGACGGGTGACCCCTTTAGAACCTACGGTGGCGCCGTAGTTCTGGGACTTAGGGATTGCTGCTAAAGGTCTCAGCCTAAACTGGTGGGTGAGCCTTCATCCCTTCGTCCGCTCGGTGCTAAGTTTACTCCCAACTGAATATAAAGCTAAAGATGCAACTGTAATACTAGATAGCTCAAAACACTGATATAATCTGAGAATGCAACATACATATACTGAATATATAGCATTCGAATTCTGAAGCATGATTGTCTTACTAATTTTCCTAGCAAGCATAATTTATGAAATACTGAAATTAACACAAGCTAGGGTTTCTGAGTTCTATACATGAAACTATGCTAATTCTCCAAGAACATGAACTAAGCATCATATAAGTTATAGCATCTGAATAGCAAGAAAATATCTAGGGTTTATAACCATAGGTCTAAGTAATCATGGAGAAACTGCAGAAATGGACTGAGTTCTAGGGACCTAGTGAGTGAAAGGAACTCACTAGTGAAATCCCACATTCTTGGAGGAAGATTCTACGATTGAACCTTTGAATTTGGGGAGAAACTTGGAGGAAACTCTCTGCTTTGTTCTTGAGAGAATTTTTGTCTGATGTTGCTAAGTGTCGAATGATTTAAGAGTAATGAGGGAAAATAGAGTTAAAAACCCTTTAATTACTCCCAAAATAACTTAGGATCAGAGTTAAGAGAACTAGGGAAAGACCAGAATGCCCCCAACTTAAACTGAAAATTTCAGAAAAACTCACCGCCGGACAGGCCACTCGACGGGCGTCGGACCTACGACGGCCCGTCGGCCAGGGCGTTGGGATGGGGAAGACCTGGATGACCCTCTGTACTATTCCCATGGGCAGATCCACGGCCCATCGCATCGGCGACGCCCGTGGCGATTTGTCCGTTGGGGCAAGGGGACGCTGGGACGCTGGGGCGCTGGCTCCTCCTCACGGGCTGCCCTATTGCCCGTCGCACCACCGACGCCCATTGGGTCCCTCATTTGGCTGGAGCCGGCTTGGAATGAGTCTCTGGCCCTTTCCCACGAGGACTCTGACGGGCCATCGTGTCTACGACACCCGTGGGGCTTGACTGGGGATGGGATTTTCTTAAGTTTTGCTGAGTTCTGGGTTTTTAAAATTGGACTAAATTCTGGGGTGTTACAGATGGCATATGGGAGGTACCTTGGAGTATATCAATGGAAATTAGAAAGGTGAAGAGGCTAATGGAGAATGTTGTGGTTATGGTGGAGCACACCCTTAGAGAGGGCAACAGCCTTGCAGATTTTTTCACTAACCATATCTACTATTTTGCAGGTACCCAAATATTAACATATTCAAACTATCAAGAACTACCAAGAGGGGCAAAAACAATCCTAAACATGGATAAAATGCAAGTGCCAAGACTCAGAATAAGAAAGCATCAAAAAAAGGAGTTTAGGGTCTCAACAGATCCATAATACAATAACAACAGATCTATTGAAAGCACTATAGAGACAGTCATTGGTGATGACAGCAATGGTGTAGGGAACTAGTCGACTAACCTTATTCCTAGCTCTTTATGCAGTGGCATTAGCCCCGGCTCAACCTGCAAAGGAAATAGGGACATGGTCAGATAACTAACCCCTACAGCAGCCAGTGACCCAACATTAAATCCTCATAGGTGCTAACCACATTTTCTTGATGAATTTTAACGGCAGGGGAGCTAAGAAGCTTCATTACCTTAACCTAGCCAGATGTACAACTGAAGAGTCGAAGAAATCTTCAAGGTGTCTGGATTGACTCGGCATTCGTGAGAGCTTTGAATGCCCATGGAGCAATCCGCCCATCCTCTTCATGCTTTGCTAGATCTTGGGGTTGATAAAGGAATTGACATCCTAGCTCCTTGTCTTGAAGCTTCCCCAGCTACAGATCGAGTCTCGATCCGCTGACTAAGACGATGAAGAAGTTGTTGGTAGCAGCTGGAAGCTTCGCCATTTCCTTTTTCTCTTCTTTCCTTTTTTCCTCTTTCTAATTTAGGCTTTTCATTTCCTTTTATATGTTTTTTGCTTAGTTGGGCAGATCACACCTTGTGATAGACGGGTTCTTTTCTTTTTGTTTTGGGCCTTGCTCGTGTACAATATTTTGTTTTGGAAATAAAGTGGGCCTGACCCACACACTTAATTTAAAAAAAAAACGTCTAACAAATCGATAACATAAGCGAGATTAAATCATAACGCGTGCTCTTGACTCACCTACAAATTTAACGGTACCAAATTCGGGGTAAACAATTGTGATCTAATCACTTTGTTAATCATTTGGTTTTTGCTAATCGATAAAGGTATGAGTTTATTTAATTTAGTGGATCGGGTTCGAGTTAAAGGAGGAAAATGGGTAATTTCAATTGAAAGTAAAGAGGTATTTTTGACCATTTTCCCAAAAAATTATGAAGTGGATATAAATTAATGGCGACATTAAAAGCAGGCACCGATGCATTTTCCGCTGTTTTAACTCATCTTGACCCAATCAAATTCAACCCAAACAACCCATTTGTCACCTCCACTTCCTTCTATGGTTCTTGAATTGCTTTTTCATCAATGAGTGGTAAAGAGGACGCCAAATCCGTTTCCCCCCAACCCAAATCCAGGTGTCACCTGATCAATTAAAAGCCCAAAAAAATTCTTTTCTTTTGTTGATACAGCCTACCAAAAGATTCCCCATCCAGAAGATCTAATAAGTTCAACGATATTACTATCTTTTTTTCCCTATATAATAACTAATAAATGCATAGCTCTGGAGCAATGAGATATCAATAGTATATCATTTAGAGAAGAGTTACTTCAAACTTGAATTTCTTGAGTATTGGATAGGTTTGGTTTTGCCGTGCCGTGTACCATTAACAAGTAGGAAAACTAAATGCTTTCACAGCGTAAAGAAGAAAGGAAATAATAAGCTGATGGAGCTTCATTATCATGCTTACAAGGTTCATGAACATACCCAAGAAGGTATAAAAATGATGGGACAAATAGCTGGGATTTTTTACAACAGAGAATGCTGATGTGAAACTGATGAATTTTAACGCACAAAGGAAAATTCATGCCGGAATTAATCACCTCAGGTGAGTCAACTGCCACAAATGCTATTCCCAAGCATTGACCACCAGGCGCACATAAAAAGATCACTATGCTTAACAAACAAAGCTGAGGATCACACCATGACAGAAATTAGAATCACCTCTAGAAGGTGAAAGAGGCAAAGCCGTCGAGAAAGCACAAGGACGGCAAGAGTTCTTTCGGATCATGCTCAATAAAAATCGTTTTCGTAATTTTCCAGGCAAAATCAGCTGAGGGAGAGTCAAGAAGATGTGATTAAAGTCCTAGCTCAAGTCACAGTCATCACATGTGAAGTTGGCCTGAACCCTCATGTGTGTTTCAAAGAGAGGTCTGCAAATTGTTGATCAAGATCCCTGCTAGTGGTGCGCCGATGGCTGGAAGATGATTGCTGTTTCTGCTGCGACTGTGGCATTTGCTGTTGCTGATACAATGCTCGTAGTCTTCCTCTTTCTTTTTCCAGCACTTCATGCTCCACTGCGCAGAACATTCACAGGGTTTAGTTTCCCGAGAAGCTAATAGAATAAACTTCCTACTACACTAACATTAGTAGCTTTCACCCAAAAAAAAACATTAGTAGCTTTCTAATCACCCACTATCCCAGAAACAGAAGTTTTACCTATTTGAAGTACATAAACTATGAAAGTTCCTCCGCCGTGATCAAGGAAAAAATTAGGCTCTAGAAAAGTTTTAAGTTTAATTACTCGAGTGCCTTTTGTAAAGGTAGATTTTGCATGTCCTTGGAGTAGAGATCCAACAGTAATCTATTAAATTATAACCCCATTATTCAATAGTGGTAACAACATGGTAGCCACTTCTCTTTTCGTTGCTTACTTTCTTTCCAGAGGTAAATGCTCTGATGTTGGAGGCCTAAAGCACAAAAGAGGGACCCCCTCTTACCTCAGAGCAGCATCTAAAAACCAATAATAATTTCGCAGTGGATTTTTTATTTTTATTTTGTTCCTTAACTTTGACCTAGTTCTGTTATCAATTGGAAAAGCAGATAACAACTTTGGTCCTCTCTTAGGAAGCACAAAAGTTTGGGTTGAATCCACTCTGATAACTCTTCTAATTTTATTAGTTATTAATTCCAACATTATTTTCCACAGTTAAAATAACCTTCATAATAAGCAGATGTTTATGCTTTCAAAAGTGATAGGCAGTAAGAATAAAGCATGCTACTGCATATACAGCTCTAAAGAAGCTATACAAAATCATAAATTCATAGAAGTTGTAGGTTTCCAGGACATCATTTTTCTACAAGAAAATGGTGGTTTCTGGAATTACCACAAGGTATCCCCATTCCTCCAATGTGCTTCCAGTTTTAGGAAAACCAAACCCACTTTCACAGCTCATCTTTATCCAAGTCAACCCTAATTTTAGATTATTTAGGTTACGACTCATTATATATGTCATTCAACTTTTCAACACCAGTTCAAGCACTGGAAATAGCAGGTAAAACAACAAAGTATACCAGATAATGAAGAAACTTACAATACTTAATCAGCTGTTCTTGAGCTAAATTTTCTAAACGCTGCTTTAGGGCTTTATTCTCCATGCTGAGAATAAGATTCTGCTGGTTAAGGAATTCAAGCTCCGCGGACACTTCACAACCTTCAGCCTGGAATAAAAATAATGATCAGATCAACATTTTTAACAAACTACAACATCCATCATACATCCATTAATCAGAGTATATTACTTAAAGCTTCACATGCCTGCAGAACTTGTACATTTCTTTCCAGTTCAGATATGTATTGAAGCTTCCGAACTCGTGATCGTTGAGCAAACTGTCTGCATGACATGGCACCTTCTCTTTAGTAAACTTCATTATATGTTAAATAACATCTGGACAATGTGCAACTAAATAACACAAATAGCAGATAAGTGAATCAGTTGGCAAATCCCATATAAATTGTAGATCAATCATATTCTTCCACACCTAAATACCGCCCCCCGCCTCCCCAAAAAAAAAATCCGATTAAATGATGGATGGTCATTTGATTGGTGTGAAGATTAAGAAAATGTCGTGTAAGTTGATAGATTGAAGTTAGCAAGAGAGGTATACTACATAATAATTGAAGTGCATCAATAGTGGGGTAATTTCTCAAATATAAAGCACATAACAGGAAAAGTGATATTAATTACTGTCTTTGCATTGCACAGCTTTGGGAAACAAAAGCCCCCTTCAAAGTGGCTTGTTTCTCTTGGTTGGTGGCAAAGGAGGCATGTTTGACACTAGAGAATCTCCAAAGAAGGGATAACATTTTGTGTAGTAGATGCCATATATGTGGAAAGGAAGCTGAAAGTGTAAATCATCTTTTTTTACATTGTAATCTAACTGCTCAACTATGACAAATCTATCTGAACATCAAACACCTAAAATGGCTGATGCCGAGAACTTCTGTACGATCCCTTCAGTGCTGGAACAGAAGCAATAGGAAAAAAAATTCATTTTGGTGGAATATTATTCAAGCTAGTATATCTGTGGACCGCATATAAGGGAAGTAGTACTAGATGCTTTGAAGGCAAAGCAAATCCAATCCAACAGATCAAATTTATTGTACACTTTTGATTTCTTTTTGGTGTAAAGAGGAACTTGTCAATGAGGCGGGGTCAGTACTCATCCTCTTAGAATCCCTACAAGATTAGAAAGGGATTTCTTTTAGCTTTTTGCTCACTTGTACATATTCCAGCACTTCCTTTTCCTTAGTGCTGCACACATTTAATACACTTACCTTTTGCCAAAAAAATAAATTAACGTCTTTGTATTAAATTGAATTGATGAAGATAGGAAATATTACTTTTAGGAAAAGGGTCCAGGAACTTCAGGAGGACAGAAAAAGAACACAGTCAAGTAAGTTGAGGTGGAGGGAAGAAGAAATGTTCCTTAATTATATATACTATCATTACCATTCTCAAAAAAAAAAATATATATATATATATATATATATATATATACTATCATTTTTGTAGCATAAAAATAAACAGATTTGTAAAAAATCAAAAAAAAAAAAAAAACAAAGAAAACACAGATTTGTTGTTAAATGTTAAATCCACCTATTTTTGTCAACATCTATGGATTGATAAGATTTGAACACCACAGGCATCCCTTAAAAATTCGAAGAGCATAGACTACCCTACTACTTTGGCTGTAGGCGGGTATCCTGTTCAGTGTATAATATCTTCAAAGTTTTAGAAGGTAAAAATTCAGAATCACAAGAGGTTCATAAGAAAACAACATGCTAAAATCAGTTCCTAATGAAAGTTAGAAATCCCATTGATGGATCTCAGTTATCCTGGTTATAAGCCCTCAACTAACCGAAACATCCAGTAAACTGATAGTATGGCATGCAACGAAAACAAAGCAGAATAATAGACAACCCATGGAAACAGAAACAAAGAACTATACTATAAATAGAAACAAAGAAGTATCTTAATTGTTACTGCTACAGGAACTATTTCAACATACTGAAAATATACTTAGTACTTCACAATTATTTCCTTTGGGGTTGATGAGCTAGTTACACTTACTGCTTTGCACGTTTTGTGTCAGTTTCTGATGCAGAACTCTTGCTGTGAGAAGAATCCTTTTTTTCACCAGCTCCCTTTGGATCAGGAGGGACAGATTCAGCTAAATCCTGCTTGTCACTTCCTGCTGATTTGGGCCTCTCTCCTTGTGGAGGACATGATGGTCCCAAGTTCTGCGTCTTGACATTTTCTCTAAAAGGGGAAAGGCCATGGGGATATGGTATTGCATTTGGAGATACATCCCTTGCCCTACTTTTTTGTCGGTTTGAGGAGTTTTGATCAACATGAAATGAAGCATGCCGAGCATTGTTGTAATAATCAAAATCTTGGGATCCCCAGGAAGGGACATGAGTTAAATTTCTGAATTTGTTATCATCTTGAGCTATGCAATCTAAGCTTGCAATGTTAGCAGCATCAAAATATGTAAAGGAGTCACTAGATGAACGTCGATGGCCACCTCTGCGTACAGGAGTTTCCGGCTCGTTCAGAAGATCATCTAACCAAGATGGTTGCTCCTCTATAAGACAGCTTTCAGAAGACGTACGCTGATGGTGTGAACCATCTCTGGGTTTTGAAATGTCCTTTTGAATGACAGCAGAACTAGGGACATAATCTACATACGAGGGAGATATGCTAGGAAACGGACTTTTAGGAGGCAGTAAAGAGCTCTTTCCATTGTACATCATATTTCTCATGCTAGATGGTCCCTTGGAATTTGCCATAGCAAAGCACAAAAGATCCCTGCTAAAGAATACAATAAAGGTAACATATATGAAAGAAAGAAAGAAAGAAAGGGAACACTGGTTGTCATAAATAAGAACCTATAATTACCAATTTAAATCAATGCAGATAATTTACAAGCAACTTAATTCTAACCCACCAGAAAAAAGAAGTAAACATATAATCATTCAGATGGAAAAAGAAGCTAACTTTACGATAGTAAATCTATCCAGAAACAAATCCCATCATATCACGAGGCAAAGTTTAACCACAAAATCTGAAAAGTTATACGCTTATCAATCAACCGAAGCCAGTTTCCCAACCTAATACTAAGATGAGATATGGAAATAAGACCCATTGCCAATTATTCTGCACCTTCATGTCACTAAAAGTAACACACCCAATCATGGAATAAAAGTTACACAGTAGTAGGAAAAGCACGTGCTTCTGCAGCAGGTGATTACAGAGGATATCAGGATATGGATTAAATGGATCATGGACATTTCAAGATACTAAGACTGGAAGGGGGAAGGGGGGAGGAGAGAGAGAGAGAGAGAAGGTAAAGGGACAGAAAGCACTTAAAATAGACAGACAGAATGAATGCTCACATTAAATTTGCAAAAGCACTCAAACAGATAGACACATTCCAAGGAAGAACTGCCATCTTCTTTGAGCAATTCTTTCTCTCTTCATTGTTCAGGGAAAGAGGATTAAATGTGTACAACATGCGGCAATCCAAAAATTCATCAGAATATTATGTTTGCCACAAATCAAAGTCTGATCTATCTGGTTGCAGCTACATGTACCAAGCATTTAACAATAAATACGCTATCATTTTAGGGAAACGGATCCACTATAAAAAATCAATAACAAGGGAAAGAAGAATAGTAGAATACATAATACCCCACCTTCTTCAAATGGAGAACAAACACCATTTCCTAACTTTGTATAAGGAAGCTATGCTTTCTTTAGTTATGATGTTTTGTGGAGAACAAAGAAGTATAGGCCTGACTTGGGGGCTGTAATTCAGAAGAAATTTCAACAGCTTTGACATTTGGACATTGTTTTGAAGTTCTAGCTTCTGTATTTCATTCGAGTCATGTTAGCAGTGGTCAAAACATGCTGGTGGAAAGGTACAAATTCTGGATCAATCTCTAAGGAATCGTATTACGCTATTTGTTCAACTTAAGAGCAAAAAGCGTGGATTTCATTTAGAGAATTAGATTGAAAGTGCATCTCCTCTGGCTTTAGCAGTAGGCAAAGCAAAACTTTGCTACACGTTTAAAAGAGCACATTATGTGTCAGTCAAGTGTACTAAAACTTGCATCTCTAGATCACTACAAACAAGTAGCTCCAGGCATCCAAGTTCAAGGATATAAATCAAATCCCTTCCTCGATTGAAGAGCTGGTGAAAGGAGTTATCATTCAAAAATTGAAAACCACACATAGCAGGACAATAAGGCTTTCAGCAACGTCATCTCTTTAGGTATGCATTTGGAAACTATTAAATCAGCGAACAAATATTCCAACCAGGATAACTCAAATTGCATTTTAAGACACTCCAAAGGTCAAACTTTCCTTCTAAGAAAAAAAGACACTCAACAAATTACCCGTTTCAAAAAAAAACGACACTCAAAAGGTAAAACTGTAGCTTTGCTACCTCTCTAGGCACTTCAGGATCAATCTCTCCTCACTAAGTGACTATTGTGGAAACCCCATGTGAAACCGACAATAACGTGTCAACGACTACTTAGCCTCAATCCTGTTAGAATAGTTAACTGTATATAAACCATAGTTAGGTGTAGTTAAGAGGTTAGAACTTTGGTGAGCCTCGGTCATTTTTTGAAGTCTATGGAAGGAGAGAAACAACAGATGTTTTGATGGAATATCAACCTCTATTTGCACTCTCAAAGCTAAATGTTTAGCTAGTTTATTTAGTTGGCACTTTCTTGCCCTGTAAACAGTGTTGATAACTTTTTTGATTTTCTTAGTTCCCTTTCTCTTGTACAGTAGAGTAGCAGGGAGCCCTTTTGGCTGTTTAACAGGTCTTTTGCCTAGCTAGCTCCATATATTTCTGTTTGGAGCAGCTTCTTTGGCACATTTGTGCATTTGTAACTGTAATGACCCTCCAGGTCATTTTCTGTTTTTCGTCCTTTTTCTGCGTTTCGAGCTTTCTCTCAGCGGCTACGGGTCATTTATGACTTTTCGGGACGGTTCGGTGCCCGGGCCGTTCGTTAGGTCATTATGACCATTTCCCTGTTTTAGAACTTGAACTTAGAAAATCTTTGACTTTGGTCAACTTTCTTGGTAAACGTGCTCAGAATCGAATTCCGACGGTTCCATTGGCTCCGGAACGGGGATTTTGGTGTAGTGGGACCATAGGTCTGGGCCTGAGTGCTTTCGATTTGTTTTGGTGTTGCTTTTTGTGTTTTCAAGCTAGTTTGGCTGGTAGGGTTGACTTTGGTCAACATTCGGAGAAGACGGCCTCGGATGGAATTTTCATCAGCCTTGTTAGCTCCGGAATGTCGACTTTGGGCTAGAGGGACCTTGGGTTCGGGCACCGGGTCTTCCGAACTTGTTTTGAGGTATTGAGTTCCGAGTCAGTTTTGGACACGGGGCCCACTCTTCGTTAAAACGATCTTCGTTGGGAGTTTCGTCGATTCCATTGAGTCTGGAATGTTGTTTCTGGTTGGGTAGCATGGTTGGTTTGTGTTCACGGGGTTCCGAATGAATCCCGAGGGTCCGTCGGATGACTTTTTCTGCCTTGTGAATTGATGGTTGCTGCTATAAAAGTTGCAGACCATTTTGGTCATCGCGATCGCGAGGTGGCCATCGCGTTCGTGATGGTCTAGTTTCTTGACCATCGCTATCGTGAAGGTTGCACTTCGCGTTCGCGATGAAGCAGGCAGGGGCTTGCTTTACGCGATCGCGTAGCTGGCCTGTCGCGACCGCGATGGTCTGGCTCGCTCTTCTTCGCAAACGCGGGGGTCCTGTCGCGATCGCGATGAAGGACCTCAGACAGCTATTTAAGCTGTCCACTTCATTTTCTCCTCCAACATTTCGAGTTTCTCCGTTGCTAAGCTTCTACGCTTCGTTTCCAGCCTTCTTGTATCAGCTCTCTTCATCCGGTAAGTCCCCTCTTTACCTCTCTCCTCTTTTCCGTGTTAATTCTCGTAAATTTCCCGCTAAAACTCCATCGTTGGTTAATTATGGGAGCTTGGATGATCCTTGTAGAGGTCCGTTTTTGAGCTGCGCGTTGGTGGGTCAGTGAAGCTCACTTCCAAGGCGTTTGTTCTCTCGGTTTTGGGTAAGTTTCCGCCCTTCAAATCCTTGAATTTCTCGTTGTTGGTTTCTTGAATTAGTAGCACTTCGGGGCTGTTTTTGTCCCCGAAATGAGCTTCATTCGCGCTCAAATGTCGAGCATGGGTTCCTAAATCCACCGCAAGCATTATTGTGAATTTTGTTTTCTGTTTCGTTTCGCGGGCCCCGAGAGTCATTTTTCCGGCCCGATTTTTCGTATAGCAATATGGGTGTCGTTTTTCTCGTCTTGACACCTAGATTATGTTCTTGATAGTGTGGCAACTTTTTGAGGCTGTTCGGAAGGGGAAGACACACGAGTAACGGTTCGTGTTTGCAGTTCGTCCCCGAGGTAGGTTACGGTTTACTTTCTAGACTGTGTAGTTGGATTTTATATATTTATTTGATACTAGAACGTTAGGTTGGATTTTAGATATATTTAGGCTTAAATCCTGTTTACCGCTTATAATTGGCCATTTCGGATTATAGTGTAGAATTATCATGTTTATCCTTAGTCTAGGAGCTTGTAGTACCGTTGTGGCTAGCTTAGAATCCCTAGTTTGCTTTTAGGAGGTTTTAGAGGTAGAGTAGAGAATCTTGGTGAATTTATGCGTTATTTCCCTGTTTTATTCGCTTTGTTCTACTGTTGTGTGTAACTGTGGACCCGAGGCCATAGCTTGTATTTGGACGGAGTTCCAGGTCAGTTCTCTTGGTTGGGAGGGTATTTTGCCCTGTTTTTGCCTTGTTGTGATTGGTTTTCCCCTGGTTGGTTATTTCATGTTCATATTACATCGCACGTCATGGATATAGAAGGAAAGCACTTCAAAGGTTTTTGGTTCAAAAATGAGGTTTACTACGGCTACGACGACTTTGGGATTTGAAATGAATCGTGTTGGAATTTTCTACGGATTTTGGAAGGAAAATGGGAAAATACTATTTTTATGCATTATTTATAGTCCGATGCGTTATTCCGGACCCCCGATGCGTTATTCTGGGTTTTTACCTTCCATTCATCTACTCATATATATATGCATGGTCCGATGCGGTATTCTGAGCGCCCGATGCGGTATTCCGGGTTTATACTATTATGCATTCATACATTATATCATTCTCATGGCATTACATTGGTTGGTGCTTTTGGATTGTTGTTGTTTTGGGATTGGCTCCTGTCGTGCTTCACTTTTTATTGGTTTGTTTCTTTCGATTTTGGCTTTATAACTAGATTTAGGTGGATCCCTGTGTTTTAACTGCTTTCCTGTATCTTATTATCTATATATTATCTTTCTGCGCTCGATCGGCCTATGATGCCTACTGAGTACCCGTTGTCTTGGTACTTTTGGAGACTTTACATGCTTCTGTCTATATTTTTGTATTTTGGATAGAAAGAGTCTGGCGTAAAGCTACTCCGTGCTTAGTCGCTCTTGTACTAGTGACACCAGGTCCGGGTTGGTTCTCGTGTTGTTTTGTCTATTCGGTCACTTTAGGGCCATCTTTTGTATATTTTGTACGTTGGTATGTATATATGCTATTGGCCCTGTCTTTTCATTTTTATATCTTCCGCTTTTCCTTGGTTTAATTATTATTATTGTCTTCCGCATCGTTGGGTTTTGGCTTGTCTACTGGGGGTTATGTAGACGCCATCATGGCCCAGTTTCGGGTCGTGACAGTAACTTTGCACCTTCTTGATGCTTCTCTATTATCATTTAATTACTTTACCAAAAAAAAAGAACTTTGGTTAGCCAGCTGTCATTGATTGTTAGAGCTAGTTACAACTTATTGGAGGAATTAGTTAATTAAGTCATGCATAGGAGCTGTGTATATACAGAGAATATAATCACTTCATTTGATAATACAATCACAATTTTTTACTTTTCCAAAATATCTTCTTCTCTCTCACTTGTCTTCTCTCACACATTTGAGTTTGCTAAGGTTCCATAGTCAGAACTAGAGCTCAACCAGAACTCACCTGGTATCAGAGCAAAAGAAACTGGTTGTGCGCTAGCTGTGTGGCTGTGAAAAGTTTGGTTTTCTCAATTTATCAATGGAGAATGAAAAAATTGATCACACACACCCTCTGTTTGTGCATCCCTCAGATACTCCTGGTTCGATTTTAATTCTGACACAGCTCACAGGTTCAGAAAACTATGGATTGTGGCAACGATCGATGCGAATTGCTCTTCAAGCTATAGAGAAAATTGGGGTTTGTAACCGACACTTGCAACAAAAGTTCTTTCAAAATACAATTGCATGAGGACCAAGAGACATGCAATGCAATTGTACCTCCTAGATCATCAGCACGGTGTCGAAGAACCTTCTTAGTGGAATAGTTTATGCATCGAATGCTCATCTAGATTGGGAAGATATTAAGGAGAGATTTGATAAGGTTAATCGAGTGCATCCAGTTACAGAGGGAAATTGCAACGATTTCACAGGGTACTGATTCTGTCGCGACATATTTTACCAACTTGAAGGAACTTTGGGCAAAATAGGATGCATTAGTGCCATCACCAGGATGTGAATGCGCTAAATCGAAGGATGCAATGACTCATACGACCAAGCGAGGAGGCAGATTCTTATGAAAACTACTGAACCGACACATAATCAAAAGTATGCAATGATAATTGAGGATGACCAGAGATGCAGTCTTTTCCAGCATTAGGAGGTAAAGGAGATACTATTGCTGTGCAAACAGGTACAGGACAACTTATAAGGGCAAGAAATCATACACGATCACGATTACTTTAATGAAACTGGTCACCTGAAAGAAAATTGCTACAAAATTGTGGGATGATACGCAGATTTCAAGTCAAAAAGGCAATATGCAACTCATAATGTGGCTGGAACCTTTGAAAATGAAAAGCTGGCACAAATTCATGAAGAAAAAAGCAATAGTGATAGTTCTGCAAGAGGACACTATTGAGGATCAGTATAGACAGATTCAGAAAATGCTGAACAAGGGTGATACTGTGCATCAAGTAAATAATGGAAGGTGAGCAACTGAGCATACCGAATGAATACTGAAGCATGTGTCGACTGCAGCAGTCCAGAAAACTACAAGGGATGGAAGTCTTAGGCCTATTCCAATTTCCATGCCTCTATTAGTACCATGATGGGCGGAGATTCGGAGCATTTCCCCGTGATGATGGGATTGCACCAAGGATCGTCCCTTAGCCCGTTTCTATTTGCCTTGGTAATGGATGTTTTGACACAACAAATCCAAGGTGAAGTGCCATGGTGTATGTTGTTTGCGGACGATATTGTTTTGATTGACGAGACTCGTGAGGGAGTCAATGCCAAGATGGAGGTTTGGAGACAAACTCTGGAGTCTAAAGGGTTCAGGTTGAGCAGGACGAAGACAGAATATTTAGAGTGCAATTTTAGAGGCATGTCTCAAGAATCCGGCGTGAAAGTGAGGCTCGATACGCATGCCATCCAGAGGAGAGGTAGCTTCAAGTACCTTGGGTCTATTATACAAGGAGATGGGGAGATTGACGAGGATGTTACCCATCGTATTGGTGCAGGGTGGATAAAATGGAGGCTCGCATCCGGAGTCTTGTGTGATAAGAAGGTGCCTCCTAGACTGAAAGGCAAGTTCTACAGAGCGGCAGTTAGACCGGCTATGTTGTACGGGGCAGAGTGTTGGCCAGTCAAGAACTCTCACGTTCAGAAGATGATGGTAGCTAAGATGAGGATGTTGCGATGGATGTGTGGGTTTACTAGGAGGGATAGGATTAGGAATGAGGATATTCGAGACAAGGTGGGAGTGTCTTCAGTAGAAGACAAGATGCGAGAAGTGAGGTTGAGGTGGTTCGGGCATGTGAACAGGAGATGCATGGAGGCCCCGGTGAGGAGGTGTGAGAGATTGGCTATGGATGGTTTCAAGAGAGGTAGAGGTAGACCGAAGAAATGTTGGAGAGAGGTGATTAGACAAGATTTGGCACAGTTGCGGCTTACCGAGGACATGACCTTAGATAGGAAGGTGTGGAGAGCTCGGATTAGGGTAGATGGTTAGGTCTGCTTCATACTAGTAGGTAGGGATGCGGTGTCTGTGATTACCTGTTGTCCTTTTACTGTGTATATCTCTTGTACTTTATTTCGACCTCTTATGGTCCTTTTTGGTCTTGAGCCGGGGGTCTATCGGAAACAGCCTCTTTACTTCATCTGAGGTAAAGGTACGGTCTGCGTACATTCTACCCTCCCTAGACCCCACTTTGTGTGAATACACTGGGTATGTTGTTGTTGTTGTTGTTGTTGTTATTAGTACCATGAAAAATGTAGAGTTGTTTCAGCATAAAACTGTTATTTGGCTATGAGTAATGATTGACCTATTTGTCCTCTAGCTAAGCAAAGTAGACTGGTTTTTCCAAGGGGCACAACTAGAAGTGATAAACCATTACATCTTTTGCATATCGATGTTTGGGGGGCATATAAATTTTATACTCATGATAGGGAACATTATTTCTTGACACTTGTTGATGACACTTCAAGAAATACACGGATACATTTGCTGCAGCTGAAAAGTGATGTTATAGTAGTTGTGAGAAATATAGGAGAAAAATATTATTGAATTGTGTATCTACCTTATTACACCGAGACCCTATTTATAGACACTAAATACAATCCTTTACCAAGTAGGATTCTATATACTATTCGTGTTCCTATTTTTATTCTAACACCCCCCACAATCCTTTACCAAGTAGGATTCTATATACTATTCTTGTTCCTATTTTTATTCTAACACCCCCCCTCAAGCTGATGCATACAAGTCATATGTACCGCGCTTGTTACAGATGTAATTAATACGAGGACCAGTGAGGGACTTGGTGAAGATATCTGCAAGTTGATCACTCGACTTCACAAATTTTGTAACAATATCTCTTGAGAGTATCTATTCCCTGACAAAGTGACAATCAATCTCAATGTGCTTAGTCCTTTTATGAAAAACTGGATTTGATGCGATATGAAGAGCCGCTTGATTATCACACACAAGTTCCATTTGATTGATTTCTCCAAATTTTAGTTCTTTTAGCAACTGTTTGATCCAAACTAGCTCACAATTTGCTACAGCCCTTGCTCGAAATTCAGCTTCTGCACTAGATCGAGCAACCACACTTTGTTTCTTACTCTTCCAGGACACCAAATTACCTCCTACTAAAACACAATATCCGGATGTAGAACGTCTATCAGAGGGTATATCCAATCAGCGTCTGTATATCCAATGATATACTCATGGCCTTGATCCTCGAATAGTAGTCCTTTAGCTAGAGCTGACTTAATATATCGCAGAATACGAACAACTGCATCCCAATGACTATCACAGGGGGAAGTCATAAACTGACTTACAACACTCACAGTAAAGGAGATGTCAGGTCTAGTCACTGTGAGATAATTCAACTTTTCATCCAGCCGCCTATACCTTCCGGGATCACTGAGTGGCTCACCCTGTCCTGGCAGGAGTTTAGCATTCAAATCCATAGGAGTGTTAATGGGTCTACATCCCATCATTTTTGTCTCCTCAAGAATGTCTAAGGCATACTTGCGTATATAACAATACCTGATCTGGACTGAGCAACCTTAATACCTAGAAAATACTTTAGTCTGTCGAGGTCTTTAGTCTGGAAATGCTGAAAAAGATGTTGCTTCAAATTAGTAATACCATCTTGAGCATTGCTGGTGATAACAATATCATCAACATAAACCACCAAATAAATACACAGATTTGGTGCAGAATGCCGATAAAACACAGAGTGATTAGCTCCACTACGAGTCATGCCAAACTCCTGAATTACTGTGCTGAACTTCCCAAACGAGGCTCGAGGAGACTGTTTCAAACCATAGAGTGACATGCGCAATCGACATACAAGGCTACTAGACTCCCCCCGAACAACAAAACCAGGTGGTTTCTCCATGTAGACTTCTTCCTCAAGATCACCGTGCAGAAAAACATTCTTACTGTCCAACTGATGAAGAGGCCAATGACGAACGGGTTAATGGGTTAATGGGTCTACATCCCATCATTTTTGTCTCCTCAAGAATGTCTAAGGCATACTTGCGTATATAACAATACCTGATCTGGACTGAGCAACCTTAATACCTAGAAAATACTGCAGTCTGTCGAGGTCTTTAGTCTGGAAATGCTGAAAGAGATGTTGCTTCAAATTAGTAATACCATCTTGAGCATTGCTGGTGATAACAATATCATCAACATAAACCACCAAATAAATACACAGATTTGGTGCAGAATGCCGATAAAACACAGAGTGATTAGCTCCACTACGAGTCATGCCAAACTCCTGAATTACTGTGCTGAACTTCCCAAACGAGGCTCGAGGAGACTGTTTCAAACCATAGAGTGACATGCGCAATCGACATACAAGGCTACTAGACTCCCCCCGAACAACAAAACCAGGTGGTTTCTCCATGTAGACTTCTTCCTCAAGATCACCGTGCAGAAAAACATTCTTACTGTCCAACTGATGAAGAGGCCAATGACGAACGGCAACCATAGATAGAAAGAGGCGGACAGATGCCATTTTAGCCACGAGAGAGAAAGTATCACTATAATCCATCCCAAATATCTGAGTATACCCTTTGGCAACAAGACGAGCCTTAAGCCGATCAACCTGACCGTCTCGACCAACTTTGACTGCATAAACCCAATGGCAACCAACAGTAGATTTACCTGTAGGAAAGGAAACAAGCTCCCAAGTACCACTCATATGTAAAGCAGGCATCTCGTCAATCATAGCTTGCCTCTATCCTGGATGAGAAAGTGCTTCACCTATAGTCTTAGGGATGGAAATAGAGGACAAAGATGATACAAAGGCATAATGGGGTGATGATAGACGATAACTCAAGAAAGTATAATGTGGGTTAGCATAACAAGTGGATCGTATACCTTTTTGAAGTGCAATCGGTTGGCTAGGAGGAGGCAAGTCTGCAGTAGGAGCAAGGTCCGGCGCATAACATGAATCATCTGGGACTGATGCTGGATGCAGACGACGATGATAAGTCAGGAGTAGTGGCACTGCAGCTAGAGATATAGAAGTAATTGTAGATTCCTCAAAAGTCGGTATAGGTAAGACCTCAGAGATATCAGGATGATCAGAAGATGTATAGTAAGATTGAGACTCAAAGAATGTGACATCGGCGGACATAAGTTATCGACGAAGATCAGGTGAATAGCAACGATACCTTTTTTGAACTCGAGATAACCAAGAAAGACACATTTGAGAGCACGAGGGGCTAATTTATCTTTTTCTGGGGTTAAGTTATGAACAAAGCATGTGCTCCCAAAGACACGAGGGGAGATAGAGTAGAGATGTGACTGAGGAAACAGTATGGAATGGGGAACCTGATTCTAAATAGAAGATAAGGGTATTCTATTAATTAAATAGCAAGATGTGAGGACTGCATCGCCCCAAAAATGCAGCAGAACATGGGATTCAATGAGAAGAGTGCGAGCAGTCTCAATGAGATGCCTATTCTTCCTTTTTGCTACACCTTTCTGCTGAGGGGTGTATGGACAAGATGTCTGGTGAATAACTCCTTGGTGAGTCATAAACTCCTGAAACTGGGAGGACAAGTATTTTAAGGCATTATCATTACGAAAAGTAGTAATAGAAACACCAAATTGATTTTGTATTTCAGCACAAAAAACTTTTGAATATAGAAAATAACTCAGAACGATCTTTCATTAAGAAAACCCAAGTACATCTTGAATAATCATCAATGAAACAAACAAAATGACGAAATCCTAAGGGTGAACTTACTCTACTAGGACCCTAAATATCAGAATGAACTAATGAAAAAATGAACTCTAAACGACCCTCACCACTACGTGAAAATGTAGCGCAGGTGTGTTTCCCAAGTTGACCGGACTCACAATCTAATGTGGATAGACTAGACAAACTAGGCACCATCTTATGTAGCTTGGATAGACTCGGATGTCCCAAACGTTTGTGAATTAGGTTTGGAGGATCTGTAACGGAGCATGTTGTGAAGGAATTTAAAGAGGTATGATAGTAACGGCCTTGTGATTTATGTCCTTTGCCAATCGTCTGTCCCGTACTGCGGTTGTGCATGAGCAAAAATCATCAAAAAATGTTATGACACAATGTAGGGCATGCGTCAAACGACCAACAGATACAAGATTAAAGGGACAACCAGGGACATAAAAAACAGAGTCTAGAGTGACAGAAGATAGGGGTTTGGCTTGTCCAACTCCTTTTGGTTTTGTTTGGATCCTATTGGCTAAAGTAATAGCAGCAAGAGATTGTGAATAAACAATATCGAACAGAAGTGATTTGTTACCAGAAATATGATCAGAAGCGCCCAAGTCCACGACCCATGATCCAAGAGTACTAGACTGTGAAACACAAGCAAAAGAATTACCAGCAATAGAAATATTAGGCTGAGCAACCGAGAATAGTGACTGGCATCAACATTTCAAATTCCTCCATGACTGCCAGCACCTGTCCCAAGTAAGTAGACATATCGGATTCTTGTTTCATTAAGTCTCATCCGAGATATCACATCATAGAAATGAGATGTCATTGGTGTATAAAGCACGAGCCCTTTCCAAACTGAATAACATGTCTGGAATGGGCGAAACAGGGGCATCAACTTGGAATTAATAGATCGTCATAGTAGACTAAATAATTGAACGTTAACCTTCTTCAATTGTGTTTTGGCATTTGTATCTTCCTCACTAGACTTTGCCTTTTCATCTACCATACTAGCCATGTTCATTAAGTGGTCCTAAACACCTTGCCCCTTGCACCACAACTCAACCGAGGAGGCCCAAGCTAAATAGTTTGAGCTTCTCAATAACGGTTTTGAAGTGATCATAGGGCTTGAACTTCCAATTCCTGTATTTTTGGAGCCAAAAATATCAACCCCAAAAGACATCTTGTGAAATTAGAATTTTTGTAGCCAAAAATCTGAAAATATATTGTCGGAATCTTAAAAAAAAAACTCGCCGGAATCTGGAAAAAATGTTATCGCCGGGAAAAGTAGATTTGACTGTCGAAATCTAGTTGAAATCAGGAAAAAACTATATGGGTATGCTCGGAATGAAGGGGAGACCACAACCCAAAAGTAATCTCGCCAGAATTTGATCGGGAAAGAGCTCACGCACCGGTGCGTGGGCAGATCTCGTCGAAAGTGGTGACCTTCTGCGTGGAGCGTGGCGGCGCATGGGATGTCGGTTCAAGGCGGATCTTTCTGGGGTTTGGTCGGCGGGACCTGCTGGATCTTGTGGTGGTGTTGGATTTTGCACAACACCAGCAAAAACCAAGATAGCTGCGAGTAGTCACCGGAATTTGCACAGTGACGGCTGATTTCGCTGGAATGATGCATAACAATACTTCCCTCACAATTGCTCTGATATCATGTGAAAATACAAGAGAAAAATATTATTGAATTGTGTATTTACATTATTATACTGAGACCCTATTTATAGACACTATATACAATCCAGTACCAAGTAGGATTCTATATACTATTCCTATTCCTATTCTTATTCCAAGAGTAGTCTTACAAAAATTTCTTCTTATGTTGAGAACACAATTAGAGACAGAACTGAAGATTATCAGAACAGATAATGGGAGTGGAGTTCCTTAATAAGCAATGTACTCATCTGTTTGACGCTTATGGATTATACATCAAAGAAGTTGTGTTTATTCTCCCCGGCAGAATGGGGTGGTCGAGAGAAAACATAGACATATCCTAGACACAAACAAAGCTCTAAACTTTCAAGCACATGTGCCAACTAAGTACTAAACGAGTGTATTACCACTACTGTATATATAATCAATAGGCTACCTGCTATCATTTTAAATATTAAGACATCTATGAAATGTTGTTCAGAAGACCACCTTCAGTTGCTCAAGCAAGAGTTTTGGATAGTTGTGTTATGCCACCACGATGCCGATTGGTGAAAGAGAACAAGTTTCAAGCCATAGCAACACCTATGGTTCTTAATATATTCAGAAACTCCAAAAGGCTATACGTTGCTTCATATATCCACGCATCATTTCTTTTTACGGAGATGTCATCTTTAAGGAGCATCTATTTCCCTTTGCTCAAGCTTCTTCTCATATACCAGTTATCCAGCCTCCCATGGTTCATTATAGGGGGAGAATGCTAGATTATCCTGAACCATTACAAGAAGATGTTGAACCATTACTAGAAGATCTAGAAGATGTGGTAGCTCCTGTTCCTGGATCTGTTTCTAGTGTTGATGAGTTGGCAAATATAACAACAGATGGAGCACTACTTGCAACTGAACCTGAAGTTGTTGAACAAATGAAACCTAAACTTACAGAACCGGTGGAACCAATGCTTGAGCCTATTGGACATGACACTCAGTCCTCGCAATTGAGAAAATCTGACAGAAGAGCTAAGGAACTCTTATGGTTGCAGGATTATGTTACCACTAGGAAGGCACATGGAGTAACATTGTAACCATTATTTGATTACCTGCAATACAACAGAGTTTCCACCGAAATACAAGAGTTTCCAGGCAAAAATCTCAACATTCACAGAACCACAGAAACTTCAAAAGATAGAGGTGGATTGAAGCAATGAAGTTGGAGATCAAAGCCTTGGAAGATAACAAGACATGGGATGTTGTGGATCTACCCAAAGGATAAAATGCAATTGGTTCAAAATGGATGTACAAATAAAGTTCAAGGCTAGTGGGGAAGTTGGAAGGTTTAAAGCTAGATTGGTTTGCAAAAGGATACAACCAAAAGAAAATATTGGTCTATCATGAGACATTCTCACCAGTTGCCAGAATGGTAACTATGAGATTTGGCATTGCCTTGCAGCATCCAAAGGGTGGACATGTACCAAATGGATGTATACAATGCTTTTCTACAAGAAGACTTGTACGAAGTGTACATGGAATTACCTCAGGGATACAGAGGGAAACCAAAGTGTGCAAGTTAGGGAAGTCATTGTATGGTTTGAAACAAGCATCGAGTCGATGGAATATCAAACTTACTGAAACCTTGCTTGATGCTGGATACTCCCAGAGTTTATATGACTATTCATTGTCTACAAAGAAGAAAAGGTAAACTTTGTAGCTATCTTGATATACATTGGTGATCTATTGGTCATACGAAACAGTGTGTCACTGACTTAGGAGATAAAATATGTTCTACACCAGAAGTCTGAAGGTTAAGGTGAAAGACCTTGGGGAGCTGAGGTTCTTCTTGGGGATAGGGGTGTTGAGACCCAGTAAAGGGATCCTATTGAATCAAAGGAAGTATGCACTTTAGTTGATTTCAGATTTGGAACTGGGAGGAACTAAGCTAGTGGCTACTCCAATAGACTTAAATTAGAAGTTCACCACAACACAATTTGATGAACATGTTCACAGGAGATGAAGTGTTGAAAGATGTATCTGCATATCAAAGACTAATAGGAAGGCTGATTTACTTAACAATCACCAAGACAGTCATTATCTTTGTTGTGCAGATACTGAGCCAGTTCATGTAACCACCTAAACAATCTCACGGGGAAGCAGCTTGAGAATTGTGAAGTATGCCAAGAATGCTCCAAAAATGAGGATCTTAATGAGTAGTAAAGAAGCAAATAGCCTAACATGTTCCTATGATGTAGACTAGGCAACTTATCAAAATACTAGGAGATCAGTTACATGGTTCTTAGTGCAGTTTGCTGACTCCTTGATCTCTTGGAAGTCCAAAAAATAGCAAACAATCACAAGAAATTCTGCAGAAGCAGAGTACAGAAGTCTAGCTATAGCTACTGCAAAACTAATATGGCTTCTGGGGTTATTTATATCCTGTTAAGCAACCAATAGGTATGTTCTGTGATAGCAAAGTTGTACTACAGATAGCAGCAAATCCTATTTTTCATGAAAGTACAAAGCATGTAGAAATAGACTATCACTTTATTAGAGACAATATTAAGGAAGGGAAGACAATGCATAGTACATTGGAACAAAGGATCACAAGTAGACTTGTTACCCAAAGGGCTTAGAAGAATACAACATGAGTTTTTGGTGAGCAAGCTTGGAGTGCTTAACATTTTGCACCCTTGTGTTAGAACGGTTAAAAATGTACATAAACCATAGTTAGGAGTATTTGGGAGGTTAGAACTGTGGTTAGCCAACTACCATTGGTTGTTAAGAGTTAGTTACAACTAATTGGAGGAATTAGTTAATTAAGTCCTGCTTAGGAGCTGTGTATATAGATATACAGAATGTAATCACTACATTTGATAGTATAATCAAATTTACTTTTCCAAAATATCTTCTTCTCTTGCTTGTCTTCTCTCTCACATTTGAGTTTTCCCTAAGGTTCCATAGTCAGGACATGAGCTCTAGCTCAACTCACAAACCCCCCACCCCACCCCACCCCCACCCAAATAGTCGGGATACATGACCTGAATCATATGTACCCATTCTGTTATTTTGCCATGTTTCATTCCACTATTTTATTATTTGTCTAGACAAAATATGGTCTCTCGGAAACTAGTGGTTCTCTAAATAACACATTTATTTACTTTTTTCCCACACTTCCCTTAGTATTAAATAACTACATAAAGTAGTAATAGTCAAATCTAGAGTTCCAAAGTAATACACCTCTAATTAAGGATTTCTTAAGGGTGTGTCAGGTCAAAAAGGGCCAAGTAAAATGAAACTGAGGGAGTACTAGAAAAATATGGGACCTAATGTAAGTAAGCCAATAGGATTAAACCTTAATCCCAACTACATGGCGGAACTGTATGTTAAATCATTCCAAAATCATTATCAACCAACACATACACACACAATCAGAGATTATATCCACGTTAAACATCTAAGCGAGGAAAAAAGAATAGATACTACAACTACTGATGGGAAAATAGGAAAACAAGTAGATTAAAAAAGGAAGACATTTACCCCATATCTCAGGCTTAACATAACAACTTATTTCTTTTAATTTAATTATTATTCTCAGCCGGACATGCAAACACCAATTGAATAAACAAAAGGTAAAAAGTTTTTTCTTTGCTTCCTAATTGTTTTACATTTAATTGGCCCAAAATTTCCCAGCTACCAAAGAGACGATTTCTACTATAATGAAAAAGAAAAGATAATCAACAATCACGAAGTTATGAAGAGAATTTTACCGATGAAAGTCCTGAGTTATATTGATAGCGAAGATCTCAAGCCAATGTGATCCACTGATGGAAAATGGAAGATTCAATCAACTTTGAATCTGGATGTATTGCTGCTCCGTGTTCGAATCCCTTTCTTCTTCTACAGTACTTGTTCTGTAAATCTATCTACTTATTTCTTGTTCAAAGGGGACAGAGACAACCCCAAATGAGATGGCATTTTATTACTTTTGATGATTTTTACAGTCTCATCCTCGACGTTCTCCGAAATTCGTCTAAAGGCCCCAATTGTTTAGCACCTTTTTTCTTGCCCCCACCCCAAGAGAATGATAAGAGATGAGAGTAGAAATTTTTATTTCTTTCAAGTGTTTCTTTAATCTTCAAGTGTGTATAATATGATTCTCAATACATATTTACAAGACTACATAGAGGAACATCAAAAGGTATCATAAATATGGCATTAACCTTTGAGAATGTTGAGAATATTATGGGAATATGGGAGATCAATGAGGAGATAGTAGAGGCTTATTACTACACATAATAGTGAGGAGTAATTGGGAGATTACATTTAGTGGACATCCACATAAATGCTATGTATCATAATACTCCCCCTTAGATGTCCATAAAAGATGTGTCTTATTAAAACTTTACTAAAAATAATTCAGTGGGAAAAAATTCTAGTAAAGGAAAAAAGAGTACACATATATTGAATTACACATTGTTTGATGTCTCGTCAAAAATCTTGCTAGGAAATTCCAATGCAACAAAACTTTGGTTGAAAAAAAAAGTACAACGCGTATTTTACTCTCCCTAATGAAATATCACTTTATATTTCGAAAATGATGAATTTCATTCTTGTATAACTTCTCAGGTATTGTGATCGACAATGCCTCGGTGAAATACTCCGCCAAATTATCATTTGAGCGAAATTTTTGTTTCAATATTTTATTGAAGAATGTATCTGAAAAAGTACTTTGCTGAAATGTACTTAATTTTGCCTTCTTTGATATATTCTTCTTTCAATTAAGCTATGCAAGTAGCATTGTCGTTGTAACGACCATCCCAGTTATTTATGTATTTTCATGCATTTTTATTGTTTTGATCCTTCCCATAGCTTCTACACTATATTTATGACCTTCAGGGATAGGTGGAATGATTCTCGAGGTGTTCTGTCGGGTCTTAGAAAAGATTTCCTGTTTTGGAGCTTTTTAAAGTTAAGAAGTTTGACTTCGGTCAACATTCTTAGTAAACGGACTCGGATGAGAATTATGTTAGTTCCGTTAGATCCAAAACATGGATTCTGGGTTGGTGGAACCTTTGATTCGGGTCCCGAGACTTTCGGACTCATTTTGGGCGCTTGGGTGAATTTTACAGTTTTTGGTCAAAGTATTGACTTCGGCCAATATTTCGTCAAGATGAACTCCATCGGTTGTTTCGTTAATTTTATTGAGTCTGAAATGCCATTTTTTATTGGGTAGCATATTTAGTTTGTGTTCACGGGATTCTGAATGAATCCCGGGGTCCGTTCAAAGACTTGGGCGTTGAGCTGCTGATGCAGCTAGTGCTAGTGCAGCTGCTCATGCGGAGCTTGGCTCGCACCAGCGGAGCGGCTCCTGCGATAAGCTGGTCATACTAGTGATGGCTGGTGATGTCAGCGACCTCCATTCCTGCGGAGATTGGCCCCCTCCTGCAGAGGGTGGACTGTGCACCCGTCTCTGCTCCTGCGATATTTCATTGCCGCTGCAAGCTCGCGCCTTTAGGCATATGGCTGCTCCTGCAGAGCTTGAGGAGATGGTTGGTTTCTGCTCCTGAAGTAATGACCTTTCCAGTCATTTTTACGTTAATGCCTTCTTTGTGCTGTTAGAGCCTTCCCATAGCGGTCCCAAGTTATTTATGGCTTGATGAGACCGGTGGTTCGGTGCCCTGGCTATTCATTTGGCCGTTATAGCCGTTTTCCTGTTTTAGAGGTTTAACTTAGGAATTCGTTGACTTTGGTCAACATTCTTGGTAAATGCGCTCGGAATCGAATTTTGACAATTCTGTTAGCTCCAGAGCATGGATTTTGGTCTAGAGGGACCCTTGGTCGGGTTTTCGGAGATTTCGATTTAGTTTTGTCTTGGTTTTTGTGTTTCTAGCCAAGTTGAACTTGAAAGTTTGACTTTGGTCAACATTCGAAGAAGACGGCCTCAAATTGAAATTTTGACAGCGTTGTTAGCTCTGGATGTCGACTTTGGGCTAGGGGGACCTTTGTTCGGGTCCCGAGGCTTCCGGACTCATTTTAGGTCATGGGGTTCCATTTTGGAAGGTTTGGCCTAAAGTTGGTTCTTGGGCATGGGCCCCACATTTTGTGCTATCAACCTCCGTTAGAATTTTATTCGATTTTGTTGAGTCCGAAATGCCATTTTAAGTCAAATAGCTCAGATCGTTTGTGTTCACGGGGCCCTAGATTTGTTCCCGAGGGTTCATCGGAGAAATTTCCCTCTTGGTGTTGGCTGTTGGCAGCTGGTGCTGTCATGGCACCGGCATGGCCTTCATCTACGCAGAGCCTGGCCGCGTTCCCGCTAGGCATATGCCAGCCGCCCCTCTACCAAGCCTTCGCCTAGGCACTTCCCTGGCCGCGTCCGCAGGCCCGCGTACGCAGTGGCCTGGCCCCGTTTGCGCAAGGCAGGCGCCTGTCCTGGCCAACGCTTGGCCTTCGCGTGCGTGCTGCCTGGCCGCGTTCGCGTGCCTGCGTAGGCAGCGGCTTGGCCGAGTTCGCATAGGTCATGAGCCAGCAACTATTTATTCTTTCCCCTTCGTTTTTCCATCTCTCTTCTTCAATTGTTTCCAACTCCAAAACACAAATACTCTCCACCAAAGTTCTTCATTCAGTGTTAGCTTGGGGAATTTGGTTATCCCTAAAAAATTCTTGCTTCCTTGACGTTTTTTTGAGTTCTCCTTCTTCCCCAAGTTGTCTTCTCCATTTTCTAGAAATCACCATTGTTGAATTTTCTTTAAGCTTGGAATTCCATTGTAGAATCTGCCCTCTAGGGACTGCATGCTCCTTGGAATCATTGAGTCCATCTCCTTGGGTGTTTCTCGTTGTGGTAAGTGTTTCCCCGCTCAAATTCCCGGTTGTCATTCCTTAATTTCCCTCTTTGGTTCCTTATATTGTAGAGGCTGTTTTAGCCCGAAATTCCTGCCCAATTCCTTTAATTTTCTGGGCATTTCTCTTATGGTCATTGTGATCATTTTGTGCACCTTTATTTTTGGCCTCGGGTTGCGAGGCCCACGGGCTTGCTAGTGACCCAAATTTTGACCCGACTATAATTATAGCAATATGGGTATCTTTAGTCTCATTTTAATGTGTTATTTATGATTATGATAGTTTGATTCTCATTCAGAACTTCCCGGAGCAGTTTGGCCTCAGATATCTCGTTCCAGCAGCTTGTCGTCGGACGATAGGTAGGTTACGGTCTAAACTCCCTAGACTTCGCATATATCGGATAAAATTGTACTAATTGGCATCCTTGGGTTAGGTTTATTTGCTTGGCACCACAGACCTTGACCGTTTTTCCTTGTCTGTCTCGTTTCTTTCCTCCCTTGTGTGTAGTACTCCTCGTAGTTTGGTATTATCACCCTTGTGGTCCTGTGTGGCCTTATTTTGACTCTGGACCATAAATGGTGGTCTATTTGGGGGATGTCCGTGAGTCCCCGACATTATCTCGATTTTAGGCTGGTTATCTGTGTTGCAGAGTGATTGGAGCCTGTGCAGGGCCAATAGGTTATTTGTGAGTCGTTGGGCTGTTATCTGTGATTGATCATGTCATTTCCATGCATATAAAGAGGATTTCTTTACCATATTTTATTAATTACCGTGTTGGCTTCGGGCCGACTTGTATCTTCTTTTCTAAACTTTGCATGGCTCTGAGGCCCATTTTCGACGGAAATGACTTGGAAATGGTTTGGACTAGATTTGTGGATCTTCTTGGGGTAAAAGATTTAAATTATGGTTTCTATCACAATTTTTACTATTATTGCTAGACTCAGCAGGGTCGTAGTGCTAGTTGAGTTTTCTTACTGATTTGAGATGGTATTAGAGTCAGTCGGATAGAGCATCAGAGATGCTTTAATACTGTTTTAGACCCGATTATGTGCGGGCACCCTTGGTGGGGTTTTGAGACGTATTCCACTTTTTTAGACCTGGGCAGAGTTTGGGCATGCTTATTACAGATTTGAGTCACCAGCTTGGATCTGGACCTGCTCCGGACGATGTTTTTGAGATTGAGTTATAGTATGGGTTCCGGGACCTTCATGGACCTTGTCGATCTGGACCAGGAGCCTTGCGTTGTATGTGCCGGATGAGGGGTATACGGTGGAGTAGAGGTATACGGGTAGTGTCCTTCCGTGAAACCTACCTGCTAGGCCCTGTAGACTTCGGAGGAGGTACATACAGAATTACTGTTCCACCCTGAGATCATCATTCATCATATCATTCATTGTTTGAGGATCCACCCTTGTTTGCTATTTGTTGAGTGTACGCTCTGATTATGTGGGCGGTCGAAGGGTTTGTTTTCCCTTGATTGCGTTCCTCGGTTGTATGGGCAGCCGGGGGACTGTAACTAGACTCTTGTTACTCTATCACGATATTATTCCCTGTCATGGTTGTACATGAGGTTGGATACTGAAAGATTGTTAGTGTCTTGACTTGAGATTTGTATGCTTAGTTGGGTTATTAAATCTTGTTTCTGAGCATGACTATATTTATTCTTCTTCTTCCTTCCCTGTCTACCTGAGGTTACCGGTATACCATCCACTTTTAAACTTACTATATATACTATTATTGCTAGGACCCTATGTGCGTCATTTATTACTTCCACATATGCCCGTGTATATATTCTACTTGCTAGCCTTGTATGTTGTATTGTGTTGTCTTCCCTCTGGGCTAGTTTCTGTGTAATTCTTCATTGATTATGTGACTATTTGCTTCTATTCTGCCTGTTACTATTCTTTTATCTTATATGTGCCCAGAGGTCCTATGATACCTACTCGGTACCATTTGCTTCGCATTTGGTGCTCATACTACACTCTATATCTTCTGGTGCAGATCCTAATTTGAACCATCACCGCTAGCTCGTGGGAAACTCATGCGAGGAGACTTGGAGCGTTCAAACTGAGGTTGAGCTCTTGGCAACCGGTGCTTGACTTTAGTTTATCTTTTGTATATTTTGTACTCTCTTAGCTTTTGAGACATGATGTATATGTATTATTTTGGGTCCCTTTTTGTACTCCTTATGTAGATCTGGTTCTTATATACAGTGATACCAAATTTTGGGTGTTGGCTTAACTTACGTATGTTATATATATACTCATGTTGTTACTTTTCTTCTCGTATAACCCTTGCTTCCATTTATATTACATGTTCTTCTGCTTACCTGTTAGATAGTAGCCCATTACTAACCGTTCCGGGTTATGAGGATTAGTTCGCCTACTGGGGGGTTGTAGGTGCCATCATGACTGAGATATCGGGTCATGACAGCTTGGTATCAGAGCCTAGGTTTCACCAGTATTATTGGTATAAGAGCCAATGTCTAGTATTGCGGATCGGGGCGGAGACGTCCGTACTCAATCTTCGAGAGGCTATAGTGATATCTTAGGAAATATGACTCTCTTATTGCTTCTGTATCGTGCGTAGTCCTTGGAAGTTTCTTTAAATGTCACTTGTTCTAGTTATTTCTTCCTTAAATGATTCGTATGAGGTCATCGACGTCGGGCAGGGGCGAGCCTCCGACTCCATCTAGGGGCCGAGGAGGTCATAGAGGTAGGGGTCGAGGACATCCCCGAGTAGTGGCACCTCCTAGAGCTGCTAATGTTGAGATAGAGCCCGAGCATAATTATGAGCCAGAGTTTGTTCGCGAGCAGCATGTGGAACAGGGAGCAGCTCAGGTACCACCAGCTCTAGTACCATCTTCAGTATGAGCTCTTGTGTCAGCTTCAGCCCCAACTTAGTCTTTAGATGTTCAGGGTTTACTATTGCAGTTGTTGGGTATGTTTGGTGAACGTCCTTCTGAGGAGGCACAGATATCCGCTCAAGGGGCAGCCCTGGGTGCACCGAGTTCAGGAGCGCAGCCTGTTACTGCGGCTCCCCGTGCTGAGGTTATTCTGGTCCCCTCAGTTGCACAGTCTTTTGCTCCTCGCCCAGCTATGAGGGAAATGGAGCAGAAAGCGTTGGGTAGGTTTTTAAGATTTGCACCTCCGAGGTTTGCCGGTACTTTTGGACAGGACCCACATGATTTCATTACTACCCGTGAGGAGATGTTGCACCATTTGGGTTTGCTGGAGACTCACGGTGTTGGTTACACTACATATCAGCTGGAGGGCCCAACTAAGTTATGGTGAAGGGCCTAGGTTACTTGCAGACAATCATCATCACCTCCGTTGACTTGGTCCGAGTTCTATGAGGCCTTTATGGCCAAGTTCCTACCACAGAGCGACACAGAACGTTGGAGAGAGAAGTTCACTAGACTTATGTAGGGGACGATGATTGTATCAGAGTATGAGACCTGTTTCCATTACCTTGCTCCATTTGGGGCCATGATTATACCTACCAAGCCTGACAGAGTCTGTAGGTTTGTTTGGGGGCTACGTACATAGCTTAGAGAGCCAACGGAGATATTGGTGGCTAGTGGTCAGTCATTCTAGGCTATTACGGACTATGTCCATACCGTAGGGGATTTGCATCGTTATGACTCTTGGGCTAGAGATAAGAGGCCTCGACATCAGGGTGGCTACAGGGGTTCTCGTCAGGGTGGTAGAGGTTCAGGCCAGTGGGGCTGAGGGTATCTGCCGCAGCAACACCAGGGTCAGTCTAGTCGACCGGTTCAGGCTTCACTTCAGACTTCTGGTGGGTCTTAGTATGAGCAGGGTCAGAGTAGCCAACAGGGCTATAGTGGTCAGTCATCGAGAGGTGCAGCTTCTGGGGCATCAAGTCGTGGTGGCCACACGGGTTCTGCTAGTTCATCCTGACAGGGTAGGTCTTCAGGGCCTTGTTATGCTTGTGGTGCTGTTAGTCCCTTTGCGAGAGATTGCCCCCAGCGGGGTACAGTTCAGCCAGCCGCTCCGCTGGCTCAGCCTATTTGCTCAGTTCAGCTATCGGCTTGAGGAGGTGGTAGTTAGGGTAGAGGTGGTGGCCCACAAGGTAGGACAGGTGGTAGGGATGGTGGTCGGCCAAGTGGTGGTCATCATCAGTTCTATGCGATCCCTGGAAGATTGGAGGCAGAGTCCTCGGATGCTGTGATCACATGTACAATTTCTGTTTAGCGTCGCCCAACTTTTGCATTATTTGATCCTGGATCCACTTGTTCGTATGTGTCTGCCTACTTTATGCCTTGTTTGGGGTTAGCTAGTGAGCCGTTATCTGTGCATGTATCTGTTTCGACCCCCGTAAGAGATTCTTTAGTAGTGGATCAGATTATGAGATCTTGCATGATATCTGCGAGTGATTTGGAGACTTGGGGTGATATATTGGTACTTGATATGGTAGATTTTGACGTGATTCTTGGCATGGACTGGTTATCGCCTCACCATGCGATTTTGGAGTGCTATGCCAAGACTGTTACCATAGCCGTGCCTGGGGTATCCTCGGTTGTGTGACAGGGTTTTGTTAGTCGCGCACCGTCTGGGATCATCTCTTGTGTTTGAGCTAGGAAGTTAATTTTGCGAGGGTGTTTGGCTTATTTAGCATATGTCCGAGATGCTAGTGCCAACCATTCTTCCCCTGAGTCTGTTCCTGTGGTTAGAGACTTCCAAGATGTGTTCCCTACCGACCTGCCAGGCCTTCCACCTAAGAGATATATAGACTTTGCCATCGAGTTAGAGCTGGGCACCAGTCCCATTTCCATTTCTCCTTACCATATGGCTCCTGCTGAGTTGAGGGAGATTAAGGAGCATCTCCAAGATTTGTTAGCTAAGGGGTTTATTAAATCGAGTGTGTCACCTTGGGGTGCTCCTGTTCTATTTGTTAAGAAGAAAGATGGATTGATGCGGATGTGTATTGATTATCAACAGCTGAAGGGTTACTGTAAGGAACGGGTATCCGATGTCGCGTATTGATGATTTGTTTGATCAACTTCAGGGTTCGGCCATGTTTTCGAAGATAGATTTGAGATCAGGCTACCACTAGTTGAGGATTAGGGCGGAGGACATCCCTAAGACAATATTCAGGACACGTTATGACCACTATGAGTTCCTGGTGATGTCTTTTGGGTTGACTAATGCCCCCGCAACCTTTATGGATCGGATGGACAGGGTTCTTTGCCCATACTTGGACTCATTTGTGATCATTTTCATAGATGACATCTTGATGTACTCGCAGAGTAGAGAGGATCATGAGCAGCACTTGCGGATTATACTCCAGACTTTGAGAGATCATCGATTTTATGCCAATTTCTCAAAGTGCGAGTTTTTTCTTGAGTCAGTGGCATTCCTAGGACACATGGTGCCTAAGGATGGGATTAGAGTGGAACCGGGTAAGATTTCAGCGATTCGTGATTGGCCTAGACCTACTACTCCTACCGAGGTTCGTAGCTTTATTGGGATTACAGGGTACTACAGATGGTTTATTGAGGGATTTTCTTCTATAATAGCACCCTTGACTATGCTGACTAGGAAGGATATCCCATTTCAGTGGTCGGATCAGTGTGAGGATAACTTTCAGAGGCTTAAGGCATTGTTGACTTCAGCTCCTATTTTGACTTTGCCGGTTCAGGGTCAGAGTTTTCGTGTATTGTGATGCTTTCGGGGTCAGTCTTGGTTGTGTGTTGACGCAGCAGAGTCGAGTGATTTCATATGCGTTGAGGCAGCTGAAGGTTCACGAGCGCAACTACCTCACTCATGACTTCAAGGGGTTTCAACTCTATTTAGGTGATTGTGGACCGGCTAACTAAGTCAGCCCATTTCTTGCCGGTTCAGACTTCCTACGATGCCGAGAGGTTATCTCAAATCTACATTCATGAGGTTGTTCAGTTGAACAGGGTCCTAGCTTCTATCATCTTAGACCGCGACATTCAATTCACATCTCAGTTTTAGAGGGCTATTCAGCGAGATTTAGGTACAGAGATTCACCTTAGTACTGCTTTCCACCCTCAGACAGATGGCCAGTCCGAGAGGACTATTCAGGTCGTGAAGGATATGCTTCGAGACTGTGTTCTTAACTTTAGAGGATTTTGGGATCAGTTTGTGCCTTTGACTGAGTTTGCGTATAATAATTGCTTCTATTCTAGCATCGGTGAGACACCTTTTGAGGCGTTGTATATTAGGCATTGCAGATCGCCAATTGGTTGGTTTGATGGGTTGGAGTCCAGGCCGTCGAGTACAGATTTGCTTTGAGATTCACTAGACATAGTTAGAGTGATCTAGGATAGATTTCGAGCTGCTCAGAGTAGGCAGAAGAGCTACGCTGATCGTAGGCTTCGTGCCTTGGAGTTCAGTGTTGGTGATTTGGTGTTCCTCTGTGTGTCGCCCATGAAGGGTGTGATGAGATTTGGTCAGTGGGGCAAGCTTATCCCTAGGTATATTGGGCCGTTTGAGATTCTCTAAAGGGTTGGTAGTGTTGCCTATCAGTTAGCTTTGCCTCCAAAGTTTTTAGCTATGCATCCTGTGTTTCATGTTTTGATGTTGAGACGGTATGTTCCAAATGAGTCTCATGTATTGTTGTGGGACTCGGTTTAGTTTGATGAGAATCGTGCTTTTATTGAGGAGCCGATTGCGATTATGGCCAGAGATGTCTGGAGGTTGAGATCTAGGGAGATTCTGGTTGTGAAGGTTCAGTGGAGGCACCGTCCGGTTGAGGAGGCTACTTAGGAGACCGAGAGAGATGTGTGGTCCCAGTATCTGTAGTTGTTTCAGCCTTCAGGTACCTTCTTCTAATTGACTTTCGAGGATGAAAGTCCTTTTGAGTGGTGGATGATGTAATGACCCTTTTGGTTATTTTCGCATTTATGCCTTCTTTGTGTTGTTAGAGCCTTCTCATAGCGGCCCCAAGTCATGTATGGCTTGCTGGAACCGGTGGTTCGGTGCCCTGGCCGTTTTGGCCGTTATGGCCATTTTCCTATTTTAGAACTTTAACTTAGGAATTCATTCAACATTCTTGGTAAACATGCTCAGAATTGAATTCTGACAGTTCTGTTAGCTCTAGAGCATGGATTTTGGTCTAGAGGGACCCTTGGTCGGGTTCTGGGAGCTTTCAATTTAGTTTTGTCTTGGTTTTTGTGTTTCTAGCCAAGTTGAACTTGAAAGTTTGACTTTGGTCAACATTTGAAGAAGACGGTCTCAGATGGAAATTTTGACAACACTGTTAGCTTCAGAATATCGACTTTAGGCTAGGGGGACCTTTGGTTCGGGTCCTGAGGCTTCCAGACTTATTTTCGGTCATGGTGTTCCATTTTGGAAGGTTTGGCCTAGAGTTGGTTCTTGGATGTGGGGCCTACATTTTGTGCTATCGACCTCCGTTGGGATTTTCATTGATTCAGTTGAGTTCAAAATGCCGTTTTTAGTCAAATAGCTTAGATCATTTTTGTTTGCGGGCCCCCAGATGTGTTCCCGAGGGTCCATCAGAGAAATTTCCCTCTTGGTGTTGGCTGTTGGCTGTTGGTAGGTTGTGCTGTCGTGGCACCGACATGGCCTTCGCCTACATGGAACCTGGCCGCGTTCACGCAAGGCATATGCCAGTTTCCCCTCTGCCAAGCCTTCACCTAGGCGCTGCCCTAGCCGCGTCCGCAGGCCCACGTACGCGGTGGCCTGGCCGCGTTCGCGCAAGGCAGGCGCCTGGCCTGGCCATCACTTGACCTTCACATGCGTGCTGCCTGGCCACGTTCGCATTCCCGTGTAGGCAACGGCTTGGCCGCGTTCGCATAGGCCATGGGCCAACAACTATTTATTCTTTCCCCTTCATTTTCCAGCTCTCTTCTTCAATTGTTCCCACCTCTAAAACACAAATACTCTCCACCAAAGTTCTTCATTCAATGTTAGCTTGGGGAATTCGGTTATCCCTCAAAAGTTCTTGCTTCCTTAACGTTTTGGTGAGTTCTCCTTTTTCCCCAAGTTGTCTTCTCCATTTGCTAGAAATCACCATTGTTGAATTTTCCTTAAGCTTGGAATTCCATTGTAGAATCTGCCCTTTTGGGACTGCATGCTCCATGGAATCATTGAGTTCATCTCCTTGGGTGTTTTCTCGTTGTGGTAAGTGTTTCCCCTCTCAAATTCCCGGTTGTCATTCCTTAAATTCCCTCTTTGGTTCCTTATGGGTTGACTTGGAATTGGCAGCTGTTGTTTTTGCACTCAAGATCTGGAGGCAGTACTTATATAGGGTTTACTGCGAGATATTCACCGATCATCGTAGTCTTCAGTACATTATGAGTCAGCGAGAGCTGAACTCGAGGTAGAGGAGATGGATTGAGCTACTGAAGGACAATGATTTCACTATTTTGTACCATCCAGGCAAGGCAAACGTGGTAGCGGATGCGTTGAGTCAGAAGGCAGTGAGTATGGGTATCCTAGTTTCACTTTCAGTTTAAGAGCGATCGTTGGCCTTGGACATCAAGTCCTTGGCCAACCATTTGGTTAGGCTTGATTTGTCGGATCCTAGTAGAGTTCTTGCTAGTGTTGAGGTCCGTTCTACTTTGATTGATCAGATTCAGAGCCGTCAGTTTTAGGATCAACAATTGTGTATCCTTTGAGATCAGGTTGTTCGGGGCAAGGCCACCCGGGCTACTCTAGATTTAGATGGGGTTCTGAGGTTTGGTGGTCGACTTTGTGTTACGAGGGTTGGCGATTTGATTCAGTTGATACTTCGTGAGGCACATTATTCTAGATACTCCATTCATCTTGGTGCGACAAAGATGTATAGGGACTTGAGATAGCTTTACTTGTGGAGTGGTATGAAGCGGGATGTAGCGAAGTTTGTATCTCGATGCTTGAATTGTCAACAGGTGAAGTTTGAGCACATGAGATCGAGTGGTTTGATGCAGTGACTTCCCATTCCTAAGTGAAAGTGGGAAGGGATAACTGTGGATTTCATAGTTGGGTTGCCTCGTACTTCTAGGGGTTTCGACTCTATTTGGGTGATTGTGGACCAGCTGACTAAGTCAGCCCATTTTTTGCTGGTTTAAACTTTTTACAGTGCCGAGAGGTTAGCTTAGATCTACATTCATGAGGTTGTTCGGTTGCACGGGGTCCCAACTTCTATCATTTCAGACCGCGACACTCCGTTCACATCTCAGTTTTGGAGGGCTATTTAGCGAGATTTGAGTACAAAGGTTCAACTTAGTACTGCTTTCCACCCTCAGACAGATGGCCAATCCGAGAGGACTATTCAGGTCCTGGAGGATATGCTTCGGGCCTGTGTTCTTGACTTTGGAGGTTATTGGGATCAGTTTGTGCCTTTGGCTGAGTTTGCGTATAATAATAACTTCTATTCTAGCATTGGCATTGCACCTTTTGAGGCGTTGTATGGTAGGCATTGCAGATTGCGGTTGGTTGGTTTGATGGATTGGAGTTCAGGCCGCTGAGTACAAATTTGCTTTGAGATTCACTAGACAAAGTTAGAGTGATCTAAGAGAGACTTTGAGCTGCTCAAAGTAGGCAGAAGAGCTACGCTGATCGTAGGCTTCGTGCCTTTGAGTTCAGTGTTGGTGATTTGGTATTCCTTTGTGTTTTTCCTATGAAGGGCGTGATGAGATTTGGTCGGCGGGGCAAGCTTAGCCCCAGGTATATTGGGCCATTTGAGATTCTCCAGAGGGTTGGTAGTGTTGCCTATCAGTTATCTTTGCCTCCGATGTTTTCAGCTATGCATCCTGTGTTTCATGTTTCGATGTTCAGACGGTGTGTTCCTGATGAGTCTCATGTGTTGCAGTGGGATTCAATTCAGTTGGGTGAGGGTTTAGCCTTTGTTGAGGAGCCGGCAGCTATTTTGGCCAGAGATGTTTGGAGGTTGATATCTAGGGAGATTCCGGTTGTGAAGGTTCAGTGGAGGCACCGTCCAGTCGAGAAGGCTACTTGGGAGACCGAGAGAGATATACAGGCCCAGTATCTGCAGCTATTTCAGTGTTCAAGTATCTCCTTCTTCTTGACTTTCAAGGACGAAAGTCCTTTTTAGTAGTGGATGATGTAATGATCCTTTCGGTCATTTTTGCGTTTACGCCTTCTTTGTGCTGCTAGAGCCTTTCCGTAGCGTCCGTCATTTATGATTTGCTGGGACCGGTAGTTCAGTGCCCTGGCCGTTCATTTGGCCATTATGGCCTTTACGGCCATTTTCCTGTTTTAGAACTTTAACTTAGGAATTCATTCAACATTCATCAACATTCTTGGTAAACGCACTTAGAATCGAATTTTGACAGTTTCATTAGCTCCAGAGCATGGATTTTGGTGTCGAGGGACCCTTGGTTGGGTTCTGGGAGCTTTCGGGCTTAGTTTTGTCTTGGTTTTGTGTTTCTAGCCAAGTTAAACTTGAAAGTTTGACTTTGGTCAACATTCGGAGAAGGCAGCCTCTGATGGAAATTTTGACAGTGTTATTAGCTCTAAAATGTTGACTTTGGGCTAGGGGTACCTTTAGTTCGGGTCTCGAGGCTTCCAGACTCATTTTAGGCCATGGGGTTTTATTTTGGAAGGTTTGGCCTAAAGTTGGTTTTTAGTCGTGGGCCCCCCTTTTTGTGCTATCGACCTCCGTTGAACTTTTTTTTGATTCCATTGAGTCCGGAATGCTGTTTTAGTCAAAATAACTTGGATCATTTGTGTTCGCGGGGCCCCGGATGTGTTCCTAAAGGTTTGTCAGAGAAATTTCCCTCTTGGTGTTGGCTATTGGCAGCTGGTGCTGTCATGGCACGGGCATGGCCTTCGCCTATGCAGAGTCTGGCCGCGTTCGTGCAGGGAATATGCTAGCCGTCTTTCTGCCAAGCCTTCGCCTAGGCGCTGCACTGGCCACGCCCGTAGGCCCGCATATGTGGTGGCCTGGCCGCGTTCGCGCAATGCAGGTGCCTGTCCTGGCCAGCGCTTGGCCTTCGTGTGCGTGCTGCCTGCTCGCGTTCGCGTTCCCGCGTTCGCGTGCCCGCGTAGACAGCAACCTGGCCGCGTTCGCATATGCCATGGGCCAACAATTATTTATTTTTTCCCCTTCGTTTTTCCAGTTCTCTTCTTCAATTGTTCCCAACTGCAAAACACAAATACTCTCCACCAAAGTTCTTTATTCAGTGTTAGCTTTGGGAATTCCGTTTTCCCTCGAAAATTCTTGCTTCTTTGACGTTTTGGTGAGTTCTCCTTCTTCCCCAAGTTGTCTTCTCCATTTGCTAGAAATCACTATTGTTGAATTTTCCTTAAGCTTGGAATTCAATTGTAGAATCTACCCTCTTGGGACTGCATGCTCCGTGGAATCGTTGAGTTCATCTCCTTGGGTGTTTTCTCATTGTGGTAAGTCTTTCCCCGCTTAAATTCCCGGTTGTCATTCCTTAATTTCCCTCTTTGGTTCCTTGTATTGTAGGGGCTGTTTTAGCCCAAAATTCATGCCCAATTCCTTTAATTTTCCGAGCATGCACTCTTATGGTCATTGTGATCATTTTGTGCACCTTTATTTTCGGCCTCGGGTTCCAGGGCCCACGGGCCCGCTGGTGACCCAAATTTTGACCCGCCTATAGTTATAGAAATATGGGTATCTTTAGTCTCATTTTAATGTGTTATTTATGATTATGATAGTTTGATTCTCATTCGGAGCTTCTCGGAGCGGTTTGACGTTAGATATCTTTGTTCCAGCAGCTTATCATTGGACGACAGGTAGGTTACAGTCTAAACTCCCTAGACTTCGCATATATCAGATAAAATTATACTAATTGGCATCCTTGGGTTGGGTTTATTAGCTTGGCACCACAGACCTTGACCGCTCTTTCTTGTTTGTCTCATTTCTTGCCTCCGTTATGTGTAGTACTCCTCGTAGTTTGGTATTATCACCCTTGTGGTCCTGTGTGGCCTTGTTTTGACTCTGGACCATAGTTGGTGGGCTATTCGGGGGTGTCTGTGAATCACGAACATCATTATCGCGATTTTAGGCTAGTTATATGTGTTGTAGGGCGATTGGAGCCTGTGCAGGGCCGATAGGTTATTTGTGAGCCGTTGGGCTGCTATATGTGATTCATCATGTCAAATCCATGTATATAAAGAGAATTTTTTTACCACATTTTACTACGGTTTTGGATTGTATCTTATTTTCTAAACTTTGCATGGCCCTGGGGGCCCATTTTTGACAGCAATGACTTGGAAATAGTTTGGACTAGATTTGTGGATCTTCTTGGGGTAAAAGATTTAAATTATGGTTTCTATCATTGTTTTTATTACTATTGCTAGACTCGCCAGGGCCGTAGTGCTCGTTGGGTTTGCTTATTGATTTGAGATGGTATTCGACACGGTCGAATTGAGCATCAGAGATGTTTTACTACTGTTTTAGACCCGGTTATGTGCGGGCACCCTTGGTGGGGTTTTGAGACGTATTTCACTGTTTTAGACCTGGGCAGAGTCTAGGCATGCATATTAGACATTTGAGTCACTAGCTTGGTTCGGGCCTGCTACGGACGATATTTTTGAGATTGAGTTATAGTATGGGGTCCGGGACCTCCATGGACCTTGCCAATCCGGACCAGGGGCCTTAGGCAGCGTGTGCCAGAGGAGGGGTATACAGTGGAATAGTGGTATACGGGTAGTGTCCTTCCATGAAACCTAGCTGCTGGGCCCTGTAGGCGCCGGAGGAGGTACATACAGAGTTACTGTTCCACCCTGAGAACATCATGCATCATATCATTCATTGTTTGAGGCTTCACCCTTTTTTGCTATTTGTTGAGTGTACGCTCAGGTTGTATGGGTGGCCGGAGGGTCTGTTTTCACTTGATTGCGTTCCTTGGTTATATGGGCGGCCGGGGGACTGTAGGTAGACTCTTGTTACTCTATCACGATATATTCCATGTCATGGTTGTATATGAGGTTGGATGCTGAGAGATTGTTAGTTTCTTGACTTGATATTTGTGTGCTTAGTTAGGTTACTAAATCTTGTTTCCGAGCATGACTATATTTATTCTTCTTCTCCCTTTCTCGTCTACTTGAGGTTACAAATATACCGCTCACTTCTAAACTTACTATATATACTGTTATTGTGAGGACCCCAGGTGCATCATTTCTTACTTTCGCCTGTGCCTCTGTGTATATTTTACTTGCTAGCCTTGTATGTTTTATTCTGCTGTCTTCCCTCTAGGCTAGTTTCTGTGTACATCTTCGTTGATTCTGTGACTATATGCTTCTATTCTGCCTGTTACTATTCTTTTATCTTATATGTGCCCAGTCGGCCTATGATACCTACCGGGTACTATGTGCTTTGTATTTGGTGCTCATACTACATTTTGCATCTTCTAGTGCAGATCTTAGTGTGAGTCATCGCCGCTAGCTCGTGGGAGACTCGTGTGAGGAGAATTGGAGCGTCCAGACTGAGGGTGAGCTCTTGGCGACTGGAGCTTGACTTTAGTTTATCTTTTGTATATTTTGTACTCTCTTAGCTTCGTAGACATGATGTACATGTATTATTTTGGGTCCCTTTTTGTACTCCTTATGTAGATCCTGCTCTTATATATCATGATACCAGGTTTTGGGTGTTGGCTTAGCTTCCATATGTTATATATATACTCCTGTTGTTACTTTTCTTCTCGTATAACCCTTACTTCCGTTTATATTACTTGTTCTTCCGCTTACCTGTTAGATAGTAGGCCATTACTAACCATTCCGGGCTACGGGGATTGGTTCGCCTACTGGGGTGTTGTAGGTGTCATCATGACCGAGAATTGGGTCGTGACACCTGTAGGGATTTTTTCGTTGCTACTATGAAACTTTTGCAGGAGAAACAATCGCTGACCTTTTAAAGGTCTTCTCCCTCATTTAATTCCCAAGTTTCAAAACCTTTTTCTCCATTGATTGTGAGCTCGAGTAGGGGTATTCTTCACTATTTCTTGGTGATTTCTTGAGCTTCTAAGTTAATTCTCCACTCTATTACATTCTAGTTACCCGTTCTAGCGTTTATTCCATGTTTTACTCGTGAATTCGGGGTCTTAAGTTCTTGATTTTTCTTCCATTTAAAGTGAGCTTTCCAGACCTATTTGAGGTTCGAATTCACTCCATTCTTTTCCCAACTATTGAGCATGTGATTTTTACCTTGTGAGAAAGATAATTGCAGAATTCATCTTTGATTTCGTCGACGAGTCCGGAGGATCGATTTTTGGCCCAATTTTTGGGCCAGAATTTTAAATCTTCAACATAGGTATCGTTAGTTCTGTATTGATGTGTAGATCATTATTTGATAGAGTGGAAACAATCCAAGGCTTTATGGAAGGGGAAGGTGTCACGCCCCTATATAGGAGGTATGGACATTTAGGAGTTATACGAGCACCTGCTAAATATATCTAGTAAACTCATACTAAAATCGTAAAATAATATGTAGTAGAATAGACATCAAGATGTGTTTATATACATTGAAACATAGATAATTATAGAGCCCACTGGACTAGTTGTACAATTGTACCAATACTAAGTCTAGGAAACCTCTAAAGAGTCTGTAACTGAGTATATGATAACTAGTCGGGACAGGACCCCGACATACCCACTATAAGATATATACATGAAGCCAAAACATAGGAGCTAGACATATGATAGCTCAAGAGAGAGGTGGAGCTTACCAACGGATTAACTGAAAGGCACTGGTCTACTATGGATGTCTGCTAGCCTAAGTACCTGAGCCTGCATTCACAAAAATGCAGCGCCCTCGAATATCGGGATACCAGTACATATAAGATATATACTGGTATGTAAAGCAGACTGAATAATAAGTAGACATGTAAGAATGCTTAATGAATCAGATATTAAAGATAAGAAAATCTGAGCATACACATATAGGAAATATAATCTTAAACTGATACTATGACCAATATCAGGGGTCCTCATATAACTTCTTATGCGTTATTCATTTACATATATTAAAAATCCCTAAAATTTGCCTAGGTGACATCTTTTACCTTTTTATATTGCTTCCTTCTTCTTTCTGTAATACTAACTCTCAGAAAGTCACAAGATGGCCTACTATCGTTGATCAGTGACACATGTATGGTATCTGTAGTCAACTACCACAACAATGTATGAAATCTCATAGTCTAGATAACATGGTCTGTTAAGGCACACCCTCTAGGGCTCCTGTAAGATCTGCCTACAGGCCTGTGTAGTTAGGGGAATCCACGATGAGAAGTTTCAGCTGACTCTATTTGAATTTTGTGCACAGAATAACATCACATGTAGTGGCCCTAAAATTATCCACCCCACGTTATAAAGTAGGCTATAATCTCATATTGCCTCTAAAGGCCTGTAGTAAGTAACTCATGAATCATATAACTCATTATCCGAATATTGATTACTTTCTTTAGCTGAAGAATCATATATCTATGTGATCTATATACATGTGGCTAATTTATGGCCAGTTACCTCCTTTAAATTTCGTGACATATATGCTCTGTAACTTCTAAGAGTTTCAACTGAAGACACGTACAGTCATGTGAAACATATGACTTCTTTGACTAGAAAAGAATACTTTAACTCTATAGGTTCAGAACTCCACATGAAAGAGACCTATAATAGTTATAAGCTTTTCATTCAAGTAGAATATAATCTATGATGACCTTTATAGGAGGAACATGTGACTCTAGGTCGTGCCTTGATGGTGAAAGAGGTTTTAGCTTTACATACCTTACTTCGAGACTCTCTCTCTTACGACGTGTTGTTGATTCCCTTCAAAATACTTTTTATCTATAACATAACATCATATGCAATGGTATAAGTAGCTAACCAAGAAGTACGACAAGGTCAAAAAGATAATAATAGCTTACGAGCGACAAGCTTAGCAAATATGATAAATAAATGGTGTATCATCACCCCTCTCTCTTTACCCCTGTACAACTGAACTTATGACCTTCTATGAAGGTTAATATTACCCCCTCTATCCTTAACTTATAATATACAACCCATTACATATCCCAAACAAGGTCATAAACTTAAACTCTCGGCTTTCGAATTCTATCACGTGAGTTCTTTATCTCATCAAACACTTGACGAGCGACAAGCTTGCAAGAGCTCTATAAATCGTGTTTTCTATACTTTAGCCTTCCTCTTCATTGCAACAAGCTTACTCCCTCATACACAACCATACACCCCTCATTTAGTCAACAACACAACCAATACAAGCTCTACATACTGCCTCCTCACCAAGTATATCAATTATAATGGGCAAAAGATGGACTCACGACTTCCTATCACCGTTGATAACGCTCAAACATACTCTCCTATTAGGAGGTATCGATGATCGTTAGAGCAAAACAAATTCATAGTTCCTAATGGATGTCAGGGTTGAACCCACAGAGAATTTAGAGCTTAGCCTAGGTGATTATAAAACAGAGTTCAGAATAAGAGTGAGTAATATAAAATGGGGGGAATAGGGAATCTGACACAATTTCGCAATTCAATGACAAAACAATAAAGTAAAATAGGGTGTAGACAATAGAGAGGATGACTAGAGATGCGTGGCAAATGGGACTCGAACATGGGATAGGGTGAATGCTCATTCATGCTAATCGACATGGGTAACCTTAGTTTTAAGTATGGTTATTTATCTCTTGATCAACAACCATATATTCAACAGCTTTATGTCAAGCACTATTGATTCATCAATAAACAACCAAGCTATTGTTTAGGGAGGTTATACTATTTCTAGATTTAGACCCTTAAGTGGGCGATTCCATCGATTTGAGCTATTTCTAGCCTTAATCTAAATGGAAGCGCAAGTTCCTACTAGCAATTTCACATCCGAAGCTATAAAATCCTCTTTTAAGAAACAACATAACTGTTCGCTCCCAAGCGCACACGCAAGTGTACGTGGTCGTGCAAGTAATACAGTGGCTCTTGCGAGGCGAGTATCGATCCCACAAGGTCTTGTGCTTAGCAATCAATCTAATCTAAATTAATTCTATTGAAGTTAAACAAATGCTCTTCATAACCAAGAGTTGAATTTTATTTTGTAATTAAAAACAAGAATTAGCGACTATATAAAACTTTGGATTGTAAACAATATATGGAGAAATACGGGGTTGAGGAAATAACTACGCATTCATGCTTAACTATGGTTTATAGCCGGTGTTAATGTTTATCATGATCGTTGGTTCACGGTGTTGATATTATAACCTGGAATGGTCATCCTCTAAGTCATCTATCCAAATTAATCTTATAACTACATCGTTGAGCGGGGATGTGAGTCCTTAACTTGGATACATTCATCTATCTTCCCATTTTATTAACCAAGTGGGGTGTTTAGGTATATTTCTATCCTAACCGCAAAGTATACTTTATACTTGCTAACTAACAACAAAAAATAAGATCCACACCTCCTACGTTCTTTATTCCGTCTCTTAACCCCTATGGTCAATTCGTTTTGAGACTTAGATGTATCCTAAAGTTCATGACGCTTTAGATAGTAATAATAAGAATGTAAGAACAACCACAAGACATTATAAACAATCAAACCAACCATAAAACCATAATCAAGCATTCATGATGTAGCCTCAACCCTAGAATGAGGGTGTTTAGCCACTCATAATCTACTTTACGATTACAAAAGTATTGTAGTTCATACGATAATTAAGTAAAGGAAAAGAAAGGAATAAGAACCCTAAGGCAGCCTTCTCCTTGTGTTTATCAATCCCAAGGTCGTTCCAAGGTGTTTACAATTGAAACCAAGTGTCCTATTTATAGTGTGAGACAAAATCTGCTCGCCGGGAACGAAGTCTGTGACACGCTGCCCATAGCCCTGACTAGGCAGCGTGTCACGCTACCTGTAGCCCTGTCTGGCTGGCGTTTCATGCCCCTAAAGAGGAATCCCACTATATTTTTCAGATACAAAGCTACCCACCTCCGTGTCACGCCTCCCATAGCGGAGGCTAGCCTCCATTGCACGGGGGTGGTTCTCTTGATGTCCGTTTTTGCTCCTATGCACTCTTCCCTTCTTGCTTTGTGTCCCAATGGTTTGTAGCATGTTTGTAGGCTTCAATTAGCTTCCATAACTCCTCCAAAGGTCTCCTACAATAGCTCACAACATGCATAAGTCCACACAACACAACAAAGCTCATACAAGTACGCTACAATAGGCATAGCTCAAACTAGAAAAGCTAGTTTCCTCGTCTAAACTCTATTTGATTTATTTAACTTATTATTTGTTCCAAATGCTACCCAAAACACTATAAACAAGCACGTTAGTCACAAAGTACACCCTTTACACACTAAATACCTCAATACTATATCAAGTTATCCTCAAAACTAAGCTAAACGTGCAGGGATAACGACACTTAGGTGTATAAATACTCCTAAGATCACCACCCCACACTTAAAGCCTTGTTCGTCCTCGAACAACTCTCTACACTAATCACAATCAAGAAAGACTCCAACACTACTCTAAGACACTCAAGCTGGAATGACAACGACTATAAGAATAGCAAGTTCTACATTTGGCATGCCATATTACACATAAAATCACATGAATACTACTTCAAGACCTCCTAGCCTCAAAAATTGACTCTTATCCATTGACAAACTCATGCGTAATACTCAACCAAGAGATCATATAAGCCACCTATCCATCATCAAACAAGTGCCCTCACCACAAGAGAGTTACCCATGTTTACTCACACATATGCAAGTTATTACAAGAATGGGTGTAGGAATCAAATTTCACTCGCTCTCGCAAAGAATTCACATGTCACATAAGATGAACCATAAGCTTGCCCGTAGTGTAGTACTCCACTAATGTCAGAATGTCAAAGCTCAAGATCAAGTAGGACTTTAAGGGTTGTAATGTAGGCTAAGGGACGGGTAGGAGCTATTTGGTCAAAAATAGTGACTATCTTCCCTAAGCGCTTTACTATACCACATTGTATGTTGAATTCATCTCCAACCAGCCAATTTTATACTTCTATTATCTTCCTAAATCTCTTTTTTATTCTTTTGCCCCATCTCTTTAAGCTAGATTACACATCTTTAGTCGGGAGTATTTGCTATCAACACATGAATCACTTCTATTGATCAATTTATCTTTTTCAGTTCATTACTCCCTACCAACAACATATAAACCTTTTCAACACACAAAAATCTATTTCCTTGGGGCTCCACTACTTTTCCTTTCTCAATTTCACACTCCTTAACATCTTAATTTCTCAACTAAAGCGCTTAGGAGTTTTGGATCAAATTGCAGGCAATTGAAAGAAAAGGAATAGGCTACATATGAGGCTACCAAAGAATAGGCTAAAGACTCAACGGGGCTCGCTAAGGTTATGCACAAGGGTAGATAAAGAGGGCATAAAACATGGCTATCAAAGAAATTCCTACATCATCTCCTAAACTCAACAACCTTTATTTCGCTTTGCAAAAACACGGGGCAAGTTCTAGACACCACAATGTAACATGGAATAACAAAATCCTCACTCACACGTGGCACATGTTCAAATCAAGTAGGCTACCTATAGACTCACAACCAAGCAAATACAAGAATTCACATTTAAGCCAACATCACACAAGAGTCAAATAAAGGAGCCTCAGGTGTCTCACAGTAGTCATTCAATTTTTTCAGATCATGCCATCAAATTCAACACCAACTTGCAAAAAGTAGTCATGTGTAACACCTAGCAAGAGCATCTACTCCTAAGAATAAAATTTTTAAACTATTCCTAAAAATCAAAAAGGATACTGGGTTCAAAGGGCTTCCCCCAGGAAAAGAACCGAAAAGAAAAACCGAGAGGTGGGTGAAGTGTGCTTCTACTAAACAGACCAAACAAAAAACAAACAAACAAAGACAAAATCTTTTTGTAATTTTTTCAATTTAGTCAAAAATAAGACTTAACATCCTATATAGCACTTTACCCTAACCAAATCGGAAGATTTCCCACCCAACATTTGAAACCACACTTGGTTGCCAAAGTATAAATTAAAAGCAAGGGCAGAATTACTCCTGTGGCCTCTAGGCCTAGCTAGTAGCATCTCATTCATCAAATAACAGTGTTAATTATTGACCATCAACTTTGTACAATTGACGGTCAACCAATGATAATGTCGAATTCAAAAAAATGTAAATGCTCCGAGTGGGTGGGGTTTCAAACCCGCAGTGCAACATTTGTGATACAAGCATATTACCGCTACGCATGAATAGCCACATCTACACAGATAGTCTAAAGGAATTTCTATCTATGCGTGAAGACCCTAAAAGGTTTAAGTTGCAAGAATTTATTTAATTTAATTTTATAAAAATATGATATTATAATACCATATTGGACACTATAAGACGATTAACACCACTGTGTACTAAATATAATATGGGTTAATTTCATTGATATACTTTACATTATCGATTGAGACACTAGTATTAATATATGATTGAAGAAGTTCGTATGCAGTAGTTGGTCATGTGAGAGAGAAAATGTGAATGAATACAAAAGTTATTGTAATGACCCTTTCAGTTATTTACGCGTTTTTGCCTTCATTGTACTCTTAGAGCTTGCTTGTAGCAGCCTCAAGTCATTTATGGCTTGATGGGACTGGTAGTTCACTGCTGGGGCCATTTGTGTGGTCTTTATGGTCGTTTTCCTATTTTAGAACCTTAACTTAGGAAATCGTTGGCTTCAATCAATATTCTTGGTAATCGTGCTCGGAATCAAATTTCAACAGTTTCTTTAGCTCCATAGAATGGACTTTGGTCTAGTTGGACCTTCGGTCGGGATCCGGGAGCTTTTCTTCTTGGAATTCTCTCTCATTCTGTGTATTCAGGCTAGTTGGGCTTGTTGGGTTGACTTTGTCAATATTTGGAGAAAACAACCTCGAGTGGAAATTCTGCCAGCGCTGTTAGCTTGAAATGTTGAGTTTAGGCTAGAAGGGCCATTGGTTCAGGTCTAGAGGATTTTGGACTTGATTTCGGCCCTTAGATTCCATTTTGAAATATTCGGCCTAAAGGTTGATTTTGGGAGCAGGACCCACTTTTGTAATGACTCTTCCGGTCATTTCTGCGTATTCTTTTTTCTTGTACTGTTAGAGCTTTCCTGTAGCGGCTCCAAGTCCTTTATGGCTTGCTGGGACCGGTGGTTCGGTGCCCTGGCCGTTCGATTGATCGTTATGATCAATTCCCTGTCTTAGAAGCTGAGTATCAAAATTGTGCGTATTTGAAAATATTTAATTTAAAAGTTGAATGTGGTAGAAAGTTATATTTTTATTACCTTTTTTAAAATATTTTAAATGTTTATGAAAAATACTTTTGTTATGATATAATTGCGTATGTAGTTATTTTATAAGGTTTTTATACATTGTAATATTTTAGTGGAGATAGTAAATTTAGTTATGTTGAAAATTATTAGTATAATATAGTAGGTTTTATTTGAAATGATTTTCTATTGATTATGACATATTCAAAAAGTTATTTATATTTTACCATGAACTTATGCAATATCCGAATATATATAACGAGATAAAAATTATATGGTGGCACCACCAATCCCACGTGGAAGTGGTGGAGAAGTGCACAAAAGTTATTTTCATTAATTGATGCCACCTAGATAGCCACTAATCCTTTTCAACAATCTGCCAACCATTTTCTTTACAATTTATGTGTGTGTATATATGTAGCATTTAATTTTGGGATTAGAATAAAAGAAAAGAAAAGAGCAGCTTCACCATATATGCAACCATTATTGCTTCAGCATATGTGTAGCTTCCGTACTATATACGTATATAGGTATGGCACGTGAAATATTTTTGTGAAAGAAAATTTGTTGGAGTTTATTTGATCCCCGAAAGAAATCGATTATTTACGTCAAGTTATTCAAGCCCAAATTCGAGTTTGATTTCTTTTCAGAGCTTCTCGGACATCGTCATTCTAGTAGCTTGTCATCGGATGACAGGTAGGTTACAGTTTATTTTCTCTAGATTCCGCATATATAGGATAAAATTGTATTAATGAGCATCCTTGGGTTGGGTTTATTAGGTCGGTACCACAGACCTTGACCGTTTTATTCATGCCCGCCTACTTTTGTTCCTCCGATGCTTGTAGTACTTGCCGATATATTTTATTTACCCTTGTGGTCCTGTGAGGCCTTGTTGACTCTGGAACATAGAAGGTGGGATATTGGGAATGTCCGCGAGTCCCTGGCATAGAATTATCCTTCTAGGCTGGTTATGCTTGCTGAGTAGCTATGGGCCTGTGCACGGTCGATAGGTTGATTGTGAGCTGCTGGGTAGCTATTGTGTTTGATCATGCCATTTCCATGCATATAAAGAGGTTTTATCCATGTTTTACTACGGTTTTGGCTTCGGGCCTACTAGCACTATTTTCTAAACCTTGCATGGCCCCGGGGGCGGTTTTTGATGGAAATGAATTAGAAATGGTTTGATTAAACTTGTGAATATTCTTGGGTAAAAGAAGGTAAAATTATGATTTATATCACCAGTTTTACGATTAACGCTAGACTCGGCAGGGCCAGGGTGCTAGTTGAGTTTTCTTGCTACTTGAGATGATTTTAGCCTCGGTCGGACCGAGCACCAGTTTTACGATTAACGCTAGACTCGGCAGGGCCAGGGTCTGGGCATGCATATTCGAGACTGGGTCTCTATCTTGAAACTGGACTTGCTTCCGGATGACATGTTGTGATACTGAGTCTTAGTATGGAGTTTGGGACCTCCATGGACCTTGCCATCCAAGCCTGAGGCTTGGGGCTGCATGTGCCGGAGGAAGGGTATACGGTGGAGTAGAGGTATACGGGCAGTGTCCTTTCATAGAACCTACCTGCTGGGCCGGATCGGCACCGGAGGAGGTACAAAGAGAGATACCATTTCACTTGAGATCTTCATGCATCATATCATTCATTGTTTGAGGCTCCACCCTTGTTTGTTGTTTGTTGATTGTACGCTCCGGTAGTATGGGATGCCGGTGTGTTTGTTTTCACTTATTTGTGTTCCTCGATTTTATGGGCGGCCGGGGGACTGTAGGTAGACACTTGCTATTTACTTACAGAATTGTTCCCTGTTACGGTTAAGTATGAAATTGGTTACTGCTAGACTGTTAGTTTCTGGATTTGAGATTGATATGATTAGTTGAGTTTGATTCATGTCTCTAAGCATACCTATCATTACTCTTTCTCTCTTCTTCTTACACTTGAGGTTACCGGTATACCGTCCATTTCGTAAACTTATTATGTATACACTGTTATTGCAAGGACCCAGGTGCGTTGTTTCTTACTTTCACCTGTGCCTATGGTGTATATATTTTGCTTGCTGGCCTCACATGTGGTTCTGTTGATTTCCCTCTGGGCTAGTTCCTGTGTACCTTTCGTTGATTTCTGTGACTACTTGCTTCTGTTCTGTCTGTTACTACGCTTTTATCTTATATGTGCCCAGTCGGCCTATGATACCTACTGGGTACCTTATGCTTCGCATTTGGTGCTCACCCTACCCCCTGCATCTTTGGGTGCAGATCCTAGCGTGGGCCATCGCTGTTAGATCGTTGTGATTCGTGCTTGGAGATCTGTTGGGGACTACTTCAGACTGAGGGTGAGCTCTTGGCGATCGGAGCTTAGCTTTAGTTATCTTTTGCTTTATGTACTCTATTACCATTCAGAGACATTTGTATATATTGTTTGGATCGTTTGCACTCCATGTATGTAGTTTTGGCTCTATGCTATAATACCAGGTCTTGGGGTTTGACTTAGTTTCCGCATATGTATATATACATTCCTGTTATCTATTCTCTTCATCTTGCCCCCTTACTTTTGCTTATTAAACTATTCTTTCGCTTATTTGTTAGATAGTAGCCCATTGCTAACTGTCTTGGGCTACGAGAATTGGTTCGCCTACTGGGGGGTTATAGGTGCCATCATGACTGAGAAATTGGGTTGTGACAGCTTGGTATCAGAGCTCTAGGTTCACCGGTGTCATCGGTATAGGAGCCAATGTCTAGTAGAGTCCTGCGGATCGGGGCGGAGACGTCCGTACTCAATCTTTGGGAGGCTACAGTGACATTTTAGGAAATTTGACTCTTTCATTGTTTCTGTGTCGTGCGTAGATCCCTTGAAGTTTCTAGAAATCTCATTTGTTCTACTTCATTCTTCCGCAGATGGTTCGTACGAGATCATTGGCATCACGCGGAGATGAGCCTCCCACTCCAGCTAAGGGTCGAGGTCACCCTCAAGCAGTGGCACCTGCTAGAGCTGCTAGAGTTGAGATAGAGCCCGAGCAGCCTGTGGATCAGGGGATAGCCCAGGTACCACCAGCTTCAGTACCAGCTCCAGCGCCCATTTCTGTGCCAGCTTCAGTCGCAGCTCAGTCTCCAGATATTCGGGGATTACTAATACAGCTTTTGGGTATGATTGGAGAGCGGCCTTCTGAGGTAGCGTATTCATCCGCTCAGGGGGCAGCCCTGGATGCACAGAGTTCAGGAGCGCAACCTGCTACTACGGCTCTCCGTGCGGAGGTCATTCTGGTCCCATCTGTTGCACAACCTCTTGCTCCTCGCCCAACTATGACAGAGTCAGAGCAGAAGGCATTGGGTAGGTTTTTGAGGTTAGCACCTTCGAGGTTTGCTGGTACTTCTGGACAGGATCCACATGACTTTATTACTACCTGTGAGGAGATGTTACATCATTTGGGTTTGTTGGAGACTCACGGGGTTGGTAATACTACCTATCAGCTGGAGGGCCCAGCGAAGTTATGGTGGAGGGCCCATGTTGCTTGTAGACCACCATCGTCACCTCTTTTGACCTGGTCTGAGTTTTATGAGGCCTTTATGGCCAAGTTCCTACCTCAGAGTGATCGTGAGCGTTGCAGGGAGCAGTTTACTCACCTTATGCAGGAGTCTACGACTGTCTCGGAGTATGAGACCTATTTTCATCAGCTAGCACCGTTTGGAGCTATGATCATTCCTACCGAGGTATATAGGATTCGCAGATTTTAATGGGGTTTGAGGCCAGAGATCAAGCAGCCAGCTGAGATATTGATTGCCGGTGGTCGGTCATTTCAGGCTATCATAGACTATGCCCGCACTATGGAGGACTTACAACGACATGATCAGGGGTCCAGAGATAAGAGGCCTCGACATCAGGATGTTTACAGTGGTTCTAGATATGGTGGTAGAGGTTCTGGCCAGTGGAGCCAGAGTTATCAGCCACAGCAGCACCAGGGTCGGTCCAGCCGACCTGTTCAGGCTTCCCTTCAGACTGTCGGTAGTACCCAGTTCGAGCAGGGTCAGAGCAGCCATCAAGGCTATGGCGGCCAGTCTTCGAGGGGTACAATTTCTGGGGCATCAGGCTGTGGTGGTTTATATGGGATCTGCTGGTTCATCTCGACGGAGTAGGCCGCCAGGGGCTTATTTTACTTGTGGTGTGATTGGTCATTTTTCTAGAGATTGCCCTCAGCAGGGTACAGTTCAGTTGGCCGAGCTTTTACGAGCAGTTCAGCTCCAGGCTAGAGGGGGTGGTCGTCAGAGTAGAGGTGGTGCTCCGCGCGGTAGAGAAGGTTGTAGGGATGGCGGTTGGGCAGGTGGAGGTCATCGGCAGTTTTATGCGGTCCCTAGGATACCAGAGGCAGAGGCCTCAGATGCTGTGATTACATGTATGATTTTTGTGTACCATCAGTCTGCTATGGCTTTATTTGATCCTGGATCCACTTGTTCATATATATCTGCCTACTTTGTGCCTTGTTTGGGGTTGGCTAGTGAGCCATTATCTGTTCCTATTTCTGTTTCGACCCAGTAGGAGATTCTTTAGTAGTGGATCGGATTGTGAGATCTTGTATGTTATCTATTGGTGATTCAGAGACTTGGGGTGATTTGATTATCCTTGATATGCTAGATTTTGATGTGATACTGGGCATGGACTGGTTATCCCCTCACCGTGTGGTCTTGGATTGTTATGCCAAGACCATTACCATAGCCGTGCTGGGTGTATCCCCGGTTGTGTGGCAGGGTTCTGTTAGCCATGCACCCTCTGGGATCATCTCTTGTCTTCGAGCTAGGAAGTTGATTTCCTGTGGGTGTTTAGCTTGTCTAGCATATGTCCGAGATGCTAGTGCTGACCCTACTTCTCTTGAGTCTATTCCTGTGGTTAGAGACTTCCTTGATGTGTTTCCTACCGACCTGCCAGGCCTTCCACCTGAGAGAGATATTGATTTTGCTATTGAGTTAGAGCCGGGCACAAGACCCATTTATATTTCTCCTTACCGTATGGCTCCGGCTGAGTTGAGGGAGCTTAAAGAGCAGCTCCACGATCTGTTAGCTAAGGGGTTTATTAGACCGAGTGTGTCACCTTGGGGTGCTCCTGTTCTCTTCGTGAAGAAGAAGGATGGGTCGATGCACATGTGTATTGATTATCGGCAGCTGAATAGGGTGACAGTGAAGAATAGGTATCCGATGCCGAGGATTGATGACTTGTTTGACCAGCTTCAGGGTTCAGTCGTGTTTTCGAAGATTGATTTGAGGTCCGGCTACCATCAGTTGAGGATTAGGGTGGAGGACATCCCTAAGAAAGTATTCAGGACACGTTATGGCCATTATGAGTTTCTGGTGATGTCTTTTGGGTTGACTAATGCCCCCGCAATCTTTATGAACTTGATGCACAGGGTTCTTGGCCCGTATTTGGACTCATTTGTGATAGTTTTTATAGACGACATCTTGGTATACTTGTGTAGTAGAGATGAGCATGAGCAGCACTTGAGGGTTATACTCCAGACTTTGAGAGATCATCGGCTTTATGCCAAGTTCTCAAAGTGTGAGTTTTGGCTTGAGTCAGTTGCATTCCTAGGGCACGTAGTGTCTAAGGATGGGATTAGGGTTGATCCGGGAAAGATTTCAGCGGTTTGTGAGTGGCCTAGACCTACTACTACTGTTATTGAGGTTCGCAGTTTTATTTGGCTAGCAGGTTACTACAGACGCTTCGTTCAGGGATTTTCTTCCATAGCAGCACCCTTGACTATGCTGACTAGGAATGATGTCCCATTTCAGTGGTCGGATCAGTGCGAGGATAGCTTTCAGAGGCTTAAGGCCTTATTGACTTCAGCTGCAGTTTTGACTTTGCCGATTGAGGGTCAGAGCTTCTCCGTGTATTGTGATGCTTCTGGGGTTGGTCTTAGATGTGTGTTGATGCAGCAGGGTCGAGTAATAACATATGCATTGAGGCAGCTGAAGGTTCACGAGCGCAACTACCCCACTCATGACTTAGAGTTGGCAGCAGAGTTTTCACGCTCAAGATCTGGAGGCATTACCTATATGGAGTTCACTGTGAGATCTTCACTGATCACCATAGTCTTCAGTATATCATGAGTCAGCGAGAGCTGAACTCGAGGCAGAGGAGATGGGTAGAGCTACTGAAGGACTATGACTTCACTATCCTGTATCATCCGGGCAAGGCAAACGTGGTAGCGGATGCCTTGAGTCGGAAGGCAATATGTATGGGTATCCTAGCTTCTCTGTCAGTTTTAGAGCGACCGTTGGTCTTAGACATCCAGTCCTTGGCTAACCGTTTGGTTAGGCTTGACTTGTCAGATCCTAGCAGAGTCCTCGCCAGTGTTGAGGTTCGTTCTACTTTGATTGATCAGATTCAGAGCCGTCAGTTTGAGGATCAGCAGTTGTGTGACCTTCGTGATCAAGTTGTTCAGGGTGAGACCAGTCGGGCTACTCTAGATTCAGATGGGGTTCTGAGGTTTGATAGTCGCCTTTGTGTTCCGAGAATTAGTGATTTGATTCAGTTGATACTTCATGAGGCACATTATACTAGATACTCCATTCACCCTGGCACAACAAAGATGTATAGAGACTTGAGACAGCTTTACTGGTGGAGTGGTATGAAACGGGATATAGCAGATTTTGTATCTCGGTGCTTGAACTGTCAACAGGTTAAGTTCGAGCACATGAGACCTGGTGGTTTGATGCAACGACTTCCCATTCCTGAGTGGAAGTGGGAAGGGATTACTATGGACTTCGCTGTTGGTTTGCCTCGTACTTCTCATGGGTTTGATTCCATATGGGTGATTGTTGATAGGCTGACTAAGGCAGCACATTTCTTGTCGGTTCAAACTTCTTATGGTGCAGAGAGGTTAGCTCAGATCTACCTTCGTGAGATTGTTCGGTTGCACGGGGTCCCAGCTTCTATCATTTCAGACCGCGACACTCAGTTCACATCTAAGTTCTGGAGGGCTATTCAATGAGATTTGGGTACAGAGGTTCAGCTTAGTACTGCTTTCCACCCTCAGACAAATGGTCAGTCCGAGAGGACCATTCAGGTCCTGGAGGACATGCTTCGGGCCTGTGTTCTTGACTTTGGAGGTTCGTGGGACCAGTGTGTGCCTTTGGCTGAGTTTGCTTATAATAATAGTTTCCACTCGAGCATTGGCATGGCACCTTTTGAGGCCTTGTATGGTAGGCGTTGCAGATCGCCGATTGGCTGGTTTGATGGCTCTGAATGTAGGCCACAGAGTACAGATTTGCTTCGAGATTCCTTAGACCGAGTCCGAGTGATTCAGGACAGAATTCGGGCAGCTCAGAGCAGGCAGAAGAGTTATGCCGATCGTAGGCTTCGTGCCTTGGAGTTTAGTTTCGGTGACTTGATGTTTCTCTGTGTATCGCCCATGAAGGGCGTGATGAGATTTGGTAGGCGGGGCAAGCTTAGCCCCAGGTACATTGGGCCGTTTGAGATTCTTTAGAGGGTTGGTAGCATTGCCTATCAGTTAGCCTTGCCTCCGATGTTCTCAGCTATACATCCTGTATTTCATGTTTCGATGTTGCGTCGGTATGTCCCAGATGAGTCTTATGTGTTGCAGTGGGATTCAATTCAGTTGGTTGAGGGTTTAGCCTTTGTTGAGGAGCCGGCAGCTATTTTGGCCAGAGATGTCAGGAGATTGAGGTCTCGAGAGATCCCGGTTGTTAAGGTTCAGTGGAGGCACCGTCCAATCGAAGAGGCTACCTGGGAGACCGAGAGAGATATGCGGGCTCAGTATCCGCAGCTGTTTGAGCATTCAGGTACTTTCTTGTCCTTGACTTTCGAGGACGAAAGTCTTTTTAGTAGTGGATGATGTAATGACTCTTCCGGTCATTTCTGCGTATTCTTTTTTCTTGTACTGTTAGAGCGTTCGATTGGTCGTTATGATCAATTCCCTGTCTTAGAAGCTGAGTATCAAAATCGTGCGTATTTGAAAATATTTAATTTAAAAGTTGAATGTGGTAATAGAAAGTTATATTTTTATTACCTTTTTTAAATGTTTTAAATGTTTATGAAAAATACTTTTGTTATGATATAATTGTGTATGTAGTTATTTTATAAGTTTTGTATACATTGTAATATTTTAGCGGAGATAGTAAATTTAGTTATGTTAAAAATTATTAATATAATATAGTAGGTTTTATTTGAAATGATTTTCTATTAATTATGACATATTCAAAAAGTTATTTATATTTTACCACGAACTTATGCAATATCTGAATATATATAACGAGATAAAAATTATATGGTGGCACCACCACTCCCACGTGGAAGTGGTGGAGAAGTGCACAAAAGTTATTTTCATTAATTGATGCCACCTAGATAGCCACTAATCCTTTTCAACAATCTGCCAACCATTTTCTTTACAATTTATGTGTGTGTATATATGTAGCATTTAATTTTGGGATTAGAATAAAAGAAAAGAAAAGAGTAGCTTCAACATATATGCAACCATTATTGCTTCAGCATATGTGTAGTTTCCGTACTATATACGTATATAGGTATGTCATGTGAAATATTTTTGTGAAAGAAAATTTGTTGGAGTTTATTTGATCCCCGAAAGAAATCGATTATTTACGTCAAGTTATTCAAGCCCAAATTCGAGCTTGATTTTGTTTCAGAGCTTCTCGGATATCGTCATTCTAGTAGCTTGTCATCGGATGACAGGTAGGTTACGGTTTATTTTCCCTAGACTCCGCATATATAGGATAAAATTGTATTAATGGGCATCCTTGGGTTGGGTTTATTAGGTCGGTACCACAGATCTTGACCGCTTTATTCATGCCCGCCTACTTTTGTTCCTCCGATGCTTGTAGTACTTGCCAATATATTTTATTTACCCTTGTGGTCCTGTGAGGCCTTGTTGACTCTGGAACATAGAAGGTGGGATATTGGAAATGTCCGCGAGTCCCTGGCATAGAATTATCCTTCTAGGCTGGTTATGCTTGCTGAGTAGCTATGGGCCTCGCTAGCCGGTCGATATGTTGTTGTGAGCTGTTGGCAAGCTATTGTGTTTGATTCATGCATTTCCTGCATATAAAGACGGTCTCGTATCCATGTTTTACTACGGTTTATGGCTTCGGCCCCTAATATTGGCACTATTTTCTAAACCTATGCATGCCCGGGGGGGGCGTTTTTTGATTGGAAATTGAATTGGAATGGTTTGCATTTAACTTGTGAATATTTCTTGGGTAAAGAAGGTAAAATTATGATTTATATCACCAGTTTTACGATTAACGCTAGACTCGGCAGGGCCGGGGTGCTAGTTGATTTTTCTTGCTACTTGAGATGATTTTAGCCTCGGTCGGACCGAGCACCTGAGATGACTTTCTACTGTTTAGACCCGGTTATTACCGGGCACTCTTGGAGCGGTTTTTGAGATATTTTCCTACTACTTTAGTCCTGGACAGGGTCTTGGCATGCATATTCGAGACTGGGTCTCTATCTTGAAACCGGACTTGCTTCCGGATGACATGTTGTGATACTGAGTCTTAGTATGGGGTCGGGGACCTCCATGGACCTTGCCATCTAGGCCTGGGGCTTCGGGCTGCGTGTGCCGGAGGAAGGGTATATGGCAGAGTAGAGGTATACGGGCAGGTCCTCTTTCATGGAACTACTGCTGAAAGGCCGGATCGACCGGAGCAGACGGTAAAAAAGAGAAGATTACCATTTCACTTGGAATACATTCAATGAATATATATTCATTGTTTGAGTCTCCCCTTGTTTTGTTGTTGTTGATTGTACGCTCAAGGTAGTATGGGATGCGGAGGGTTTGTTTTCACTTGTTGTGTTTCTCGGTTGTCATGGGCGGCCGTGGTGGGGGGACTGTAGTAGACACTTGCATTTTACTTACAGAATTGTTCCCTGTTCCGGTTTAAGTATGAAATTGCGTTACTGCTAGATGTAGTTCTGATTTTATATTGATATGCATTAGCTTGAGTTTGATTCATTTCTCAAGCATGCCTATCATTACTCTTTCTCTTCTTCTTCTTACACTTGAGTTCCGGTTATACCGTCCATTTCATAAACTTATTATGTATACACTGTTATTGCAAGGACCCCAGGTGCGTTGTTTCTTACTTTCACCTGTGCCTATGGTGTATATATTTTGCTTGCTGGCTTCACATGTGGTTCTGTTGATTTCCCTCTGGGCTAGTTCCTGTGTACCTTTCGTTGATTTCTGTGACTACTTGCTTCTGTTCTGTCTGTTACTACTCTTTTATCTTATATGTGTCCAGTCGGCCTATGATACCTACTGGGTACCTTATGCTTCATATTTGGTGCTCACCCTACCCCCTGCATCTTTGGGTGCAGATCCTAGCGTGGGCCATCGCCGTTAGATCGTTGTGATTCGTGCTTGGAGATCTGTTGGGGACTACTTCAGACTGAGGGTGAGCTCTTGGCAATCGGAGCTTAGCTTTAGTTATCTTTTGCTTTATGTACTCTATTACCATTCAGAGACATCTGTATATATTGTTTGGATCGTTTGCACTCCATGTATGTAGTTTTGGCTCTATGCTATGATACCAGGTCTTGGGGTTTGGCTTAGTTTCCGCATATGTATATATACATTCCTGTTATCTATTCTTTTCATCTTGCCCCCTTAATTTTGCTTATTAAACTATTCTTTCGCTTATTTGTTAGATAGTAGCCCATTACTAACTGTCCTGGGCTACGGGAATTGGTTTGCCTACTGGGGGGTTGTAGGTGTCATCATGACCGAGAAATCGGGTCATGACAACTTTTCATTAAATCAACCTCCAATGGGATTTTCATTGATTCTATTGGATTCAAAATTACATTTCTAGTTAAATAGCTCAGCTCATTTGTGTTCACAGGACCCCAGATGCGTTCCTGGAGACCCATCGTGTGAAAATTTCCTAAGGTTGGCTGCAGCATGCTGCTGGTTGCTGTTGGGGCGCACCTGCGACTGCCTGGGTGCCGTGGCACCAGCGCACCTGTAGCTTCCTGGGCGCCATGGCATCAGCATACCTGCGGCTGCCAGGGCGCCGTGTCACAAGTGCACCTGCGCGTGCATGGGTGTTGTAGCGCCTAGGCGGGGTACCTTTTAAAGGGCTGGCAACCTTTATTTCTCCATCAATTCCCCCTTCTTCCCAAATCATTCCTCAATTAAAATAACTCATAAAATCACCATTTCTCCACTTTGATCAACCCAACTACTTGGAGGATAATATTTTGTTGATTCTTGATCGATTGTTGGCCTCCAAACCGGCGCAAATTCTCTCTTTAATTTTCGGTTTCCTCCATTGATTGGTTTTTCTAAAAGCTTAGGTTTCCTTTGCTTGTAGCCGATCCTTTGGGATTGTTTATTTGGGAACTCAAGGATTTCTCTTTATTGGCTTGCTTCTTCTCATTGTGGTAAGTTGGTTCTTACTTTAATTTTTCGATATTATCCTTGAAAATCCATCTTTAATTCCTTATTGAGCGGGCTATTTTGAGCCCTTTCCCTTGGCCTAATTCACTCAATTTTTGAGCATGCACTCATGGAAGTAGTATGTTCGTTGTGCTTCTTTCCATTTATGATTTTGGGTTGTAGGCCCCGCGGACTCACTTTTGACCAGGCTACACTTATAGCAATATGGGTATCGTTGGCTTCATGTTGACGCATAAAATATTGTGTTGATATTTTATTCGTGATTTAGGCTTTCTCAATGTAGTTTGAGCTTGGACAATGCTATTCCCGTAGCTAGTCATTAGACAATAGGTAGGTTATGATTTTTCCTGCACAGACTCTACTTATATAGGCTATAACTGCATTAATTAGCATCCTTGGGTTGGTTTTCTAGGTTGGTACCCTCAGACCTTGTCCGCCTCTTTGGTTCGTTTATTTCATATGTTGTTTGTAGTATTCATTGTAGTGTTGTAATATTATCCTTGTGGCCCCGTGTCACCTATGTTTATGCCTCTGGACTATAGACGGTGGGATATTTGGTAATGTCCTCGAGTCCCAAACATCGAGATATCACTTTAGGCTGGTTATCTGTGCTGTAGAGCTGATTGTGCATGTGCAGGGCCGATAAGAATGTTTGTGAGCCATTGGGCTAACCTATTGTTTGCGAGCGTATCATTCATACAAAGGGTTTTTCTGCATGTTTTACTACTGATTTGTCTTCGGGCCTACTATAAATGGTTTTCTAAACTTTACATGGTTCTGAGGGCCCATTTTGAGTAAAATGAGTATGAAAGGGGTTTTGGTACTAATTTTTATAAAACCTCTAGGAGTAAAGAGAATATTTTGATAATTTCACCACTGGTTTTCATACTGATACTAGGCTCGGCTGTGTCTTAGTGCTAGACATGATTTTCTATAGATTTAGACCTGGAGACGTGCCGGGAACCCTTTTTAGGGTTTTTGAGACTTGATTATTGATTTAGACCTGGATACACTTTGAGCACCCTTTAACGGATTTTGATATTTCTACTGCTATTTTAGACTTGGTTTAATTCCGGGCACATACTACGAGATACCGATGATTGAGCTATACTTTGAGATGTCACCGTTTTTAGCATATGGTTATGGACCTCCATGAAACTTGCCGATCCGGACTAGGGGCTATGTGCTGCGTGTGCCAGAAGAGAGGTATATGATGTAGTTGAGATATACAGGCTGTGTCCTTCCATGGATCCTACCTGCTGGGCCTATCATTGTCGGAGGAGGTACATACATGATTACTATCACACCAAGTTCCATCATATCACATCATCATGCATATTATATTTGGATTCCACCCTTGTTTGCTATTTTCTTAGTGTACGCTCCGGTAGTATGGGATGCTGGAGGGTTTGTTTTCATTTGATTATGTTCCTCGATTTTATGGGCGGCTACTGGGATTGTAGGTGGATTATATTACTCTTGTCATCTTATAGAGCTTGGTATGGCCTTTGGTTCTTGGTGGTTTAGTCGATTCTAGCCTAGCGAGGCTCCGATTATTGGATCTTTTGATTATTGATGGCCTAGTGTTTCCTATATTGTTGAGGCACTATTTATGTGGCCTTCTGTTTATTTGTAGGTTAGCAGATCCTACCCTCTTTCATGGTGCTGGTTTGTGGTTTCGGTTTCCTTGTGGCTTAGTTTATTCCATCCTAGGGTTGTAATTAGGGGTTGCTATCTGATTCTATGATTCTGATTGGGTGTTTAAGCATGATTCCGTTGGTTGTATTGTTTTTAGCTTGATTATGTTTCCATTCTTTCCTTATTTCCCTTTTCTACTTGAGGTTACTGGCATACCGCCATTTTCTCAACTCTATCTTATAGATATTATTATTGCAAGGACTCCAGGTGCGTTCTTCTTTCCTTCACCCGTGTTCTGTGTTATATATATCTTATGTGGCTAGCTTGGTATGCTTGTAATTATTGTCGATCTCATTCCATGCTAGTTTCCATGTGCTTTCTCTATTGCTTCTGTGATTGCTTATTTGCTCTATGCTATATTACTATTTTTATATCTTATATGCGCTCAGTCGGCCAATGATGCCTACTGGTTACCTGTTGCTTAGCAATTGGTGCTCATACTACACTTCTGCATCTTTCTGGTGCAGATATTAGTGTGAGCTTTTGCCACTGATCATGTGGAGACTCGTGCAACTTTTGGATATTTGAGACTAGGGTGAGCATCTGATGATTGGGGCTTAACCACATCTCATCTTTATGCACTGCTACTTTTTATTTATTCGTAGGTAGTTGTACTTATTATTTTTTACTTCTAGCACTTTTACTCTATTAGAAGCTCATGTACTCACGATATCAAGTCTTGGGGTTGGTGTAGTTTTCCTTATTTCTAGTTATTCAGGTTGTTGCTTCCACATTTCCTTTATCTTATTTTTGCTTTTGCTTATTTATGCTTATTGTGCGTATTGGTTAGATCGTAGCCCATTACTAACCGTTCTAGGCTATGGGGATTGGTTCGCCTAATGGGGGGTTGTAGGTGCCATCATGACCTGAGAAATTAGGTCATGACAGCTTGGTATCAGAGCTCTAGGTTCTCCCGTGTCATTGGTACAAGAGAAAGTATCTAAGTAGAGTCTCGCGGATCAGTATGATGATGTCCGTATCCTATCTGCGGGAGGCTACAGGGCATTATTAGGAAAAGTTTCATTTTTAGCTCCTTATCGTGCGTTCCTGGCTCTATTGACTTTAAAACTTTGTTGTTCCATTCCTTCTCAGATGCCTAGGATGAGTATGACAACGAGTGATGTCTAGGATTCTGTGCCTGTTGCCTCAGTGCTTCCATTAGTGCCAAGATTTTGGAGTGCAAGCAAACTGCATCAGTTAGGGGGTTTGGGGCCAATCCTGCCTCTGGTAGGGTTTCATGCTACCCCAGTCCTTTAGGATACCATGGTTAGGGCTCCGAGTCTTCTAGAGGGTGTATCAGTACCACAGGTAGGGGGAATACCTAGTTCTTCGAGTGGTGAATCCATGAGACTTGAGATCCCAGTTCTTTAGCAAGGTTGTATGTCGGTATTGGAGTATGAGGCAAGGTTTCATGAGCTGGTTAGGTGCACTCCTAGGATTTTGCCTACAGAGTTTGAGAGAGTTTAGAGTTTTCTTGGGGGATTAATTTCACAGCTCCATTCGGCAACCAAGTACTTGGTTACAGTTGGGACTACCTTCCTTCAGGTGGTTGATTATGTTTCAGCTATTGAGGGATTATGTTGCGAGGCATATGGAGGTAGTGCTAAGAGGCGCCGTTGTCACGATAGTTTTTGAGGTTCTCAGACTCGAGGTAGGGGATTATCTACTAGGGATCAGTTCCATTACTTCTTATCTAGCATGCCAGTTTCAGTGGCTCCTCATGTTTCAGAGGGTGGTTGTTTAGAGCATGTTGAGCAGAGTAGACATGGTATGGGTCAGGTTCTTTGGGATTTGTATTCAAGGTGTGTAGGCTGTGGTGGCCGATCAGGTTCCACGAGATCTTTCCATCGGACTTCATCAGGTAAAGGTTGTTTTTGGTGCAGTGAGCATGGGAACTTTGCTAAGGATTGCCCTATGATCGCGTATCCCAGTTAGCATAGTTGTTATGGTTGTGGGGTGGTTGGTCACTTTTCTAGAGATTGTCCCCGGCGAGAGACGATCGAGCTTTCAACTTCGACTACTCAGTCCAGAGATAGACATCATCTGTTTGATGCCCCTCTTGGTAGGCCAGAGATGGAGGTCCCAGATATAGTTGCTTCAGGTATGGATTTTTTTACCTTCAGTATATGATAGCATTGTTCGCGTTGCGATTCTACCCCTTTTATGTATTTGCTTATATGCCTACCTGATACTTGTTTAGTTATTTTACTACTTGAGTTGTAATGTTTATGCGTTCAATTTCTCAATTAATTATTCTTTAGTAGTGGATGGGGTGAGTTATTCTTGAGACGTGATTACGTGGAGTTGTGACTCGTGGGTAGGTCTTGTAACCCTATTTCTAGTTTCATTGTGGTTCTAGACTTGGGTTGAGTCTTCTTTTTCTAGTTGTCCTAGATGGTTGTTGCCTAGGCCATCATCTAGCATTTGCTAGAGGTCCTTCTGTTAGTTTGGTGTGATACCAGTGGTTATATGCTAGAGATTGTTGTTTTGTCTTAAGGAGATTTGTGTTGGTTATGCAAGTGGGTACTAGATGGTTTTGATCTTCCCGAGGGGTTAGAGTTGATCCTCGTTATCTTGGTTGGTTTTGGAAGTTGGCATGTGAATGGTTTGCTCCCATGGTTTTCTTCTGTTTTAAGTCTAGTTGAGTTGTTTTCATTGTTTCCCTCTAGTTCCAATTAGGACGAGTGTTGATCATAGTATTTTGGTTGAGTTGGGCGTTTGGCCTATTCCTTTTCCTACCTTATTGAGTATCACTAGTAGAGTTGTGGGAGCTATGGGAACAACTCCAGAGTCTTCTAAGAAAGAGTTTGTGAAGTTCAGTTTATCCTTGAAAAGGGTTTTGTTTGGTTTGCAAAGGAGGGTAATGACTCCTTGTATGTGTGTATGAGTTCCTAGCAACTGACAGAGATGACTCCTTGTGTGGGAATGGTGTTACTAGTAGCTGACTGAGATGATGACTGAGGATTTGCTTGGGTTTGTGTGTTGGTGACCTGATTTGACTGACTACAGAGTGCGCTGGCATATTCCTTTGATAGAGTTGAGGTAGTGGACATTTCTAGTACTACCTTTGGGGGGCTTGTGGCATCAGCTGTGAATTCCTTGTTATATATTTTGGATGACCCAAGTCTAGGTAGCATTTATTGTTTGGGAAAATTGTATATTCAGAGCTTAGTTGGCTTCAGTTCCTATAGTGTTCATCGATAGAGTATGAGTCTACTCAAGGGTTCGACAGAGGTAGTGTTTAGTAATGGAAGTTAGGTTTCAGAAATCATGGGTTAGAAGGTTACATCGGGTGATTCGTGGAAGGTTCTCTTCGGTTGCAGCATCTTTGAACTAGAAAGTAGTGATTATGGACCGCTTAGTTTCTCTACTTTAGTTGTGAAGTAGTTGTTGGCCTTGGACATCCAGTCCTTGGCTGACCATTTGATTAGGCTGGACTTCCTAGATCCCAGCGATGTTCTTGTCAGTACAAGGTCCATTTTACCTTAGTAGGGCAGATTCAGTGGTGCCAGTTCGAGGGTCAGTGATGGTGTGTTATATGTGACCAGGTTGTGTGGGTTGAAGCTAGCAGGGTTACTTTAGGTTCTGATAGTACTTGAGGTTGGTGGTCACCTTTGTGTTCCGAGAGTTGGAAGCCTGATTTGGTTGACTCTCTGAGATATTATCTGTTGCATGGGATTCTTGTGTTGGTTGGACTCACCTAGTGTGGGCCAAGGGTTGCGGTATATTGCAATGCTTTCAGAGTTGGTGGTTTGTGTACTAGTACATCAGAGCGGGTGTTTGAGCTTAAGGATGAGTTACAAGATTATGGAGTTTCTAATAGCTTGGTGGAAACCGTGGACTTCAGGCATTCTTTCCTTTGCCTACAGGGTGTTTTGACTTGATACTCGCGGCATGGTGGACTTTTTCCTGAAGTGAGACTAGTGAAGTGATCCTAAATCTGACTGGTATTCAAGTATGTGGAGCAGCAACGGTACTTTGAGAGCTTAGAGCTTAGTTGTTGGCTACGGACTTCGTGGTAGGATTACCACACTCCTTGTAGGGTTTTGGTTTTTGTTTGGGTCTTTGGGCAGGTTGCCCTAGTTCATTCACTTCCAGTTGATTTTGACTTGGTATGGTTCAGTGAGGTTGGTGTCATTCTATAGTTGGGAGGTTCTTCGTTGACACAAGGTGTTCATCTATGTCATTCTTAACCCTGTTGTGCTAGTTATGATTGGGCTCTGATGGTTAGTTCAGTTAGGTTCAGGTATCGGGATTGGTCTTAGAAAAAGCATTCGTTCATTAGTTGATGGTCAGTTGGTATAGGTTACTACAGTTTTTGAAGATAAGCCATAGGTTGTTATCTTTGATGGCAAAGGCTAGTAGACTAGAGTTTGACTTGGATATAATTTGAGTATAAAGGTAACCTTGTTCGAGGTTGAGTGCAGCGGGAACTATGTATCTCCAACGGGTCAGTTCATGTTTCGAGGGCGGCTCGAGTGTTCGTCTAGTGTGAAGCTTCGTGTTCATGGAACAAGAGATTCAAGTTGTTAGAAAGGTTCTGCGGATCTATGGGTTCATGAGTTAGAGGTTTGGTTGGTGACTTTTTGGGTAAACTTGGTTGTGGCATCGAGAATTTGAGTTTCGATTGTTGATTGCGTTGGTTCTTCTTGTTCTTGGGGTTGTGTCTTCCGGTTGAGATTCTTAAGGTTCAGTTTGGTTGATAGGCCTTTTGGATTTAAAGGGTGGAATCTAGCTTGGCTACTAAGGAGTTAAGGCTTGGTTGCTTTTCTTTCATTTCATTCTGTTGGGTGTCGTTCGGTTGAGGAGGCTACCCGAGTTTTTTGAGAGAGTGGTGCGGGCTTTATATCCGCATTTCTTGAGTCTCTGCTGTTTCCTTCTTTCTTTTCTTTTGAGGATGAAAGTCCTTTTTAGTAGTGGATGATGAAATGACCCTTTTGGTCATTTATGCGTTTTTGCCTTCTTTGTACTGTTAGAGCTTGCTTGTAGCAGCCCCAAGTCATTTATGGCTTGTTGGGACTGGTAGTTCAGTTCCCGGGCCGTCTGTGTGGTCTTTATGTCTGTTTCCCTGTTTTAGAACCTTAACTTAAGAAATCATTGACTTCAGTCAACATTCTTGGTGATCATGCTCAAAATCAAATTCCAATAGTCCCGTTAGCTCGGAATATGGACTTTGGTCTAGTTGGACCTTTGGTAGGGATCCGGGAGCTTTTCCACTTGAAATTCTCTCTCATTTTGTGTTTTCAGGACAACTGGGCTTGTTCGGTTGACTTTGGTCGATATTTGGAGAAGACAACCTTGAATAGAAATTTCACCAGCGCTGTTAGCTCCAAAATGTTGAGTTTAGGCTAGAGGGACTATTGGTTCGGGTCTCGAGGCTTCTGGACCTTATTTCGGCCCTTAGGTTCCATTTTGGAATAGTTGGCCTAAAGATTGATTTTGGACGCAGGGCCCACTTTTCATTAAATCGACCTCCGATGGAATTTCCTTTAATTCTGTTGGATTTGGAATGCCATTTCTAGTTGAATAACTCAACTTATTTGTGTTCGCAGGACCCCAGATGCATTACTGGGGACCCATCATGTGAAAATTTCCTAAGGTTGGCTGCAACATGCTGCTGGCTACTGTTGGGGCGCACCTGCGGCTGCAGCGCACCTGCGGCTGCCTGGGTGCTTTGGCACCAGCGCACCTGCGACTTCTTGGGCGCCGTGGCACCAGCGCACCTGCGCATGCATGGGCGCTGTAGCGCCTAGGTGGGGCAGCTTTTAAAGGGCTGGTAGCCTCTATTTCTCCATCATCTCCCCCTTCTTCCCAAATCGTTCCTCCATTAAAATAGCTCATAAAATGACCATTTCTCCACCTTGATCAACCCAACTACTTGGAGGATAATATTTTGTTGATTCTTGATCGGTTGTTGGCCTCCAAACCGGGTAAATTCTCTTTTTAATTTCCAGTTTCCTTCATTGATTGGTAATTCTCGAAGCTTAGGTTTCCTTTGCTTGTAACTAATCCTTTAGGATTGTTTGTTCGGCAACTCAAGGATTTCTCTTCATTGGCTTGCTTCGTCTCATCATGGTAAGTTGGTTCGTACTTTAATTTCCGGAATTATCCTTGAAAATCCATCTTTAATTTCTTATTGAGCGGGCTGTTTTGAGTACTTTCCCTTGGCCAATTTTTCTCAATTTTGGAACATGCACTCATGGGAGTAGTATGTTTGTAGTGCTTCTTTCCATTTTTGATTTTTAGTTGTGGGCCCCACGGGCCCGCTTTTGACCCGAATTTCGACTCAGCTACACTTATAGGAATATAGGTATCGTTGGATTCATTTTGACGCGTAAAATATTGTGTTGATAGTTTGTTCGTGATATAGGCTTTCCAAGAGCAGTTCGAGCTTGGACGATGCCATTCTCGTGGCTAGTCATCGGACGATAGGTAGGTTATGATTTTCCCTACCTAGACTCTGCGTATATAGGCTATAACTGCATTAATTAGCATCCTTGGGTTGGTTTTCTAGGTTGGTACCCTCAGACCTTGTCCACCTCTTCTGTCCGTTTATTTCATGCGTTGTTTGTAGTATTTGTTGTAGTGTTGTAATATTACCCTTGTGGCCTTTGTTTATGCCTCTGGACCATAGACGGTGGGATATTTAGGAATGTCCGTGAGTCTCAGACATCATGATATTACTTTAGGCCAGTTATCTGTGCTATAGAGCTGATTGTGCCTGTTCAAGGTCGATAGGAATATTTGTGAGCCGTTAGGCTAATCTATTGTTTGCGAGAATATCATTCATACAAAGGGTTTTTCTGCATGCTTTACTACTGATTTGGCTTCGGGCCTACTATAAATGGTTTTCTAAACTTTACAGGACCCCGAGGGCCCATTTTTGGTAAAATGAGTATAAAAGGGGTTTTGGTACTGATTTTTATGAAACCTCTTAGAGTAAAGAGGATATTTTGATTATTTCACCACTGGTTTTCATACTGATACTACGCTCGACTGTGTCGTAGCGTTAGACATGATTTTATATGGAATTTGACTCAGATACATGCCGGGCACCCTATTTAGGGATTTTGAGACTTGATTACGGATTTAGACCCGGATACACTTTGGGCACCCTTTAAGGGCCTGTTTGGAAAGCCACCCTGGTAATTGGATTTGGTGTAATTGGGTGTAATTACACAGTTTGGCAAGTTTGGTTGGCCAGATAAATATTTGGTCAGCAGGTAATTGAGTGTAATTGACAGGGGGTAATTACACTTTCCAATTCACAAGGGGGAGCTATGAATTGCTGGTAATTATATTGTGTAATTACAAGCTGATTTACTTTCTGATTTCGTCCTTTTATTTCTATTTTTATATTTTCATTCTAATTTCTTTTTTATTTCTATTATTTTAAATTTTTTTTTATTTTTATTATTCTAATAATTTTAATTTTTTTTATATTATTTATATTTCATTTCCTTCTCATTTCCAAACCTTTACTTATGATTCTATGTAATTGTTTGTATTATCTATTTTATATTTATTTTATGTTTATTTTTTTCATTTAGAATAATTTAGTTAGTATTTTAATTTTTAAATTAAAGTAGAATTCATTGTTGAATAAGGTTATATACTTATGTTTTCCTTTTCTTTTGAATTATATTTAGATACGTTATATTTAAATTTGACATAAGAGTATTATGTTAACTATTTTATTTTGATTTTGAACTTATGTTATATTTCAGTTCCAATTTATTTATTTTACTAGTATTGACATGATATTTCACATTGCAAGCCATTCATTTTTAGTTAGAATTGATAAATTATCTTTTTGTCAAATATTTAAATAATTTTATGACATTATATTTATAATATTAATCTTTTTGTTGAACATGCATTTCATGATGTTCTTAAAAATCATGTACTTTAAGTTTTTATGATTAATTTAATTAAAATATACTAATTTAAAAAATATAAGTCAATTATTTTTATAATATTAGTTAAGAATATATGTTTATTAATTAATATATTTCAAAAGACAATATATATATATATATATATAAAATTTAATATCATTTATAAAGGCCCTTATTTGTTTAATATAAATTTATAGTTTTTGATAATTAACTTTTATTTTAAAATTTTAATATAACCATGTGATTACACTTATGCAACCAAACAGTACACTTGTAATTACACTGTAATTATATTGTGGCAACTAAACAGGTTGTTGTAATTACTAGGCTGTGTAATTACTAGGCTGGTAATTACTACCCTAGTAATTACACCAATTCCAATTACCAGGTGGCTTTCCAAACAGACCCTAACGGGTTCTGAGATTTCTACTGCTGTTTTAGACCCAGTTTGATTCCAAGAACGTACTACGAGATACTGATGGTTGAGCTATATTTTGAGATGTCGCGATTTTTAGTATGTGGTCATGGACCTCCATGAACCTTGTCGATTTGGATCAGGGGCTACGTGTTGCGTGTACTGGAGGAGGGGTATATGGTGTAGTTGAGATATACGGGCTGTGACCTTCCATGTATCCTACCTGCTGGGCCTATCATTGCCAGATGAGGTACATACAGGGTTACTATAGCACTGGGTTCCATTATATCACATCATCATGCATATTCTATTCGGATTCCACCCTTGTTTGCTGTTTACTCAGTGTACGCTCTAGTAGTATAGGATACCAAAGGGTTTGTTTTTACTTGATTGTGTTCCTCGGTTGTATTGGCGATCGTTGGGACTATAGGTAGATTATATTACTCCTATCATCTTATATAGCTTGTTATGGCCTTCAATTCTTGGTGGTTTAGTGGATTCTAGCCTGTTGAGGCTCCGATTATTGGATATTTTGATTATTGATTGCCTAGTGGTTCCTATATTTTTGAGGCACTATTTATGTGGTCTTCTGAGTATTTATGGGTTAGCGGATCTTACCATCTTTCTTGGTGCTGGTTTGTGGTTTTGATTTCCTTGTGGCTTAGTTTATTCCATCCTAGGGTTGTAATTGCAGGGTTGCTATCTGATTCTCTGATTCTGATTAGGTGTTTAAGCATGATTCCGTTAGTTGTATTGTTTCTAGCTTGATTATGTTTCCATGCTTTCATTGTTTCCTTTTTCTACTTGAGGTTATCGGTATGCTGCCAGTTTCTCAACTCTCTCTTATATATATTGTTATTGCAAGGACTCCAGGTGCGTTCTTCTTTCCTTCACCTGTGTTCTGTGTTATATATATCTTCTGTGGCTATCTTGGTATTCTTGTAATTCTTGTTGATCTCTTTCTGTGCTAGTTTTCGTGTGCTTTCTCTATTGCTTCTGTGACTGCTTCTTTGCTATCTGTTATATTACTGTTTTTATATCTTATATGCGCTCAGTTGGCCGATGATGCCTACTGGGTACCCGTTGCTCAGCAATTGGTGCTCATACTACACTTCTGCATCTTTCTGGTGCAGATATTAGTGTGAGCTTTTGCCGCTAATTGTGTGGATACTCGAGCAGCTTTTGGAATTTCAAGACTAGGGTAAGCACTTGATGACCGAAGCATAACCACATCTCATCTTTTGGTACTCCTACTCTTTATTTATTCAGAGACAGTTGTACATATTATTTTATTACTTCTAGCACTTGTACTCTATTAGAAGCTCATGTACTATCGATACCAAGTCTTGGGGTTGGTGTAGTTTTCCTTATTTCTATATATTCAGGTTACTGCTTCCGCATTGCCTTTATCTTATTTCTGCTTCCACTTATTTTTGCTTATTGTGCATATTGGTTAGGTAGTAGCCCATTACTAACCATTCTGGGCTACGGGAATTGGTTCGCCTAATGGAGGGTTATAGATGCCATCATGACCTGAGAAATCGGGTAGTAAAAGTTGTGGGCGTAACTCAATGGGAATAATGATATGTTTACAAATATTGTATTGTGCCAGGGTTCTGCCAATAAAAAAAGAAGATTAGAGGCTTAATTCTATGATATCAATAAAATTCCACAGTGTTAATTGTTGACCATCAACTTCATCTAGTTGTCAGTCAACAAAAGGTAATGCATGATTCATTTTTTTTAAATTACGTCAAGTGAGTGGAGTTTCGAACCAGTGGTGTCGAGTTTGCGATACAAGCAGTTTACCGCTTCGCTGGAATTGCCACATCTGCATAGACAATCTAAAAGAATTTCTATCTATGCGTGAAGACCCCAAAAGGTTTAAGTTGCAAATATTTATTTAGTATTATTTTATAAAAATATGATATTATAATACTACATAGGACATTGTAAGATGATTAACACCACTGTAAACTAAATATATTATAGGTCAATTTTGTTGATACACTGTAACCGTATTATCAATCAAGATATTAATACTAATGTATAATTGAAGAAGTTCATGTGCAGTAGTTAGTCATATAAGAGAGCATATGTGAACTAATACAAAAGTTGTGGGTGTAACTCAATAGGAACAATGGTATGTTTAAAAATATTATATTGTGCCAGGGTTCTAACAAAAAAAAGGTTAGAGTCTTAGTTCTATGATTTGAATAAAATTCCAAAGTATTAATTGTTGACCATTAACTTCATATAGTTGACGGTCAACCAAAGGTAATGTGGAATTCAAAATAAATTAAATAAGCTCTGAGTGAGTGGGGTTTTGAACCCGTGGTGCGGCATTTGCGATGCAAGCATGTTACTACTATGCTGGAATAGCCACATTTGCACGTACAATCTTAAGGTGTTTTTATCTATGCGTGAAGACCTCTAAAGGTTTAAGTTTCAAAAATATATTTAATGTGTATTTTATAAAAATATGATATTTCAATACAACATAGGACACTGTAAGACGATTAACACCACTACATTGTAATGATACTCGTGTTCATTTTCCTTTTTTCATGTATTTCTATGATTTAGAAACTTTCTATAGCTTCTACACTGCTTATGTGACTTGCTGAGATGGGTGACATGCTTCCCAAGGTGTTTGGTCATGTTTTTGAAGAACTTCCCTATTTTAGAACTCGTAAAATTGAAATGTTTGACTTTGGTCAACATTTTAAGTGAATTGGCTCGGATGAGAATTTCATCAGTGTCTTTAGCTCTGGAATGTGGATTTTGGGCTAGTGAGACCTTTGGTTTGGGTTCTGAGGCTTTCAGACTCATTTTGGGTACTTGGGTGGTTTTTATGAAAAAATGGAAAAGTGTTGACTTCAGTCAACATTTCATCAAGATGACCGCCATTGGTCATTTTGATGATTCTATTGAGTCTCGAATGCCATTTTTAGTTGTGTAGTATATTTGGTTTGTGTTCACGGGATTCCAAATGAATCCCGAGGGTCCATTTGGAGTCATTTTGGACTTGGTGGTTAGCTAGTTTTCAGTTGTTGGTGCAACTACAGTGCCTTCTTCGCATTCGCGAAGAGGCCTTCGCGTTTGTGAAGGTCTGTGATCTTGACCATCGCATTCGTTTAGGACCCGAGGTTTAGGAGCGCAACCTGCTGCTGCGGCTCCCCATTTAGAGGTATTGCCAGTTCTTGTTATTGCTCAGCATATCACAACCAGTCCTGCTATGTCTTTTGAGGAGCAAAAGATGTTTTGTAGGTTTATCAGATTTGGGTCTGAGGTTTTCAGGTGCCCCGAGAGTGTACGCCCATGAGTTTCTAGTTAGTTTCTAGGAGTGGTTGCATAACCTCGCCTTAGTAGAGTCACACAAGGTTGCAGACACCACATTTCAGATAGAGGGGTCAACAAAGCAGTGGTAGAGAGCTTATCTTAAGTGCAAACCAACGAGGTAACCTCCTATGACTTGGGCACAGTTCTCTGAGGCTTTCTTAGAGAAGTATGTACCTCCCAGCATGAGAGAGAGGTTGAGAGATGAGTTCATGGACCTTCAGCAGGGTTCCATGTCAGACTCTAAGTATGAGGTATGGTTCCATGAGTTGTCTAGGCATGCTGCTATGAATATGCCTATAGAGCACGAGCAGGTTTGCCAGTTTATTAGGGGGTTGGTTCTACCACTTTGTTTGGCTACAGAGCAGCTAGTGGAATCAAGAGCTACATTCCTTGTAGTTGTCAATCACGCACAGACTATTAAGGGTATATGTTGTGAGTCCTATGGAGGCGGAGATAAGAGGCCCCACTGTCAGGGTGGTTTCAGTGGTGCTCAGTCTAGAGGTAGGGATTTCTTCATTAGACGTTACCCTCAACATTATCAATCTAGAAGGCCTGTTCAAGCAACACAATAGATTTTTGAGAGTGGGTATTCTGGTCAGAGTGGTCAGGGTAGCCAGAGTTCAGGTTAAACTTTGCGGGGTGCACATTCTGGGTATTTAGGTCGTGGTGGCCATTTTGGTTCAGCCAGGTTGTCACAACAGGATGCATCTGGTAGAGGTTGTTATGAGTGTGGTGTGTTGGGGAACTTTGTTAGGGATTGTCCCTGGTTCAGGCATGGTAGGCAGCAGGATCAGCTAGTTCAGGATCCCAGGGCTCTAGTGCCAAAGGCAAAATGTGGTGCACAGGGGAGTAGGGGTGGTCCTCAGGGTGCTAGAGGTACTTCTCAGCTGGAAGGGTCATCTAGTCATGGGGAACGGGCAGGCCAGAGGCCGAGGCTTCATATGCTTTCATCACAGGTACAATCTCTATTTTCATCGGTCAGCTTCTACATTATTTGATTTGGGGTCTACATTCTTGTATGTGTCTTCTTACTATGCTACTCATTTGGAGTTATTTTGTGAGTCATTGCCTGTGCCTATGCGTGTAGCTACTCCCATAGGAGATTCATTAGTAGTGCATCGTGTGTATTGGTCTTGTGTGGTAACTATTGATAATGCTCAAATACACTCTTCAAGAGTAGGTGATTGCGATTGTCAAAGCAAAACACATTTATGTTCCCGAAGGGAGTCGGGGTCAATCCCACAAAGAACAATGTAATCGCAATTGAGATAATAAAGAATTAAAGCAACTTTATTCAAGGAGTAAAAGAATTAAAATAATTGGGGGTTTGTTGTTGAAAACACAAACGAACTTTCAATTACGAAGTCGACCAATCTTCCCAACGCAAGGATCGCAAGGGAGATTTAGGAATGGGTTTTACTTCAAATCCATATGATCCATTACAAGTTTATTAAATATCAACTAGATTAATCATAGGTGAAATGAAACAAGCTTTGGAAGCATCGATAATTTACCAACGTCTTTTGACCATCGACAAATATACCTCAACCAGTTCTCTCGAGCCCAGCCAATCATTAACAAAGCTCTTCCAACTATGGAAACACTAGAATCACTATCTCTAGCCAATTCCTTAAATGAGGGTTAGAGCCTCAAGCTAGTGCTAATTAACCTTTCCCCACCTCAATTCACTCTTTCAAGCCAAATCAAGGTAAAAGGGCCAAGTCCAAGGGGTGATCAATCCTTTTAGAATCAATTCAAGCACAAGATTAATTAGAGATTCAAAGACCCAATTCATAAACTAAAAAATATTTAATAAATTGTAAAAAAAAAAAAAAGATATCAAATCACACCCAAATATTGTTTATATCTAACACAATATCCAAATCTCAAATCAACCAACACACCAATGAATTTAGCAATACAAAGCAAGAGTTAAGGAAAGGAACTAAAGATTTTACGATAAAAGCTTCTAAACTTCACTCCAATGGTGTTGGAGGATGAACTTGCTCCCCAAGCTAGCCCTAAGTTATTCACTCTAAGACTAAAGATGAATTGGTTGATGAACAATTGTGAATAATTCAGAATATTCTCTCAAAAATGGCTGGGAAGTGTTTTATGTGGATTGGGGTTTCCAAATATATGATTTTCCAATTCTGTCCTACAGCTGGTGACTTCTTCATCACGGTTGCTTGAGTGTGCCTCGCGATCGTGAGGGTCTGTGAATTCCCTCAATGCAGTCGCATGAATTCACCCTCGTAGTCACGTGGCTTTACTTTCCTGTTCAATGTGGTCGCGTGACATCTTTCTCGCGGTCGCTTGGCATTGACTTCCTGTGCATTAAGGTCGCGTGCCTTGTAGCTTGCAGTCACGATGAGCAACTTGATTCCAGTGATCAGCAATTCCTTTTGTGCTCCATTTTGACTTGTTTTCACCCGAATCCTTCCCAAACACTTCTAAAACACAGATATGTAAAATAGAAGTAATCCGTGTCAATTGCACTATTTTCCACTTTAAACTAGCAAAAACATAAGATTAAAAGCTAAATAAGCATGTAGAATACCAACTTATCAAACCCCCAAACTTTAACTATTGCTTGTCCTCAAGCAACTCAAAATTCTAATTCGAAAGACACACAACACAAGTGCAATTACATCACTTACACATCAAGGAAAATCCATTTCAAGCACCAAGCATGACTTCGGTTGGTACTAATGATTAGTCAATCACATGATAACTTAATCTAAGCACTCCCCTGTATTCAAAACACAATTCAATGGTGCAATGGAACTACAAGAACAACCAAGTGACAACAACCAATCTTCAAGAAGTGACTCAAATCACTAGCTTACCAAAACATGCTCATTTGACTCATTTTTGAAATTTATCAATATCACCAACTATCCTAATTCGCATGTCCTCACAAGAACGAAAGTCCCAAAAACACATTATGTACAAAGACAACCACAAGGGACAAATGTATAAACACTCACACTCACAAGGAATTTCAAGTACTACAAGTATCAAACCATAAGCTTGCCCTTATTTTCATTTGCCACTAGCTCAAAGGCAATCGGCCGGAGATCTCAAAGGACTTTTCTAATCTTGTAATGTAGGCCTGGGGAAGGGTAGGGTAACATTTTAGATTGAAGTGACTACATCCCTCCTTGAACACTACACAACTTTTTCAATTTGAAACCAAAGCCAATTTCTTCCCAATTTCGTGTACCACAAAGCACTCTTTCATTCACTTCATATGATTCCCCAATTTTCATTATTCTATTCACTTTGGAGGGGTCATTTCCTTTCTTTCCTCTTTTCCTTTCATTTTTGTTTTTTTTAAAACTATTCCCTTCTTTTGGAAATTCTTTTAGGATTCAAGCAATAAGTCATGATACATTCACTTAACACTTCCTCCAGGTATTTCTTCATCACCCCCAACTTAGGTTTTTAGCCTCAATTTCACGCTTGTAGAGTTCAAGGAGGGACGGGTTCGAAAGGGGCACTCATTTTAAAAAATAGTTCAAGGCTTGTAATACGGTTGCTAAAGAAGATGTATTAGGCTCAAGAGAGGTGACTAATGATATAATTTAAGTGCAATGGTAGGCTTTTAAGACTAAGTAAGCTTCAATAATCACAAAGAAAGCCTAAGATCATTTCTCAAACCAACACAATCGAGACTAGCATTGAACGACAAACCGAGCAAGTTCTAGTTAACAGAAGCAAGTACAAGAATTATTTGACAAAATATCACCACACATGGCATGTGAATCATTTAAGAAGGGTCAATTTACCTTCCTAAACAAGAATAAATAGAGTCACTTTATACAATTCTAATATCATCGCTAATGAGTTAAGAGTCACAAAAAGATTAGAGAGAGTGGCACAAACATCATTCTTAGCCATTCAACTTTTTCGGAGGGGATATGCCCATTTCAATTTGCATGCAAGACTAACTCTACTAGTACCAAACAAGTCAATGTTCCCCAATATCTCAAAAGATGATGATTTTACCTTAAGAATAACGTCACTTAATCTATCATTGAGCCAATTCATCTATTTAAATAGATATGGCTACTCAGAATTCACCAACATATATACTCAATTCAGAACACAAGCTTCAACTTAGCCTATTGGGTACTTAGACTTCCCCTGGCCCCAAAACATCCAACAAAGAAAATCAACTCCAAAAATAAAGAAACTACAGAACTACACCATCAAATTCATCTATAGCAACTCCAAAACCCGACGAGGGCACAATAACATTAAAAGAAGCCCGACAAGGGCACACCAATATCTAACATCAAAATAAACAAGCCCGACAAGGGCACAATAATATCTAAAACAACAAAATAAGCCCAACAAGGGCACAATAATATCCAAAATAAATCAAGCTAGATAAAGTGTGGTCCAACACGCCACCCCCAACTAAAACATTGCAGTGCCCTCACTGCATCAAAAGAAGAGATAAGTTTGAGGGGGCTCCCTGAAGGGTGTCACTTAAAACCAAAACTGCTAGGCCCAGATAGGACCCAATCTGCCTCATTAGCATCATCCTCTGCCTCTAATCCACATAGCTTACTCAAAGTGCTCATCATCTTTGTAAGGAATTTGCTTTGCATCCTATCATGGTCCCTCTACTTTTTCTATCGCCTCTCTACCTTTGCCAATATCTCCTTGATATGCTGCTACTGGCTCGCTACACTAGCTAGTGTAGGGCTACTAGGAGTAGTGGATGATGAAGGATCAGATGTCGCTGTGATGGAACTCTCTCCCGGACCTGAAGGTAGACCCAATACAATCTGACAAATTTGGGCATCCATGCCATAGACCTGGATGGGGATATGGCGAAGTAATAGGGGCCCAATCCTAAGTAGACCAATAGCCTCAGTAGCAGCGACTGACTCAAGTGCCTCGCTGGATTTGGAGAATAGTCTAAATGACGGTGAGGACACGTCAATCTTTCTCTTCTTTGATGCTTGCCCGACTCCTCTCTTTTTCAAAGGGTGAATCATCATTTCAGGCTTTCTCTCATTTTCTCCATCCCTCTTGGCAACCCAAACTTGGTTGCATAAGTATGTAATCAATGAAGGGAAAAACAAACTTTTTCCACTTTCAAGCACCACTTGTTGAATTTCTTGAACAATCAATTTCCCCACATTCACGAGGAGGCCTTCCATCATAGCACAAATAACCACCACTTTTTCAGGTGTCACATCTAATTCATTCTTGGAAGGCATGATTTGGGCACATATGATAGAAAGCCATGTGCGGGCTTCAAGGGTGAACTCGAAGGACTCAATCCTCGTATTCAAGGCCATCCATTGCGATACCGTGTCCTCATGTAAGTGTTGCACAAACCAATCGGTTCCCAATTCTTTGGCCCATGCTTTGAATGTAGCTTTGTCAACATTTGGGAGGTTGTAGTAGGAATTAATCAACTCTGGATCAAATTGCACTAGCTTGCCCCGAAACATGACAACCAAGTCATTAGCAAAGTCTGTCTTAGCCACATTAGCATAGAATTCACGGACCATAGCAAAGTTTGCCTTGATAGGCTCGGTGGTGAAGCATATCCACCCACTCATGACCAACATACCAAGGAAGTCAGCCCATTTCTCTTCCAAACCATCCAACATGATTCCCTGCTCCCTCGTGATGGGTTTCGTCAAGTGACGATCATAAAATTAGGAGCATTTGAGGGAGATGAAGGTGCCTTGGTCAAAATATTCCTCTTCGGCCACTTGGGTGGCATCTTCTTGTTCAATTTCATTTGATGCCAGATCCATTTTAAAGCTTTATGTACCTACGCAAGGAATAAAAATGCTAAATACCAATATAGGCATGTAAAACAATATGTTGGGACATGATTAGGCCAAAGAAATGAGGCAAAATGATCCCGAATAGAGCTGGGCAAAGCTACTATTTTAGGGACTGCCAGAACAGGTCATCACGATCGCGGGATTTTTCACCGCGATTGTGAAGACAAATTTTTATTTTAGAAATCTAATTCATCACGATCGGAAAGTTCAGAAAACTTATTCATTGCGATCGCGAGGGTCATCTTCTTGCCCAGAAAAGTTTCTTGTTTAGGCTTTTTGTTGAACATGTATTGTGCACCCTTTTATTCCACCATTTTCATACCCCATTGGGGCTAATTTTTCAACCCAAATACATCAAACAAACACCCCCTTCGCCACAACAAAATTTCCCCTAAAAATATGCAATCACAACACCCGATCCACACTTATCTTGAAAGCAAAAGTTCACACCCTCTTGGGTGTTTTAAGCCACTAACGTATGCACAATAAGAGAAAAACAAATAAGAGGGTAGTATACGGAACACATACTTTAGAAGTTGCAAAATGAAGAGACTACAAAATTGAAATTGATGGAGGATTTTATTTCGTGCTTTAGGAGGAGAAAGCTTAACCAAGTTATAAGGATAATTTTTGCTCTTGAAATGGCTCTTTTGAATTTAATACACGGTGACTGCTCACTGCCTCTTGGTAGCAAGACCTTTTCTAGTGATCACAATGAATTAAAATCTCATGACTCCATGCGATCGCGAGATTTCCACGCGATCACGAAGAGTTAGAGAGATTTTACTTCATCGCGATCGTGATGTTTAGGGATAGCGATCATGATGTTCAGGGATCGCGATCACGATGCTTTACTAAAATATGATTTTCAAGAATTTGCACAGTGCACTAGTTTGATGTGCGAAAGTGGGTGCGACCCTCACAATTGAAGGTGCGAAACGCACCTACTTTGCATGAGACTAATTTTTTGCCCAGTTCACTAGTTCTTTGTGCGATGGCATGTGCGATGGGCACACTTCTAGGTGCGAAATGCACATTTTTAGAGGTGTTTATGGTGATCCTCAACACTTGGATCCTATTCTCATTCCTTTGGGCACCTAAAATAAGGGTTGCAACCACCAAAGCCTCTAACATTTCGAGATGCCATAGAATCAATTGACAAAATAAAACTAACTAAAACAAAAATAAATATTCACAAAATTAAACTAAAGTAGGTAAACTCAAATTCTAAACTAACTCAATATACCAATTTTCCCCCATCAACGATGCCATTTTTGATAATGCTCAAATACACTCTCCAAGAGGAGGTGGTTGTGATCGTCAGAGCAAAACACATTTATATTCACGAAGAGAGTCAGGGTCGATCCCACAGAGAATAATATAATCACGATTGGGATAATAAAGAATTAAAGCAACTTAATAAAGTTCAAGGAGAAAAAGAAGTAAAATGGTTGGGGGGTTTGTTGTTGAAAACACAAACAAACTTTTAATTGCAAATTCGACCAATCTTCCCAATGCAAGGATCGCAAGGAGGATTTGGGAATGGGTGTTACTTCAAATCCATACGATCCATTATAATTTTATCAAATACCAACTAGATTAATCATGGGTCAAGTGAAACAAGCCTTGGAAGCATTGATAATTTACCAACGTCTTTCGACCATCGACAAATATACATCAACCAGTTCTCTCGAGCCCAACCAAGCGTTAACAAAGCTCTTCCAATGATGACAACACTAGAATCACTATCTCTAGACAATTCCTTTAAAAAGGGTTAGAGCCTCAAGTTAGTGCTAATTAACCTTTTCCCAACTCAATTCACTCTTTCAAGCCAAATCAAGGTAAAAGGGGCAAGTCCAAGGGGCAATCCCTTTAGAATCAATTCAAGCAATAGATTAATTAGAGATTCAAAGATCCAAGTCATAAACTAGAAAATATTTAATAAATTATAAAAGCACAAGATAAGAAATCACACCCAAATATTGTTTATATCTAACACAATATCCAAATCTCAAATCAACCACCACACCAATGAATTTAGCAATACAAAGTAAGAGTTGAAGAAAGGAACTAAAGATTTTACAATAAAAGCTTCCAATCTTCACTTCAATGGTGTTGGAGGATGAGCTTGCTCACTAAGCTAGCCCTAAGTTTTTCACTTTAAGACTAAAGATGAATTGGTTGAAGAACAATTGTGAATAATCTAGAATATTCTCTCAAAAATAGCTGGGAAGTATTTTATGTGGATTGGGGTTTCCAAAGATGTGATTTTCCAATTCTGACCTACAGCTGCTGACTTCTTTATCGCGGTCACGTGAGTGTGCCTCACAATCGCGAGGGTCTATGAATTCCTTAAATGCGGTCGCGTGACTTCACCCTCACAGTCACTTGGCTTTGCTTTCCTGTTCAACGCAATTGCATGACATCTTTCTTACTCTCGCATCGCATTGACTTCCTGTGCATCACAATCGTGTGCCTCATAGCTCGCGGTCGCGATGAATAATTTGATGCCAGTGATCAGCAACTCCTTTTTGCTCTATTTTGACTTGTTTTCACCGGAATCCTTCCCGAACACTTGTAAAACACAGAAACCTGTAAAATAGAAGTATTCCATTTCAATTGCACTATTTTTCCACTTTATACTAGCAAAAGCATATGATTAAAAGCTAAATAAGTAGGTAGAATACAAACTTATCAACTATCTTGGGGTATGACACTTGGGTAGACCTGGTTATCTTAGATATGGTATATTTTGACGTAATTCTAGGCATGGTTTAGCTGTCTGCCTATCATGCGGTCTTGGATTTCTTTGCCAAGAATCTTACCTTACATATCCCTAGTATCCCTTTGATAGTGTGAAAGGATACTGGTAGTCACATGACGAGGTAAGTTATATCATTTCTAATGGTGATAAGGACAAATTACACCTCTTATATGAGATATAAAGCGGTCGCTATCAAATATAGAACCCAATTGTGAGTTGGGGTCAAATCCTATAGAGAATATGGAAGAACATTATCAGTAGAAATTTTTGACTGGTAGTCATTATTTCGGGGGAGGGGGAGAGGGTTTGCATAAAAATTAAAAAGTAAATAGTGGTTTGCAGATTAATGGTTGTTTGTATTCAAAGTATTAGAAAAAACTAGGATTGTGTTCCCTATGATTTCGTAACTTAGCAGGTATATGCAACTAGTGATCTATCCCGGTGACATGCATGCAAAACTAATGATACGTTAATGGTTCAACTAAAGTCCAGTCGGCCCATTCAAAACAATTTCACTTGATCTCCGGTCGGTCTCACACGTTTATAATTTACTAAACTTCATTAATTATTTCAGATTGATCATCTTCGGTCGGTTTCAAATCATTAGATGAGGGTTGGTAGCCTCAAATCTTTGTTGTTAATCTCAGTTCCTAACCTATTACCTCTTTGGCCTAGAAACTAAAGGTTAATGGAGAGTTCTAACGTAGGCTTCTGCTAAGAAGCAGTTAAAGTGAATAGATTAACAATACATGCAAATTCACTATTCAAAATTCACTAATTGTTTAACTAAATTTTTTAATTCATCATGGTTCTCACAATCCTAGTTATGGTGCTTAGCTACTCATGCTTGAAAGAATCATAAAAAATTTAATAAGAAGAGACTTACTCGTATTAACCATGAATGGTTCAAGAATAATAGCCAAAATAATCAACAAGAATCAACACCAATGAAAAATGTTTGTCTTAATTATCAAAAGCAATTTAACAATGTCGTAATATCAATAAGAGGTCTAAAACCATGCATAACCTGTAAAAGAAAACGTAAGGAAATTATTTATGGACAAAAAATCCTATCCTAAGTTGGCTAGGAAACCTTGGCCGCGTCAGATTCTATGAGTATCTTCATGACCCGTACTTTTATTTGACGGTTCGTGGTCTTAAAAATTCAACCATCGACTGGAAAAATTCAACTAGGAACTACAGGCTTCTACGGGTGGAACCATGGTTCATCAATTTTTTCCATGGTTCATCGACTGACCCATGGTCTTGAGTCCCATTTTTGCACCTTCTCAGATCTTGGATCGACGAGTCACCAGACAGACCCGTGAACTTGCTTTACATCTGCCAACTTAGTCGTGAACTTATACTTGAGATTTGTATCCCTGTAGATCTTCAGTCGATGAGTCATAGGATAACCCATTATTTGCATCTATAGTTCGTCATCTGAACCGTCATTTCATACTCGAATTTCATTCTTGCATGTTTTGGTCTGACTCACAGGATGGTTCATGGTTTGGAATCACAACCTGTCATTTTTATTACAGACCCAGACTTAGCCAATTTTCGGTGAAAAACTCTAACTTTTTCTCGTGAACCCTATTTTCCTGCATATAACACAAAAACACATAATATCTTACAAATACATACTTAAGAAGTCACAAAATCCTTCGTTAAAAGTGTCGGATGTGCCGCAAAACCTTGGCACATCAACACCCTCAACATAGAATCTTTGTGTGTCCTCAAGCAACCAAACAAGACTCAACTATGACACTTAGGCATCAACCGACTAGGGAATCCACGATGATTATCATGAACACTTGACAACACACTCTTTTAAACAAAATTTACACTTCCTCTTTATTAAAAATAGATGTGCGTAATTCAGAGCATCTCAAGCTAACACTGCCGGATCAAAGAATGAGGTTGTGCTATTAACAAACAATTAAGCATAAACCAGTGACAGACAACTTAATACATAGCAATTTAGACAATATTACCCTAGTTCCCTCACATATCAAAGAACATCCCTCACGCATATATGCAACCAAGACCCGGATGGTATAATCAAAGTGCACTCACACTGACAAAGAAGTTTAAACAGTGCATGTAGAGATACCATAGGTTTGCTATTATTTTCTATGCTTCTATCATTGGATGGTCAGATTAGGATGACTATAGGACTTTGTTTGGCTTGTAATGCAGGTTGAGGGACGGGATACTATGCTTTTTCTTTCCTTTTTACTTCATAGCCCGTTTATTTCCCTTCCTCTTTTTCATTTCAATCAGCTCGGGTGTGGTTTTATTTCTAACTTTTTGACTCTTTTTCTTTTTGTACTACAGATTTAATGAACTTTCATTTCTCTTTTTCTCTCTTTTTTTTCTTTCATTTCAAGCTTAACACACCTCATTTCTGTGATCATTTTTCTTTCTTTTTCAACCAAACTTTTCTTTTTATTTTTCCCAACATCAGCAACCCTCAACTTAGGTGCTTTGCCTAAGTTGAAGCCTATTATCCAAGGAGCGACCAGAGCTAAAAAAGGGATCTTCTTAAGTACAAATGGGATGGCTATCAGCCTAATAAAAAATGTCTAACGATTCAAAGTAGGGATCTAGGGACATATATGTCATTTGGTCAGTCATTTTAGGGTCTGCGTTACTTATACAAAGAAGTCTTATGATCCTTTCCTAACTTTTCTATCCTATGACAGTAGCAAGACTAACTGGGCAAGTTTTAGATTGTACACATAAAGTAAGAACTGAACTAGAGCACCTTTCATACATGGCACAAAATAGCATTGCTGATTGCCATTTACTCAGTTGGCATGCTAGTTTAGCAATAATTATCAAAGTCAATATGGACAATTTCAAAAACTGAGCCTAGCAGGTCAACATATAAATCATGGAGCATATACCAAAATTTTGGAAGGTTATCAATTTTTTTTCACAAAAATAGTTTATGTGTGCCATTTTATAACATGCTGAAGTTTTCCTTGCTATTTCTACCTAAAACATCAAAACATCCTAAACATGATGGTTCAATAGAAGAAAATTCCTCGAGGAAAGAACACAGCAAGAAAACCCCAAGGACATGGATACTTAAGGTACCCTTTGGGTTGCATCCCTACTAGAAAGAATCTTACATTTTCCCCAATGCACTAAAAAAGTAAAAGCATGGGAGGCAAGAACATACCTGTGATGCCTAAGTATCAGCGTTCGGTGTCAAAGATAGGGCTGATGGTGTAGCACCCATGGTAGTATCAGCAGTTGTAACTATACCAGTGCTTGTCACTCCCACAAAAGGTCTAAAGAAGGGTCGGTACCTGCAAGTACCCCACTAGCAAAAGTACCTTTGCCCACAACATCCACTCTAGACTGTAACTCTGCTCTAGAGAGTGCCATGGTCTTCTTTAATTTCTTGTCTGTTTTTTTCTTAGCTTTCCTTTTAGCTCGTCTCTATTTCATTGCTCTCTTGTACGGAGTCATATCAGCATCATCATACCCATCTCAAACTCTATTCCCTTTAGCACAATGGGGGGACTCTACCAATAGATCAATAAAGGCTGCATCCTCTGCTTTCTCATAAGCTGGTGCTTCCTCAATAATGGGAACTGTCCTTGCTTGAATGGCATTAATATCAGTATGAGCTTAGTCAAGGTCGAAAAGGATAGCTCAAAGATCGAGAGCGCTTTTCTTCTTTAGTCCAAACGGTAATTAAGCATCTTAATCTTCTTCTCTAAGGGCTCAAGATGTATCACAATTTCCTTCCTGACAAAGGGCTTGAGCTGATTGGCAAAGGGCTTAACTTGCTCATCAGCGTGTGTAGCCTGTTTAGCCACTTTACTGAAGGTCTGGCTAGTAAAAGTAACGATGACGACTGGCACTGGAGGGCGGTACGCTATGGTAACCTGTGCTGTTATAAGGATAGTAGAATTACTAGCCTCAGCGGCTAGTGAGTTTAAAGATGCAAAGACAAGATCCTCAGCGGGTGCCAAAGACTTAGTAGGTGCACTCTTATCGGGTAAGTCTACAAAGACAATGTTCTCGAAGGTAGAGGATTGGGCTTTACCCTTAGTAATAGGGTTAGCCACATATCCTATCAATGTTATCTCTTGGAAACCTAGAGCGTGCAACGTCTTATCAATTCCCACATAGGTGGGCATTTTAATTGCTTGGCATAGTTTTATAACCAATCCTGGAAAGGGAATAAAAGTGGAAATCTGCAAGGCCCTCTCTCAAATCTCCTCAGCGATAATATGGGCAATGATGATGTCATATCTGGAGATGATGAATGCAATTAATATTTCTCAATTTAGAGTGAGAGTGTTGTCTACATTCATTGGGACCATAGTATCTAACAATAGACCACCAAAACTTTGTGGCTAGGATCAATTAGGCTTTGTTATGGAGGGTGGTTTGCTTGTTAACCATGCTGGGTTCCCATCAGTAAGAATAAAAGCGAGCCAAGGAAGCTGATTATTGAGCCTTTTCTGTTAGTCCAACCTATGGTCAAGGTTAGGCTGACTAACTGGTGTTATGTAATCGAGGCCATAAATAAAGTGCTAAATGGTGCGCTAAGAAATATTGGCAGAAACCCCTCGTACTTGCACTCTCTCCAAAGTCGACATGTTTTTTTTGCAGATTTTCCCTTCTTGCATGAGTTCATGAGAGTGGCTGCATAGGTAGTGTAGTACTCACAGACTATAATTAGGTTGTATTCACCCCCTGGCCAACTTATCCACTCGAACCTGTAGTGCTCATATAACTCTCGAAGCTCGACCATCTCACTCAAACCTGCTGACCTAATTCTCTATCTCTTTTCGGTCTTTTACCTCAAAATCAAACTCTTACAACAAGAGTACCCATCTAATCAGCCTAGGCTTTGTATCTTTCTATGCCATGAGATACTGGATTGTTGCATGATCAGTATGAACAATAATCTTGGTACCTAATAATTAAGCTCTGAACTTCTCAAATGCATAAACTACAGCTAGCATCTCCTACTCAGTCACAATGTAGTTCCTTTGGGACACATTCATTGATTCGATAGCATAATAGATGGAATGGAAAATTGTCTCCCTTCGTTTCCCAAGAGCAGAATCTAAGGCCAACCTACTAGCATCACACATCACCTCAAAAGGCTGGGACTAATCTGGTGAAATAATGATGGGTGCTGAGATGAACTTTTCTTTTAGGCATTCAAATACCTTCAAACAAACGTGATAAAAAATGAGCTTTGTGTCCTTCTCTAGCAACTTGCACAAGGGCTTCACAATCTTTGAAAAATCTTTAATAAAATACTGATAGAAGCCATCATGACCAAGAAAACTACGAACACCCTTTACCAAAATTAGAGAAGGCAACTTAGCAATGACTTTAATTTTAGATTTGTCTACCTCTATTCCTCTTGCGGAGATCTTATGGCCTAACATAATCCTTTCTTTAACCATGAAATGGTGCTTCTCCAAGCTTAGCACAAGGTTAGTTTCTTCACATTGTTTCAGCACTTTAGACAAATGGTCAAGACAAGCTTCAAAAGAGTCACCAACAACTAATAAATCATCCATAAAAAATTCAATTGTGTCTTAAGCAATATTAGAAAAAATAGACATCATGCACCTATGGAAATTGGAAGGTGCATTTCCCAGACCAAATGACATTTACTTGAATACAAAAGTACCATACGAACAAGTGAAAATGGTCTTTTCATGATCTTCTGGAGCAATTAAAATCTGATTGTAACCTAAGTAATCATCAAGAAAGCAATATCACCCTCTACCTGCAAGTCTATCAAGCATCTAATCCATGAATGGCATAGGGAAGTGGTCCTTCTTAGTCCAGAAGTTCAACTTCTTATACTCCATACAGACTCTCCATCCTGTAACTGACGCATGGGAATAAACTTATTCTTTCTATTAGGGACACTAGTCATCCCTCTTTTTTTGGAACACACTAAACTGGACTCACCCGCTTGCTGCTAGCAATAAGAAATACCACACCGGCATCCAACCACTTAATGATTTCATTCTTTACCCTTTCTTGCATTGACAAATTCAACCTTCTTTGGTGTTGTACGCTAGGAATACAATCCTTATCTAGCTGAATTTTATGGGAGCAAATACCTGGAGGGATCCCAATAATGTTAGCCATGGTCCTCTTAATGGCTCTCTTGTACATCCGCAAAATGGACACTAAATCTTCCACTTGGAACTAAAGTCAGCTAGCTAAAACAATAACTGATGAAGTGTCATGAGGTCCCAAATATACATACTGCAAGTGTGCTGGAAGAGGCTTGAGCTGAAGAACTGGAAGCTCCTTTAATGGAGGGCTTAGCTAGAGGAGGCTCATAATTTTTCAAGTCTAGATCCAACTTCTTAAGAGCATAAGAATATGAACCTTGAACATATAACACATTAATCATCTCCTTATAATCCTCCATGTCCTCAACATCCAAATTCATAATCATGGCCGCCAAAGTCTCAATGGTGAATTTCTCTTCAACTAACACATCAACCATATAATCAATGATGTCAATCATAGAGATGACACTCATATCTCTAGGCTGCTTCATAGATTTGCAGACATTGAAAACCACCTCTTCATCATTCAGCCTAAACTACAACTCACCACACTCTACATTAACCAGTGCTATTCCAGTAGTAAAGAATGGTTGCCCTAAGATGATGGGGACCTGAAAATCTACCTCATAGTCAAAGATCATGAAATTGGTTAGAAAGATGAAATTAGCAAGCTTGACAATTACATCATACAATTTCCCATTCTACTTCTTAACGGTATGATCTGCCATCAATATCCAAATAGTAGTTGGTCTGGGGGCTCCTAAGCCTAACTTTTGATAAATAGTAAGTGGTATCAGATTGATGCTTACACCAAGATCACAGAGAGACGTGGAAAAATTATAGTCCATAATGGTACATGGAATAGTGAATGCTCCAGGGTCTTCCTTTTTCTCAATCAAATATCGTGAAGCAATGGCACTCCAATTGTGCATGTTATCAGCAGGCTCAAAACTCACTATTCTCTTCTTTGTCACCAAGTCTTTCATGAACTTGGCATAGCCTGGCATATGCTCATGGGCCTCAACTAGTGCAATATTCATGGACAACTGCTTTAATAGAGAAATAAACTTATAGGATTTGCCATCCTCCGCTTTCTTCTTCAACCTTTAGGGAAATAGGGGAGGTGGTCTAGGAATAAGCACCAACACTTTAGGAATCACCTTCTCCTTCCCTTTTTCTTGACAATCTATTGCTGCATAAACTGTACCTTTGCCAACTTCTTCATTCTCAACCCGTAATAGTTACTGGTCTATCACTATCAGTAGTATCTTGCTCCTCTCTTGCTTCATTCACTATCACCTAAGACTTCAAGGGAACCTTTTCTTTTAGTTTCTCATCTTCTACAAGCTCGTCTTTCTCCTTTAATATTATCTTACCACTCTGTGTGGTAACTACTATGCATTAACCATTATTGTTTGAATTGGATAATGTATCACTCAACAACATACCTCTCTGTCGCGGATTTGCAGCTGCAGAAATCTGGCTAAACTGCTGCTCAAGATGCTTTATGGAAGTGGAATAGGAAGTAACCACCTGATTCATGCTAGATAGTTCACCATGAATTTCTTTGATCCTAGACTCAGTAGATTCAGATCTAGCCAATAACTTCTTCAGCATGTCCTCAATTTTTGATCCAGTGAGTTTATTGGCTAACGACTGATTATCTTGAGCTTCAGGGCACATATGCACAACTTCTATTATTTCTATAGCCATCTCTATCTATCCAATTCCCTCAATCTTTATCATGCCTCTTATAGTTGTAATCTCTATAATTATTTCGACCTTGATTCCCCTCTTGATGCTAAGAGTCTTGTCTAGACCCTTGACCATTAGGACAAGAACCCACCACCTAATCATCTAAAAAGTTAGCTTTCTCCTCAGAGTCTGAATAATATTCTTCTAGTCATGGTGCTCTACCTTGTGAACCCACACCATTAACTTTTTGAGTATCTTGTTTTGCAATGTACTTTGTGACCAAATCAAGCTGTGTTGTCATGTGTTCCATATCTTGATCTTGTTCTTCTTCTTTTGCCAAATCTGCTGTAGACTTGCCAATATAATGCCCAGTACCAACCACTTTGGATTCTTGAGTGCGCCATGCTCTGTTCATCTTAGTCAACCAATTAAGTAGTTTTGTAGCTTAAGCATAAGTATTCAGCATCATAGTACCCCAAGTAGTATTATCAACCATAGACTTGTTCACCACATCCAATAATTAATAGAAACTCTAGAGTAGCACATAATTGGGTAGAGTATGTTTTGGGCACTGCTTAATCTTTTTTTTGAATCTCAACCAAGCTTCATGCAATGATTTTCTTGGGAACTTCCTCAAATTAGTGATCTCATCCCTTAATTTTAACATCTGAGATGGTGAAAAGAACCTTTCTAGAAAAACCTCTGTTAGCTCAGCCTGTGTATTAATCGACTCATCTGGATGCTCATTCAACCAAATTATGGTTTCCCCGGTCAAAGAGAATAGGAAGAGTCTGAGCTTGATGGCATCTTGAGAAACCCATGACAACCTGTATGCCTTGCAGACTCCTATGAAATTCAGTAAATGCTGATTTGGATCATCCATTTCTAGGCCCCGATGACATTCAAAAGCACTCTTCCAAATGAGGTGGTAATGATCGCCAAGCAAAATAATAAGTAATAATATGAATGTCGGGGTTGAATCCATGGAGAATAGGATGGCGACTTGCCACTAGGCCCCGAGTATTAATTCACTAGAATAAGCAATTGTTCGAACAAGCAAAAGTAAAATTTGAGGAAAAGGTTTGGGAAATCGAAATTTAAATTATAACAATCAAACAAAGTAAACACAAGAGTTCAATCAAGAGAGGAAACCTAGGGGTGTCCTTTTGATGGTGTCATACGTTGAGATAGGGGTTGATTATTTAAACAAACTTTCAATTAATTAAATTATCCTTCGGGTCATGTGCGAAGCAAGGTGCGAAGGCATATGCGGTCGCCCCTGGAAATATACGGCTTGCAGTGCCAAACTTCCCAGGCAGTGATGTCCTTTTGGGGTGCAATGTTGGGTGCAAAGGGAGGGGTGATCGCCCCTGGCATTGTGCAGCTCGTATGCAACTGATTGCTCAAGCAGTCTTTGATCCTTCATGTGCATTGACACCTGCGAAATGCAGGTGTCCTCTTGCGGCTCACATATCACTTTGCCTTTCATGACAAAACCTTTCCCTTATGATCATCTTTGTACTTTAACTCCTTTTTAAGCTCTTTTGGGTTCATATCCTTTTCTTTCTTTATTTGACTAAGAGTACCTACATTAACGATAATAAAGGAAATAAGTTACTCTTATTCTCATCAAAATATGGCAATAACTCATGAATAAAGGCTCAATAAGTTGGTAGATTACCAAGTTATCAAACCCTCAAACTTGAACTATTGCTTGTCCTCAAGCAAGACACTCACAAGGTAAGGATTGAAATAGATTCTCAAAACACAAGGATTGTACACAAGATTATATCGACTCAAAAGATCAAGAAAATAATAAATAAAAGACTCAAAAAAACAAAAAGACTCAATGACGATGCTCATCTCAATTGGTATCACCATAATCTAAAGGTAAGTATTCATTTCAAAACTCTTATCAAAAGAATTCTCTTTTCATTCTAAAGAAGGGAATTTGTCATTCAAAACAAGATTATCAAGCTTCTCAAGTCATTGATTTGACCTTCAAGGGTTGACTCGAGATTCACCACACAACTTGTCTCATTCATTTCTCTCAATTGAAATAGAGACTTTATTTATTTATTTTAAGTATGTGATGCCACTCACCACAAGAGAGAATCCCACTCATAATCATGCAATTCATAATATAGTTATTACAAGAGAACAAAAAGACTCATTCTCTCAAAGAAGTTTGAGTGCACACACATTGAACCATAGGCTTGCCCTTCATATAATTCGCCACTAATGTAGAGTTATCAAACTTGGAATCACTAAGGACTTCCGGGCAGGGATGTTGGCTAGGGTTCAAGTGAGGATTACATTTGGCTCAAGTGACTAAACCTCCCTAACGCTATTTGTAATCATTCAATGCACCACTCACATTTTCGAACATTAACTTCACGTTGTTTCTCCCTCTCACAACCCAAGTTTCCCTATCAATTTATTCATTCAACATCCTTTTGTTAAACTCATTTGGTAGCACCAACTTCTTCCTTTCTATTCATCTTTCTCAATTAATTGAACATTTTGGAACAATTTTCATTATAAGCATAAGGTGCTACCTTACATTGATGCACAAATCCTTTTCTTCTCCACATTTGTGCATACACCCCCAAACTTAGGTTTTTGCCTATGTCAACATTTCCATTCCCCCTCAAACTTAGGCTTTTAGCTTACATTTCACTTTCTAGCTACTAGGGAGGATGGGTGTAAAGATAGAAGATCCAAAAAGAGTTAAGGTGTCTAACAAGGTTTCAAAGAAAAGTTACAAGCTCAATGGGGCTTACTAGTTCAATGTTAAGGGAGGTCAATTTGGGTAAAGTGGCTATTTAAAAAAGGCCTAAGGTCATCTTCCAAGCTTGGTAACGTATAGGATTTCACCTTGAATGACATTTGGGGCAAGTTCTAGACAATACACATTCACAAGAATGAAGTAAAACCTTACCACACAATGCATCACAACACAAGAAATTCACAACTAGTCTCAAAAATCAATTGGGACAGATGACTTTTGATATGCTATTTCGAGTTCTACACACTCGTTTGTGAATCGATCAAGACAAATGGAGAATGTGCAAGCATGACAAGAGAATGCTTTAGCAAAAATCATTTCCCCTATTTCCTTTAATTTGCAAATTCCTTGCCAAGAAAATGTTTAATGGGCTCAATTTGAGACAAGCAACATACAGACTCAATTAAATACTAAAACTTGGCATTTTCCCTTAAGGAAGTCGCCTCTCAATCTATCATAGAGAAACACTAACCCATTTCGACATAAAAAATAAACAAAAGAAAACATTTTGTTCTTAGGAAAGAACAGTGGTATGAAGAAAACCCTCAGAGTTTATTTGACTAACCTACTATTAACAAGGCAAAAAAGAGTTATGCGCTCATGAATCAATGGAAAACAAGCCCGACATAGGCACTAATCGCGTTTTCAAGGAATGATTAGTGAAACAATTACACGTGAAGGACTAACCCGATGATGTGACACTTATACAATGCATAATGAAAATAAGCATCAAACCCGACAAGGGCTCAAATAATGATCCATATTGTTTAAATAGTAATTTCACCCCCAACTGAAATGTAGCATTGCCCTCAATGCATGAAAATGAAAAGAATTGAATAATAAGGTTTACTCCATGAGATGTGCCGACTAGAGGTGAAGTGAGAGTCTCACATGGGCAAGTACAAAATGTAGGGCTATCATAGATTGCAGTGAAAATCGGTGAAGTTTCCAGTGATCTACCTCCCCATCTATGAAGTGACTGCGTGGCACAAAATAGGAGATGCGAATTGCATGAGGTCGATGCAGATCACATGGAAAAATGGCTAAAGTGCCAGTGATCTATTTTGGAATGTAAAACAGCTTGCATTCCGCATATTGGAGAATATGATTCGTATGTTTTCACGCCCCGAGGCTACCCCCTAGGTGTAACATGGGATCCGGGACACAAGTGCCCTAAATTAACGCTTGGCCATAGCATACTCAAGCATAACACAAGATAAGTGGAACCATAATAAAAGATAATGGGAATCCGTAGCAGAATATCATAAAATCTACAAGAACCAAAATCCGGAAAATACAACCAACTACGTCTGAAGCCTCTAAATATGAAAATACGAGTTGATGGGACAAAACCCAACTAACTTAGGAATCCAACGTAAAGGACATAAGAAATATAACTCATAACTCTGGCCCTCGAAGAATGAGGACTCACCAATCGGATAAGCTGGAAAGCTGGCACTGACTAGCCACGTGCCTGAGGGATAGAGCCTGAATCTGCATCATCAAGAGGATGCAGTGCAAGATAGGCGTTAGTACTATGGAATATACCGAGTATGTGAGATATGCATGAACATGATGAAAATATGCTAAGTATGCTTTAACAATCGAAATCATGCTTTAAAGGTAAAACTGGATGCAAATGACTCTATAAAACACCACAAGCTGAAAACATAATCATAAACGAAGAGTCTGAAATTTGAATAAGAGTCAAATACATTTTTAAAGCATAAACTGTTTCTGAGGAAGGTTCTCTAACCGACATAGACCATGTGAGCTACATGGAATCCGATGTATATGCCCCATCGAGAGGACCCAATATACCTTGTCAGGGTATAAAGGCATGACTGTGGCGTGATCACTAAATCTGATGCCCAACAGAGGGGACTTATAAACCTATGGGGGCACGTAGTTCTGGACTAAAGGTACTCTCACCCTGTCCAACTCGGTGCTAAATACTACTCCCAAAACATACATATAGCTCATATAATACCGGTGCATATCTCATGCCAAAACTGATCATAACTAATGACATATCTGATGTCAAAACTGTTTGAAAAGAAATAAGACATATCTGATGCCATGCAATTTAAATTCATAAATTTAAAGACTTAGCATAGAAATAATTCAAATCATGCTTTACCTTTCTAATTTCATACTTGAAGAATTAGGCATGCAATTTCATAAGCACAAGAAAGGTCATGATATCTAATCATGACAAATTTCTCTTGAAAACATGCAATTCAATGGGATCATGCTAGAAAGCAACTTTAGTGCTTGGGCTTTTAAAACTAATGGAGGAATCATGATCAAATCATAATTAAACAATAAGAAACCATGAATTTAAGCATAGAAAATGATTTCATAAGTTTTCCCCAATTTAGATCAAAACTTTAGTTTCACAAGTTCATAATTCAATTTCAGGATTGGGGGTTTTGGGAAAAAGGGTGAAAGGAACCCATTGTTGAATACCCACATACCTTGATTGAAGTTAACCAACTTGAAATTAAAAAGATTAGGAGACTTGATCTTGGAGCTTGAAGGAGTTCTTTTCCTTTTTGGGAGATGAATGAGGCATTTAGAAGTGACTTAGACTAATAAGGTTGAAAACCCTTCTTGAAATAATCAAAACAACCTCACTTAGGAGTTAAAAGGATTGGTGATGACTAAAATACCCCTGGGACAAAATTAGGAAAAAGCTGGAAAAAGGCCGGCTTCAGGAATCATAGGTTTGTTCCATGGATCGCCATTTGGACCACGATCCGTGGTTCCCACTCGTGGTTCCTGGACAATTGATCAAGCTGCAGAAGGCCATCTACGAGTCAACAGGATAGACCCATCATTTGAATGACGAGTCGTAGACTTGAACCGTAATTTGGGGGAAACATGCACTCCTCTGAACCAAGTTCCACGAGTCAACAGGATGGTCCATCGTTCAAACGACGATCTACAGACTAGACTCGTGGTTCCTGGGAACCTAGGTAGCCCACAGGTTAGGTTCCACGAGTGGAAATTATGACCCGTAGAATGAACTATGGTCTGTAGGAACCACTCGTGGTTCTCAGACTAGGGGCTAATTCGGAAGAAGTCAAACCACAACTCATGGTTCAAATCACGAACCGGGATTTGAACTCGTGATTCCTGGAAACTTAGGATTTTTTTCAGGGATTTCAATTTGGACAGCTGAATCGGTTTCTGGGGTCTTACAATATCTCTCCCTTGGGATCAGTCGTCCTCGAATGAAGACTAAACAAGGAAAACTGAAGAGCAACCAACCCAACCAAACATCAAAACATGGAACCAAGGAGTAAACATGAAAACTGAACCTTATAACTTGAAAACATGATGTAACTAACTTCGTAAAACATGGATACATGCTAAGACCATGAGAGAAACTGATGGAATAAGATCGGAGAAACATACTAAGGAGGAAACTATTACCTCAAGCTGAAATGAGATCGAAAGGAAAGAGATGAGGGTACTTGGCTTTCATGGCTGACTCCACTTCCCAAGTAGCTCCTTCAACAAGATGATTCCTCCAAAGGACTTTTATCAAAGTGACTTCTTTGTATTTCAACCTCCGAATCTGACGATCAAGGATCTCTACGGGAACCTCCTCATAAGTGAGACTATCCTTCACACCTACATCCTCCAAAGGAACAATCAAGGTCGGATCACCAACACATTTCTTCAACAAGGAGACATGAAAGACTGGATGAAATGCTTCTAACTCTGATGGTAAATCCAACTCATAAGCAACGCTTCCAACTCTCCTCAGAATCCGATAAGGACCTACAAAATAGGGACTAAGCTTTCCTTTCTTGCCAAATCTCATCACACCCTTCATGGGTGACACCCTTAGGAAAACCCAATCGTCAACTTCAAATTATAACTCTCTTCTTCTCACATCCGCATACGATTTTTGTCGGCTCTAAGCGGCCTTCAACCTTTCTCGAATAAGCTGAACCTTCTCCATAGTCTCATGAACCGAATCTAGACCAATCAAGGCTGCCTTACCTACCTCAAACCAACCACTAGGAGATCTACATCTCCGACCCTAAAGTGCCTCATAAGGAGCCATCTGGATGCTAGAGTGAAAGTTGTTGTTGTAGGCAAACTCGATAAGAGGTAAGTGATCATCCCGATTACCTTTGAAATCAATCAAACAAGCTCTCAACATTTCCTCCAAAGTCTGAATAGTACGCGCTACCTGGCTATCTGTCTGAGGATGAAAGGTTGTGCTAAGCTTCACCTGATTACCAAGACCTCTCTGAAATAATCTCCAAAACTGAGAAGTAAACTGAGTACCCCTATCTGAAATGATGGACAAAGGAACACCATGCAATCGAACTATCTCTCGGATGTAGAGTCTGGCATAATCGTCCGCTGAATCTGTAGTCTTAACAGCCAAGAAATGGGATAATTTAGTCATCTGGTTAACAATCACCCAAATCGAATCATAGTCGACCCTGAAAATGAAGCACACCATCTCCCCCTTGGGAGAAAACCTCAACCCTTTGCTGATGGATTGCACCCTTTAGCTGAAGAAAAATAGGATCACTGTCTTGCTTTGCCTTCACTTCAGCTACCAAAGATGATTCGGAACCATTCTGGACAATAACACCACCTTATGTCGAGTCCATAAGGCGAACTCCCAACCGAGATAGCCTATGAACCTCCTTAACCAGTTCCTTCTTCCCGTCTTCGACTGAAGACACACTACCCACAGACAATCTACTAAGAGCATCTACCACAACATTGGCCTTACCCGGATGGTAAAGCACACTCATGTCATAATCCTTAAGAAGCTCAAGCCATCTTCTTTGTCGCAGATTCTATTCCTTCTGAGTGAACACATACTGAAGACTCTTATGATCAGTGAACACATCCATTTGTACCCCATACAAGTAATGTCTCCAAATCTTCAAAGCAAAGACCCGACTGCTAACACAAGATCATGAGTAGGGTAGTTCTTCTCATGAGTCTTAAGCTTTCTATAGGCATAAGCAATCACTTTACCATGTTGCATCAAAACAAAACCCAAACCAATCCTAGAAGTATCACAATACACAACAAAATCATCTAGGACCTTGGGTAGAGCTAACACTAGAGCTATGGTCAATCTAGTCTTCAATTCCTGAAAGTTCTTCTCACAAAAATCAGACCACTGAAATTTTACCTTTTTCTGAGTCAATCGAGTCAAAGGGGCAGCAATGAAAGAAAACCCTTCCATAAACCTCTTGTAGTAACCAGCCAAACCCAAAAAGCTTCTAATATCAGATGGTAAGTGGGTCTAGGCCAGTTCCTTACTGCCTCTATCTTTTGAGAATCAACTCGAATAGCATCCCTAGTTACAATATGACCCAGAAAAGCAACAGACCGCATCCAAAACTCACACTTGCTAAACTTAACAAATAACTGCCGGTCCTTGAGAGTTTACAACACCACTCTTAAATGGTCTGCATGCTCCTCATCATTCCGAGAATAAATTAGGATATCATCAATGAACACAATCAAAAACATATCCAAATACTGCTTGAACACATGGTTCATCAAATCCATAAAAGCTGCAGGAGCATTCGTTAGACCAAAAGACATCACAACAAATTCATAATGACCATACCGAGTCCTGAAGGCTGTCTTCGGAATATCACACTCTCTAACATGAAGCTGATGATAAAGGGATCTAAGGTCGATTTTGGAGAAGAAACTAGCACCTTGAAGCTGATCGAACAAGTCATCAATCCTAGGAATGGGATACTTATTCTTAATTGTGACCTTGTTCAACTGACGGTAGTTAATACACATTCTGAGGGAACCATTTTTCTTTCGCACGAATAAGATTGGAGCACCCCATGGAGAAATGCTAGGCCTGATGAAACCCTTATCAAGAAGATCCTTCAACTGATCCTTTAACCCTTTAAGTTCTGCGGGGGATATTCTGTAAGGAGGAATAGAGATGGGATTCGTATCTGGAAGAAGATCTATCCCAAAGTCGATCTCCCACTCGGGAGGTACTCCGGGCAAATCCTCGAGAATACTCCTGAGAACTCATTCACAACAGGAATAGACTGAAAGGACGGGGCTCCGGACTCCGTGTCCATAACCCAAACTATATGATAAACATACCCCTTTGAAATTATTTTCCTAGCCTTAAGATAAGATATGAAACGACCTTTCAAGGATGGGGGACTACCTTGCCATTCTAAGATGGGTTCATTTGAAAACTTGAAATTGACAACCCGAGTACGACAATCAACAGAAGCATAACAAGCATGTAGCCAATCCATACCAAGAATAACATCAAAATCTATCATCTCCAACTCTACAAAATCCGTTGAAGTGACTCGATGAAGGACCGAGATAGGGCAATTTTGGTAGATCCTTTTGGCTAGGACCGACTTACTAGTAGGAGTAGAATCATAAAAGGGTTATAAAAGCAATTCAGGACATACTTTGAATTTGCATGCTATATAAGGGGTCAGAAAAGATAAGGAGGCACCGGGGTCCAACAAAGCATACACATCAAAATAGAAGACTTTCAACATACCAGTAAAAACATCTAGGGAACCCTCCTGGTCCTGACAAGATGACATAGCATAAAGGCAGTTCTGGCGCTGACCACTAGAACGAGAAGTTGTGCCCTGCTGGGCTGGTCTACCTCCTGGGGCAGTTGGAGTAGACTGGGTCCTACCTTCCTGTCCCTTCCTAGCAAAAGGGCAATCTCTGATACGAAGTCCAATCTGACCACAACAAAAATAACCCTTTCTACCAGCCAAACACTCACCGAGGTGATTCTTCCCACACTTGGCACAAACGGGAAAAGAAGGCCCCTTTGCACCACTACTCTAAGAATAAGAGCCTACACCTCTACCTGACTGATCATGATAGGGCCTGGAGGCCTGAGAAAGAGTACTGGATGAATAATGCATGGGTCCTGATGACCTCTTTTGAAAGGAAGAGCGATGTCCACCTCCGGACTTCTGATGGCCAAATCCCGAACCCTCAGATCTAGCTCTTTTGTTCTCTCTATCCACCTCCTTAAGCTTGTCTCCCTCAATCTGGTGTGCATGGGTCATAAGCCTCAAAATGTTCATATCACTCACCAACATTGCATACCTACACTCTTTCTTCACCATATCAGAAACCCCATAGATAAACTTGCTTATCTGAATATACGAGTCCATTACCATAGAGGGGTCATACCTAGACAACTGAGTGAACTTCAAGCTGTACTCTTGGACTGACATCGACCCCTGTCTCAAGTTCACAAACTCCTCAGTTTTCGCTTGCTTCAACTCTCAGGGAAAGAAATGGTAGCCCTCTCTAAACGCTCCCAAGTCATAGGGACCACGTCCCTAGTTCTAGCTTTCTTCCATTGAGTGAACCAGATATGAGCTACATCCTTGAGTTGATAGGATGCAAGCTCCATAAACTCAGCACCAACCACTTGCATAATATCAAATACCTTCTTCACTTCATCAATAAAGCTAAGTGGATCCTCACTCACTTTCAAACCCAAGAACTCAGGTGGGTTCATACGGATAAAGTCACAAACTCGGGCCACTACCCCACCTTGAGGGTGGATGAGGGCAAGAGCCTGCTGATTGGCCTGAGCAGCCAAGGTCTGGGCTAGCAAATGGATGGCATTCCTGAACTCTTCATTCGTGACCTCGGGGGATGGAACTGGAGGAGCAGTATTCCTAGTGGCTCGGTGAGGCATAGCACGTCGAGGTATGATCTGAAATGTACAACGTAAGGATTAGAGGAACATTGGAGTTAAGCTCTATTGCATGATATGATAATGAAAGAAGTGAACTTTTCCTAAGACACCTCATAGGTTCCCTCTTATATGTGTGGCGCGCTTCACATACATGAAAAAGACTCTACTCGATGAGGATTTCAGACATCCTATGACTCTTGAACCTGAGGCTCTGATCCAAGTTTGTCACGCCCCGAGGCTACCCCCGAGGCATAACACAAGATCCGAGACACAAGTGCCCTAGATTAATCCTTGGTCATAGCATACTCAAGCATAACACAAGATAAGAAGAAGCACAATAAAAGCTAATGGGAATCCATAGAAGAATATCATAAAGTCTACAAGAACCCAAATCCGGAAAATACAACCAACTATGTCTAAAACCTCTAAATCTGAAAATACGAGTTGATGGGACAAAACCCCAACTAACTCAGAAATCCAACGTAAAGGACATAAGGAAGATAACTCATAACTCTGGCCCTCACAGGATGAGGAATCACCAATCAGATAAGCTGGAAAGGCACTGACTAGCCACATGCTTGAGGGATAGAGCCTGAATCTGCATCATCAAGAGGATGCAGCGCAAGATATGCGTCAGTACTATGGAATGTACCGAGTATGTGAGATATGCATGAACATGACGAAAATATGCTAAGTATGTTTTAACAATCGAAATCATGCTTTAAAGGTAAAACTGGATGCAAATGACTCTATGAAACACCACAAGCTGAAAACATGATCATAAACAAAGAGTCTGAAATCTGAATAAGAGTCAAATACATTTTTAAAGCATAAACTATTTTTGAGGGAGGTTCTCTAACCGACATAGACCAAGTGAGTTACATGGAATCCGATGTATATGCACTATCGAGAGGATGATACGCCCAAATTACACCTCTTTTATGAAGTATAAAGCGGTCGTTGTCAAATATAGAACCTAATCGAGGTTAGGGTCGATCCCACAAGGAATATGGAAGAAATACGTCAGTAGTGAATATTTAATCGTTCGTTTTTTTTAAAGGGGTGTTTGTATGTATCACAAGTAAAGATCGGAATTATTAGTAATTTAATATTTAATTGTGTTCACAAAATTAAAGGTAACTAGGACTATGTTCACCATGATTTCATAACTTAGGAGGTATATGCAATTAATGATCTATTTTGGAGCTTAACATGCAAGATCGGTAAGTTAGGTTCACCTAAATCCTTGGTCCGGCAGATAGATGAATTTTACCACACGCCTTGGTCCGGCCGCGGGTGTATGCTTTACTAACCCTTACCCTTGATCGTAGATTAGATATTCCCGGACAAGGTCAAGCTCTTAGATGAGGGTTGGTAGCCTCAAATCTCCGTTGTGAACAACCATTTTCCCATTCGTTACCTCTTTGGCCCGGCAAGTAAGAATAAGACGAGTTCTAAAGTTTGCAACAGTTAAAAAACAATCAAAGCGAAGGGAAGAACAATACATGCATAAACACCTTCCTAGAATCATTAACTGTTTAACCTACGTTGGTTAATTCATCATAGTTCCCACAATCCTAGTTATGGTAATTAGCTACTCATGCTTGCAAGAATCATAGAATAATACATAATAAAAGACTTACTTGTATTAATCATGAAAAATACCTAATAAGTAGAAAAATATATAATCCAAGAACACAAATAAATAATAAAGGAGAATAATAGAATAAACCAAAATTCTCCGGCCTCCATGGCGGTTCTTATCTCTTCCTAGCTTACAAAGTTAAAAGTAAAAAGTATTTTGGTTTTTTTTACAAAATTATTCTTATGGACTATTTACAGATATAGAAAAAAGGCTCAGATAAAATAACTGAGTCCAAAATGAATTGGGAAACCAAAACCCAATTAATTTGGGAGATGTGGGCAGCGTCCAGTGCGTCGTTCGTTGTTGTTACTGCCGCCTTAATTTGTTTCTCCTTTGTCAGCAACTGCCACGTGGCGAGCATTGGTTGGAATTGATTTCAATTGCATATTGATGGCTGCTCATATATTTATATATTATTATATTAAAAATTTAATCCATTAAGCTGCCTGCTTGATTTTCCTATATGATTTATCATTTTTAATTCGTTTCTTCTTCAAATTTCTTCATCTTTCCACCAATTTAATCCTACAAATATAAATACCTAATATAAAAATAATTTATAAAATCAATGCTCAAAAAGGATAATAAAAAGACTAAATATGAAGCAAATAATGATTAAATATAGGTAATTTTTGCCTCACATCACCACCCCACACTTAAACTCTTATTCGTCCTCGAGCAAGCATTAAAGCTCATCTTTAAAAAACTAGGAATACCACCACTTTGATTGGTACAAACAATTAGGCCATGTAACAAATCACAACATCAGGTACACTTCCCGATCATTATGCAAGATATACAACAAAAACAAACTTCTAACCTCCTAACCTCAAAGACGGACTTTAACTCATCAAATTAAGTTTGCTCACCTACTCTATCAAAGAAAGCTAATAAAATCACTTATCTATCATGAAACAAGTGCCCTCACAAGAAGAAATAGTCCACACACTCGATTTAAAGAATCGAATATATTTTAAGGACTTAGCATCAAAGAACAACTCTCGCACTCACAAAAGAATTCGCATGGATGCACAAAGAACCATAGGCTTTCCCATTATGTACATCTCCACTAATTAAGCATGCTCGAATAGAATCAAATAGGAACTTTACGGGTTATAATGTTGGCTAGGGAACGGGTAGGAAACTATAATACTGACTTATACTTCCCTAAGCACTTTTGCACTTTATGAACTTCATTACCCTTTTTTTTCACCCTTTTTTTTCCAGCCCTCTCTTCAATTATTTTCACTAGTAATTCTCATCATATCAAGAACGTTTCAATCATTTTTTTTCAAGAAATTTTCTCTTTTTTTCTCATGTCACATTCTTTTCTAAGAGGGTCTTTTCATCACTTTGTAGCTATCATTAGTCACATTTTTCACTCAATCATCCCTTTTCTTCAAATTTAACAATTTTATCATAGTCCATGCTACAGTGCTTAAGGAAGCAGGGTGCAAAAAGTTAGGGATTCAACAAAAGGATCAAGGCAAAAAATACGGCTACCAAACGAAAGGCTACAAGCTCAAAGGGGTAACTAGTGATATAATATCTGAAAAGGCTAAAATTCACAAGACATATCAAAGAAAGCTTATATCATCTGCTAAACAGAGCAATGCCTTTTATTTTGCTTCAATAACATGCAGGGCAAGTTCTAGACTAAGATGCAAAACATGGAATATATGCAAGAAATCCTCACTTCACATGGCACAAGTCTCAATCAAGATGGATCAATTCTACTTCTAAGATAGACAGGGTCATAGAAAACTACCAAATAAGAATAAGCTATATACAAAGTCACTACCTTGAGCCTAGGTGTCAAAAAATCTATTATTTTATTTTATACTCAAGCATTCACAGGAAAGTATTGCTCAAACTCAGGCCTAACTATGCTAGTATCAAACAAGTCAAAAAAGAGTCTTTTCTTTTCTCTCCAAAAAAAAAACTATTCCTAAAAATATAAATAAAAAAATTACTCTAAAAAATAATAATTACCCGGTTCAAAGGGCTCCCCCTCAGAAAAGAACCGAGGCCATAAGAAAAATCAAGGAGCGGATGAAATATACCACTAACAAAAACTAAAAAGAAAAAAAAAGAGAAATAATAATAATAATAATAATAATAATAATAATAAAAAAGAGAAATAATAAAAAGAAAATAAAATAAAAATATTTTTGTATTTTTTTTGTTCAAATAAAATAAAATCCTATGGCATACTCACCCTTAACTTACGATTATCGGAAGATTCTCCACCCCACACTTAAAATCATGCTTTGTTCTCAAAACAATTTATAGAAGAAGAAGTAGAGTGAGAGATACTCCCTGAGGCATTCTAGGGCCTAGCTAACAACATGATTTATCGTAATTTTTTTCATCAAGGACCGCGCGATCCCACACTTAAGCTCAACCATGTTCTTTAGCTTTCAATTTTGGGTAGTCAGACTTCCCCTAATCTGCACAAAAATAAAAAATAAAAAAAGAAAAAAAACATAACACTTTAAAAATAAAAATAAGAAGTTATACTACAAATTGGGTTGCCTCCCAATAAGCACCTGATTTAACGTCGCGGCACGACACCTTCAAGTGAACTATTTTTCCTTCCACTTAGAACTTATGAATTGCACCCCTAATTTCTTTTCTAGTGTTTTACTATGCTCAATAGGAGGTGGTATAAATATAAAGGTCCCAAGTAATAGATATCGAATTTTGTACTTTTTGGACCTTAAATGAGGAATGTAATTCTCTAATTTTGGCACAATAAATTCAAGAATATAGACACATTGTTCCTCCTTCTTACACTCTCTCATAAGTTTATATGGCTCGATTAGTAACTCACCATCTAAACATAAGGTAGAAAACTGATTGGAATGAGGTCCAATGCGTCCTAACTCATGAATTGTATTATTATTTACATCCTCATATTCACAAACTAGAGTCATTAAAAATAATTTTATCTACTTCTTCACATAACTCTAGTGTACTCTTCTCAACAGTGACAACATTAATAAGAGTATGGTCTAGTAGTTGTTCCTCTAATTTTAGCTCCTCAAGTTGGCTTCTAAGCATCTTTTCTTCCTCACACAATTCATAACTAAATTGTTGGGCGTCAAACGCATCAACTTTTGCAGTCAACTCTTTTTTCACGTTGAGAATATCCAAGATAAACTGATACTCCTCATAAATGAGTTGCGAATTTCTTTTTATGAGAATTCTTATCACACGTTTACTTCTCTCATGGATATCCTCAACTGCATCTACTAATATTCTGCAAGGATCAATACCATCAGAAGCACAAGAATTACAAGAACACCTATCACTCCATATTTTTTCAGATGTCATCTCAAGAAGAGTAGTAAAATAATAATAAAAAAAATTGTAAAAAATAATACAAAAAAATTAAAAAAATAAATAAAGACTACAGATAAAAATAAACACTAAAGACAATTTCTAAATCGTATTCCCCGGCAACGGCGCCAAAATTTGATACGCCAAAATTACACCTCTTTTATGAAGTATAAAGTGGTCGTTGTCAAATATAGAACCTAATCGAGGTTAGGGTCGATCCCACGAGGAACATGGAAGAAATACGTCAGTAGTGAATATTTAATCATTCGTCTTTATTTATAGGGGGTTTATATGTATCACAAGTAAAGATCAAAATTATTAGTAATTTAATATATAATTGTGTTCACATAATTAAAGGTAACTAGGACTATGTTCACCATGATTTCATAACTTAGGAGGTATATGCAATTAATGATCTATTCTGGTGCTTAACATGCAAGATCGGTAAGTTAGGTTTACCTAAATCCTTGGTCCGGTAGATAGATGAATTTCACCACACGCCTTGGTCCGACCGCAGGTATATGCTTTACTAAGCCTTACCCTTGATCCCTGATTAGCTATTCCCGGACAAGGTCAAGCTATTAGATGAGGGTTGGTAGCCTCAAATCTCCATTGTGAACAACCATTTTTCCATTCGTTACCTCCTTGGCTCGGCAAGTAAGAATAAGGCGAGTTCTAACGTTTTCAACCTTTAAAAATCAATAAAAGCGAAGGGAAGAACAATACATGCATAAACACCTTTCTAGAATCATTAACTGTTTAACCTACGTTTGTTAATTCATCATAGTTCTCACAATCCTAGTTATGGTAATTAGCTACTCATGCTCGCAAGAATCATAGAATAATACATAATAAAAGACTTACTTGTATTAATCATGAAAATTACCTCAAAGTAGAAAAATATATAATCCAAGAACACAATTAAATAATAAAGGAGAGGAATAGAATAAACCAAAATTCTCCGGCCTCCACGACGATTCTTATCTCTTCCTAGCTTATAAAGTTAAAAGTAAAAAGTATTTCGATCTTTTTTACAAAATTATTCTTATGGACTATTTATAGGTATAGAAAAAAGGCTCAGATAAAATAACTGAGTCCAAAATGAATTGGGAAACCAAAACCCAATTAATTTGGGAGATGCGGGCAGCGTCTTGTGCGTCGTTCATCGTTGTTGCTGCCGCCTTAATTTGTTTCTCCTTTGTTAGACACTGCCGCATGGCAAGCTTTTGTTGGAATTGCAATTTCAATTGCATATTGATGGCTGCTCATATATTTATATATTACTAGTCTTAATGTATGTGTGTTGCACATGTTAATAAATTTAAAAAATTATATAAAAAAAATAAATTATGTGAAAATAACAATTAACATTAATATAATTTTTTCTTTAGAGATATTCCAGATATTAAAAAATTATGTTATTTATATAAACGTGCATACTACTACAAAAAGTAGGGTAAAAAATATGATATATATATATATATATATATATATATATATATATATATATATATATATATGCCAAAAATTAAGAAAAGGCCGTCGACTTTTGTTTTTGGAACTTTAGGGATTTTGCGGGAACTTTTAAGAGTATAAATATTATTAATATTTTAATATATATTAGTGTTTATGTGTAATTATAATTTATTTGAGAAAAATGGTGAAAAGACAACTTTGTCTAAAGCAAATCCTTTTAATGAAGGGTAAAAAGTTCAAATCACATTATAAGGTGCTTCACACTTTTAATATAGTATAGATTATATTAAATTTAATCTATTAAGCTGCCTTCTTGATTTCCTTATATGATTTCTCATTTTTAATTCGTTTTTCTTCAAATTTCTTCATCTTTTCACCAATTTAATCCTACAAATACAAATACCCAATATAAGAATAATTCATAAAATCAATGCTCAAAAAGGACAATAAAAAGACTAAATATGAGGTAAATAATGATTAAATATAGGTAATTTTGGCCTCACATCAGAGGACCCAATATACCTTGCCAGTGTATAAAGGCATGACTGTGGCGTGATCACTAAATATGATGCCCAACAGAGGGGACTTATAAACCTACGGGTGTACGTAGTTCTGGGACTAAGGGTACTCTCACCCTGTCCAACTCGGTGCTAAATACTACTCCCAAAATATACATATAGCTCATATAATACCAGTGCATATCTGATGCCAAAACTGATCATAACTGATGACATATCTGATGTAAAAGATGTTTGAAAAGCAATAAGACATATCTGATGACATGAAATTCAAATTCATACATTTAAAGACTTAGCATAGCAATAATTCAAATCATGCTTTACCTTTCTAATTTCATACTTGAAGAATTAGGCATGCAATTTCATAAGCACAAGAAAGGTCATGATATCTAATCATGACAAATTTCTCTTGAAAACATGCAATTCAATAGGACCATGCTAGAAAGCAACGTTTGTGCTTGGGCTTTTAAAACCAATGGAGGAATCATGATCAAATCATAATTAAACAATAAGAAACCATGAATTTTAGCATAAAAGCTGATTTCATAAGTTTTCCCCAATTTAGATCAAAACCCTAGTTTCACAAGTTCATAATTCAATTTGAGGATTGGGGGTTTTGGGCACAAGGGTGAAAGGAACCCATTGTTGAATGCCCACATACCTTGATTGAAGTTAACCCACTTGGAATTGAAAAGATTAGGAGACTTGATCTTGGAGTTTGAAGGAGTTCTTTTCCTTTTTGGGAGATGAATGAGGGATTTAGAAGAGACTTAGGCTAATAAGGGTGAAAACCCTTCTTGAAATAATCAAAACGACCTCACTTAGGAGTTAAAAGGATGGGTGATGACTAAAATACCCCTGGGACAAAATTAGGAAAAGGTTGGAAAAAGGCCGGCTTCAGGAATCATGGGTTTGTTCCATGGATCGTCGTTTGGACCATGACCCGTGGTTCCTACTCGTGGTTCCTGGCCAATTGATCAAGCTGCAAAAGGCCATCTACGACTCAATAGTATGGACCCGTCATTGAGTGATGAGTGGTAGACTTGAACCGTAATTTCATGGAAACATGCACTCCTCTAAACCAAGTTCCACGAGTCAACAGGATGGTCCGTTGTTCAAACGATGATCCGTAGACTAGACTCGTGGTTCCTGGGAAACTAGGTAGCCCACAGGTTAGGTTCCACGAGTTTATATTACGACCCATAAAATGAACTACGATTCATAGAAACCACTCGTGGTTCTCAGACCAGAGGCTAATCCTGCAGAAGTCAAACCATGACTCATGGTTCAAATCATGAACCGTGATTTGAACTTGTGATTCCTGGAAACTTAGGATATTTTTTCAGGGATTTCAATTTAGACAGCTGAATCAATTTCTGGGGTGTTACATATGTTAAGGAACATATGCAGTCTAAAATTCTGTTAGAGTGCTAGTGTTCTGCTTTCCTAGTGCGTAGTTGGGTGCGACATGCATATTGAGGGATGTGTTTCGCATGGTCTATCATATGTGGGCTCGAAGCTGGAGGTGGATTTGTATGTAGGGGCGGTTAGTATGCGAGTAGAACTTCTCCATGTGCATTTCGCTTATTGCCTCACAGGAGTATTTTGCTGCCTTCAAAGCACTTCAATGTCACCCAAATCACCTCCTACCTAGAAATTTCAGAAAAATAACATAATAGTAAAGAGAGAAAAGAGAAAATACCAAAATTAAGAAAGATACTTGGGTTGCCTCCCAAGAAGTGTTTGGTTTAATGTCACAGCTCGACAAGGGTACCTTACAAGCATGGTTTGTTGAGGTAAGTCACTTCTATGAAAGTGACTTCTTTTGGAATACCTAAATATTTCTTGACTCGTTGTCTATTCATTTTAAATTTTGAGCCATTTTCAGCTTCCAGCTTAATTCTCCATTTACAAATGCTTGAGATACTTTGAAGGGGCCGAACCATTTGGACTTAAGCTTACCCGGGAAGAGACGGAGCCTAAAGTTGAATGGAAGCACCCAATCGCCTGGAGAGAAATCTTGCTTCATTATTTGTTCATCATGGTAATACTTCATTCGAGCTTTATAGAGTGAGGCACTCTTATAGGCTCGCATCAAAAAATCATCTATCTCATTGAGATCTTCAACTCGAGCATGAGAAGCCTTTTCCCAATTTAGATTTAGCCCTTTTAAGGTCCACATGGCTTTATGCTCTAACTCCACAGAAAAAGATGACAAGCTTTTTCAAAAACCATTTGGTATGGAGACATACCGATGGGAGTTTTGTATGCAGTTCTATAGGCCCACAATGTATTATCCAATTTCTGTGCCGAGTCCATTCTATTGTCATTCACCATTTTTATGAGAATTGATTTGATCTCTCTATTGGATATTTCAACTTGGTCACTTATTTGTGGGTGATACAGAGTGGTGACCTTATGCTTGATGTCATATTTCTCAAGTAAAGCACTAAAAAATCAGTTACAAAAGTGGGATCATCCATCACTAATAATAGCACAAGGGGTGCCAAATCGAGAGAATATGTGCTTCTTTAGAAATGTCGTAACACTCTTCCCTTCATTGTTGGGTAAGGCTACCACTTCTACCCACTTGGATACATAGTCCACAACCACGAGGATGTAAGTATTTCCATAAGGTCTTATAAGGGCCCCATGAAGTCTATTCCCCAAACATAGAATAATTCAACTTCTAAGATCAGAGTCAATGGAAGTTCATGGCGACGAGATATTCCCCCCCTCACGTTGACATTGGTCACATTGTTTTACTAGATCATGAGCATCTTGGTAGAGAGTCGGCCAATAGAATCTTCTTTGCAACACTTTCGAGGTTGTTCGCATGCCACCATGATGACCACCAACCAGTGATAAGTGGCAGGCATCCAAAATGGGTATTATTTTGGCTTCGGGAATGCACTTTCGAATCATGCCATTAGTGCAAATCTGGAAGAGATATGTTTCATCCCAATAGAACTTTTGGGCATCATGTAGAAACTTTTTCTTCTGATGGAAGGTTAAACCTTCCAGTGTTACATCACTTGCTAGGAAGTTAGCAAAATCAGCGAACCAAGGTATAAGTTCATGAGATGTAGCCAAGATGTGTTTGTGAGGGAACGAGTCATTTATTTCAAGTTCTCCCGTAGGTCTTTATTCCTCCTCTAACCTAGACAGATGGTCCGCCACTTGATTTTCACATCTTTTTCGGTCTTTTACTTCAAAGTCCAATTCTTGGAGAAACAAAACCCATTGGATAAGTTTTGGCTTGGCATATTTCTTAGCCATCAGATATCTAATCGCAACATGGTCCGTGTGTACCACTACTTTGGTCCCTAACAAGTAGGCTCTAAATTTTTCAAAAGCAAACACAACTGCAATCAATTCTTGTTCGGTCACTGTATAGTTTGTTTGCAATGCGTTCAGGGTCTTACTAGCATAGTATATAGGATGAAAGAGATTATCCCTTCTTTAACTAAGCACGCCCCCCAAGGCCACCCCACTAGCATCGCATATTAGCTCAAATTATTTTGACCAATCAGGTGCTATAATGATCGGGACTAAGGTTAGATTTTTCTTCAACTTGAGAAATGCTTGCATGCAATTATCATCAAAATCGAACTTAGCATCCTTATTTTGTAAGTTGCACAAAGGATGGGCCACTTTAGAGAAATCTTTAATGAATCTTATATAAAAACCACCGTGACCCAAGAAGCTTCTCACCTCTTTTACCATTTTTGGAGGGGGTAACTTAGAAATGACCTCAATTTTCGCTTGGTCAATTTCAATTCCCTTCTCGAATATTTTGTGACCTAACACAATTCCTTCCCTCAACATGAAGTGACATTTTTTCCTGTTCAGAACCAAATTAGTCTCTTCACATTGTTTAAGCACATCTTCCAAATGAGATAGACAATCTTCAAATACGTCACCCATAATGAAGAAATCATCCATGAAAATTGCCATAGTGTCTTCTACCATATCCTAGAAGATTGACATTATTCACCGTTGAAAAGTAGCTGGAGTATTGCAAAGTCCAAATGACATTCTCTTGAATGTAAAAGTCCCATATAGACAAGTGAATGTCATCTTTTCTTGATCTTCGGGAGCAATTGAAATTTGATTATACCTCAAGTACCCATCAAGGAAATAATAATATCAGCGCCCCACTAATCGATCAAGCAATTGGTCCATAAATGGAAGAGGGAAGTGGTCCTTCTCCATCCACGCATTCAACTTCCTATAATCCATGCAAACTCTCTACCCGATCACCGATTAGAGGGATATCATTTCATCCTTGTCATTAGGCACAATTGTGATTCCTCCTTTCTTGGGTATGCATTGGACCAGACAAACCCACGTGCTATTGGATATTAGAAAAATGACCCCCGCATCAAACCATTTAATAATTTCCTTTTGACCACCTCTTGCATATGTGAGTTTAATCTTCTTTGGTGCTCAATTGATAGTGTGGAATCCTCTTGGAGGTTAATTTTGTGTGTACATATTCCGGAGGTATGCCAATTATATTGGCAATGGTCCACCCAAGTGCTCAAATACGCTTCTTCAAAATATCAATTAAAGCCCTTACTTGCCCTTCTTCTATTTTATTGGATATGATTATTAGTAAGGTCTCATTGCCACCCAAATATATGTAATTCAACTGCGAAGGCAAGGGCTTTAGCCCCAATACTGGTGGCTCAACAATGGAAAGCTTGGATGGGGGAGTTAGTTGGTTCTTTAGATCAAGGTCAAGTTTCTTCAGAGTGTAAGAATAAGATCCCATTCCCCACCAAGGCACTACACACTTCCTCATACTTCTTAATCTCCTCACAATCATGGTTCAACAAAACAGCATCCAATGCTTCATCCATAAATCTTTCTTTTGATTATAGCTCGATGCTCTCCTCAATCTTATCGATGGTGAATACCATCTGGAGATCATTAGGCTGCTTCATGGATCTACATACATCAAAAGTTGTCTCTTCCTCATTCATTGAGAATTTAAGTTCCCTCAATTTCACATCAATCAATATGCACCCTGCCGTTAAACATAGATTCACCAATACAATTGGTATTTTAAAATCCCCGGTACAATCAAGTATCACAAAATCCACTGGAAACACAAGCTAATTCACTTTTACTAACATGTCATAAAAAAATCCAATGGGGTATTTCATTGAGTGGTCAGCCATAAGCAATTTCATCTTTGTAATAGTAGGCGTACCGAGTTCCAATTGTTTGAAAGTGTTAAAAGACATCAAAGTTATACTTGCGATGTCATCACAAACAATCTTTGTCAACTTATGCAACCCATTTGCACCACAAATAGTAAAAGCAACCCGGTTATCCGAGCCATTTGCAAACTTATTTGCTATTATGATGCTACTTTGGGAGGACATGTGGACTACCCCAGACTTCATGAAGTTGTTCTTGGTACACATTTCTTTCACTAATTTAGCATAATCGGGAATTTGAGTGAGGGAACACTTCGATGGAATATTGATAGTAATTTGCTTTAACATGGAATCAAACCCTCTAGTTTGCTCCCTTTCTTTCTCTTGCATTAGTCATTGAGGGAAATGAGGTGGACATTTAGGGAAAGGCTTACAAACTTTGGGCATCTTTTTCTGATGATCACGATTCTCTGTAATACCATTGCCGATAGCCCTTTTGCTTTTAAGCTTATTTATGGCATGCCTTGTACCATCTGTGGAGCTTGACTGTTCCCTTTCAACAAAAACCTCCTCACCTTTCCCGGCTTGCTCAAACTTGAATTAAGAGGCGAGCCACTCATTCTTTCTTCAAGAATCTTGATAGCGACAGAGTGTGAACGTACAATTTGAGCAAGGATTCCAAGTTTGCATCTTAGCCCTCAGACGCCTTGATTAGTGGACTCCACCCTATCTAATACTCTTCCAAGCACGCATTCCACTCTTGAGGTGTCATTCACATGGTTCCAACCTTGATTCCCATGCTCTTGTTCCATGAGCTTTGATTTACTCTTTGAAGACTCGCATGGGAATCGATCTCGTGATTATCAACGAGTGATGCTTCTCCATTCTCAAAAGAGTAGCTCACATCATCCACTAACTCTACAGCTCCACCAATGCTAATGGAATGTACACTCTCAACTTTCTGATCAACCATGTGCTTAGTCATAAATTCAAGGAGGGTTTTGATGGTAGTTAGCTCTCTATTCGTTCGTGCATTGTTTTTCTTCCATTCATCAGGCATTTTAGCAGAGGTAGCACCCATTTCCCCCTCAGCTCCCCAAGCATTCCAATCATAATTTACTTTAGTCACCCTCTTAAGTAATGCCTTAGCAAACTCGAATATTTGGTCCATTAGGGCACCTCCAGCCAAGGTGCTAATAATGGTTTTATTGTGGTTTCGAAAGAGCGGTAGAATTATTGGAGAAGGACATCATCCAGAAGGCCATGGGTTGGGTATTTTGCCTCTTTTCTCGATATTTACATTGCTCGTGCTTCCTACTCAATCCATAAAAACAATGAAAAAGAAAAAGAGAACAAATACTTAACAAAAGTGAATCAAACGATAATCAAATGGCAAATCAAAAACCATTCCCTGGCAACATCGCCATTTTTTATGCTATTCAAAAGCACTCTCCCGAAGAAGGTGGTAACGATCGCCAAGAAAAACAATAAGTAATCCAATGGATGTCAGGGTTGAATCTATGGAGAATTTAGGATAATGATGTGCCACTAGGTGTCAAGTTTTAATTCACTAGAGAAAGCAATTGTCCGAACAATCAAAAGTAAAATTAGGAGAAAATATTTGGGAAATCAAAATTCAAATTATAACAATCAAACGAGTAAACACAAGAGTTCAATAAAGAGAAGAAGCCTAGGAGTGTGCTTTCGATGGTGTCATACATTAGGATAAGGGTTGATTATTCAAATAAACTTTGAATTAATAGCATGTGTAGCTTGAATTAAGCTATACTTAGTAGTTGATTAACCTACCAAATATATTTACTATGGTCTTATTTTAATCCCCATAGTTTTGACATAAAACCTACCAATAAGTGCTTCAGTAAATCAAACTATCTCTAGATTTGACTCTTAGATGGGAATTCCCTATAATCGAGCTATTTCTAGCCTCAATTTGTGGTGGAAATCCTAAATCCCGACTAAAATTCTTACCCAATTGAAGAACTCCTCTTCCAAGCAAGAACCCAATTAGTAAATTAGATCAATCTTTGCAACTATCAATTTTTGAATTAAAACATGAAGAATTCGATAAAGCCATACTCAATAATCAATTATAAGTATAAATAATCAACACCCATTCCTAATTTCAAGAACTCATCATGCACACACCCTAGAGATGAGTTTAACTACTCATAGTAAAGGAACAAGAGAAGATACCAAATGGGTTTCCCAAAATTCCATTCATTGTGTAAGCTGAATTCAAAATCTAAGCTCCAAATTAGTTACGATGGTGTTTTTCTTAAGGAAAAAGAAGGGAATAATTTTACTCTCTACACTATCTCCCTTGGGAAAGTAAAAACTGCTCAAATCTCCTGGTACAGATCCCAAAAAGGGTTTTAGAACCTTCCCAAATACCTAATGTACAATTAGATAAAATTATCCTTCAAGGCATATGCAAAGCAAGGTGCGAAGGCATATGCGGTCACCCCTAGCAATATGCAGCTTGCAGGTGCCCAACTTCCTAGGTAGTGATATGCTCGTGAGGTGCAACGTGGTGTTCAACGTTGTGTGAGAAAGGAGAGGTAATCTCCCCTGGCGTTGTGTGGCTCATATACAGATGATTGCTCGAGCAATATTTGATCCTTCATATGTGTTTACACCTCCTATTATCTTTGTACTTTAACTCCTTTTAAGCTCTTTTAGGTTCAAATCTTTTTATTTATTCATTTAACTAAGAGTACCTGCATTTAACATAATAAAGGAAATAAGTACCTCTAATTCTCATCAAAATATGGAAATAATTCATGAATAAAGGCTCAATAAGTTGGTAGATTACCAACTTATCAGGCCCTCAAATGTCTCTTTTATCGTCAGCGAGTGCAATATGTTGCTAGTAATATCAAATTTTGCATTGGCTCCAAGTGGGGGCAACATGATAGCACTTGTAAATCCTTTTAGTTCTACATTCTCATCATAGTTAGCCTCAGCCTCTGCCCTTCCATGATGGTAGGATTCAAGTTTCTCTACTGATGGGCATTAACAGCACGAGCAAGGGCAAGATGACATTAATTTTCTTATTCTATCATGACAATATCATCTCCCGGTGGATCACCTGTATTAGGGTCCCCTACATGAACAACTAAGGCAGTAACACCAGCCATAATGGCACATTGTTGAGCCTCTTATTCCCTATGTGCTTGTTGTTCCATCACTCTTAAAAACCAAAAACAAAAAAAAATTAGAAATAAGGACTACAAGTATATATAATCACTAAAGATAATTTCTAAACCATATTCTCTGAAAATGGTGCCAAAATTTGATATGCCTAAATTACACCTCTTAAATGACATATGAAGCAGTCGCTGCCAAATATAGAACCTAATTATGAGTTGCGGTTGAAGAAAAATATCAAATAATGAAAATAATTTCTTCTCATTTACCTTTGTCTCGAATCTCACAAATAATATGGAAGAACATTGTTGTAGCAAAATTTTAACTAGTAGTCATTATTTTGGTGTATGGGGGGAGGGGTTCATATATAGTAAAAGTAAATAGTTATTTGTAGATTAATGGTTGTTTGTATTCAATTTTATTAGAAAGAACTAGGATTGTGTTCCCTATGATTTCATAATTTAGCAGGTATACGCAACTAGTGATATATCTCGATGATATGGATTCAAAACTAATGATACGTTAATGGTTTAACTAATGTCTGGTAAGAAAATATCACTTGATCTCTAGTCAGTTTCACAAATGTATAATTTACTAAAATTCGTTAATTGTTTCAGATTAATTATCTCCAGTTGGTCTCAATCATTAAATGAGGGTTGGTAGCCTCAAATTTCTATTATTAATCTCTTTTCCTAACCTATTACCTCTTTGGTTTAGCAAGTAAGGTTAATGGTGAGTTCTAACATAAGCCTCCATTAAAAAGCAGTTAAAAGGAAGGGATTAACAATACATGCAAATTCACTATTCAAGAATCACTAATTATTTAACCTATGTTTGTTAATTCATCATGGTTCCCACAATCCTAGTTATGGTGTTTAGCTACTCATGCTTGAAAGAATCATATAAAAATTCATAAGAAGAGACTTACTCGTATTAACCATGAAGAGTTTAAGAATAATAGCCAAAATAATCAACAAGAATCAATAACAATGAAAGATGTTTGTCTTAATTATCAAAAGCAATGTAACAATGTGGCACTATGAATAAAAGGTCTAAATTGTGCATAACCTTAAAATAAACCATAAGGAAAGTATTTATAGACATAAAATCCAATCCTAAGTTGACTAGGAAAACTTGGCTGCATCAGATTCTACGAGTAACTTCATGACCTGTCATTTCATTCAATGGTTTATGGTATTTAGAAGTCAACCATTGACTAGCAAAGTCAAACTAGGAACTGTAGGCTTCAATAGATTGAACCAAGGTTCGTCAATATGTTCCATGGTTCATCAACTGACCCTCTTGAGGCCTATTTTTGCACCTTCTTAGATCTTGGATAGATGAGTCACTGGACGGACCCGTGAACTGGCTTTACGGTCCATCAACTCTGTCATTGACTTATACTTGAGATGTAATGACCCTTCCAGTCATTTTTGCATTTACGGTTTCTTTGTAATATTAGAGCTTTCCTGTAGTGGCCCCAAGTCATTTATGGCTTGATGGGACCGATGGCTCAGTGCCCTGGCCGTTCATTTGGTCGTTATGGTTGTTTCCCTGTTTTAGAGCTTTAACTTAGGAATTCATTGACTTTAGTCAACAGTCTTAGCTAACGGAAAAAATAGTTTTCGACATGGACCAGGGGACAACCCAGGTGCCACCAGCTCCACTGCCAGCTGTTTTATCCCTTTTCGGAAAAAATAGTTTTCAACACTTAGAAATTATTTCAAAACTTTAAAGAAATTTCAAAATATTTCTAAAACAAATAGAGTCGCCACTTAATTTTTATAAAGAAATTAATAAAACTGAAAAGAATTTAAAAGACTTAAAAATAAAAATAAATCTTTAAAATTTAGATAAAATGGGTAAGGGTTCAAGTAACATCTTAAAGAGGTTTTTAAGGCACTTAAGAACGTCAGTTTAAAAAATGATTGACCAAAGAACAATTTTGACTAACTTGAAAATGACTAATTTTGAAAGAGTTGAAATAATGAAAAATATTTGAAGAAAATTTAAGGAAAATGCCATCACTTAATTAAAGGCAATAAATAGTTTATTTTAGCTAAGAAAATTCATTCTTTGAAAAAAGATTCGAATTTAAGAAAAAAGCTTAATTTAAAGCAAATTCCAAACGAAAGGTTTTTAAAAGGTTAGAATTGAAAAGCTTCTTTTTGAGCCAAGGACGTAAAAAAAAGGGTCTCTTTTATTAAAGTTTTGACAACAAAGCGCATATTTTGTGAAATAGATTTAATTAAAAGAATTGGTGAGAATCAAAAGTTGTTTAACTTTAAAATCATTTCAACCAATTAAAAGAAACTTTATTTAAAGATAATTTTTTAGAGATTTGAACAAGTCCAAAAATGATTAAAGTGGTAAACGATCAAGTAATTTTTGAGGAAAAGAAGGTGATTTATTCTACAAAAAAAACATTGAACGCAATCGACAAAAGATTCATTTTTGTTCTATTTTTTTAACAAGGCATTTCGATAAAGAGATCTAGGTAAGAGAGATATGTAAAAGGAGAAAACAAAGATAAAACCAGAATAACAACTCTAGGGAATTTATTTAGATTAAATTAAATTAAGTTAGTTATAATTAATACAAATAATTGCAATTAATTATATATAAATAATTCAAACTAGATAAAATACACATAAAATAATAGAGAGTGGAGAAATTGGTCTTTCAGGCCCTTTATCCAGTCGGTCCAGCCTTGGACTGGAAATTTAATGGACCTTGTCCATTTTCCAGCTTGTATATGTCACGTTTTCAGCTCCCAAAACCTGTATATCAGCTTCCATTTTTATTTCTTCCCCTCTTGAACCTGTATATCTGCTTCCTTGACTGATATACTATGGTATAACATCTATATACTAGCCTGACTCTAGAGAGGAATATGCAAGGTAAGAGTCCGGGAGACTCGAATAGGTGTTCATGAAAAGAATAAGAAAAGATAAGGATTAGCATACTTATTTAACATTGTTGTTGTAATGACCCTTCCGGTCTTTTATGTTTTTTCTCCCTTCTTGTACCGTTAGAGCTTGTCTATAGCGGCTCCAACTCATTTATGGCTTGCTGGGACCGGTAGTTCGGGGCCCGGGCCATTTGTTTGGTCTTTTTGTCCGTTCCTAGTTTTAGAGATTTTAACTTTAGAAATCATTGACTTCAGTCAACATTCTTGTTGCACGTGCTCGGAATTAAACTGACAGATTCTGGAGCTTTTTAGGTTGGAATTCTCTCTCATTATGTGTTTTCAAGCCAGTTGGGCTTGTTTGGTTGACTTTGGTCAACATTCGGAGAAGATGGCCTCGGATGGAAATTCTGTCAGCGCCGTTAGCTCTAGAATGTCGAGTTTATGTTAGTTAGTTGGTCGGTTCGGGTTCCGGATGAGCCAGGCTCATTTCGGGTGTTTGGTTGGCATTAACTAGTGTTGACTTGGGTCAATATTTATCCGAAACGACCTCATATGGAAGTTTTGTCTATTTCGTTGAGTCTGAAATGTTGTTTTCACTCAAATAGCATATTTGGTTTGTGAGTATCGGGTTCCGATTGTGCCCGGAATGCCTCGTAGAAGTTTTAGCTGTTGCTGGTTTTTCTGGTTCTGGTGGCCTTTAGCACTATCGTGCTCCTTTAGCGCGATAGCGCTGGCCTGTGATTTCCCCTTCAGCGCAATCGCGTGCCTGTAGCGCGATAGCGCTGGTCTGGGACTTTTCCTTCAGCGCAATCGCGCTCTATTAGCGCGATAGCGCTGACCAGCGACCAACAACTATATAATTCTTTTGTCCTTCATTTTTCGAGCCATTTTTCTTCATTTCCCTCAACTCCTTGGAACCTAAATCACTCTCTAAATTGCTCCATATCAGTTCTAAACCTTGGGGAATCATTTGTTCGTCGATTATCCGTAGTTCTTCGATTCTTGGTAAGCTTTTTCCCCAACTTACTTCTTTTGGGTTTTCTCTAAATGCACCATTGTTGCCATTTTCCCTCTTGAGACTTTCATGATCGTGGGTTCGGAGCTTTCGCTTCCTTAGCTTGCCTTCTCGTTGTGGTAAGAATCTTTTCGCTAATTTCTGATTTTTTTTCTTGAAAATTCCTCCTTTATTTCTTGACTTGGGCGGGCTATTTTGAGCCCCATTTGTTATCCGTTTTCGCTCAAATTTTGAGCATGCGCTCCTGGGATGGTAAGGAAAACTTTGGTGTTTTTCATTTTGGGTTGCGAGGCCCACAAGCCCCTCTGTGACCTGAATTTTACCTGGATATTATTATAGCAATATGGGCATCGTTAGTCTTGTTTTAACGTCTAGATTATTGTGTTGATAGTGGTTTTTTGATTTGGAGATTCTCGGAGCAGTTCGAGCCTGGACGATGCTATTCCCGCAGCTATTCGTCGGATGATAGATAAGTTATGACTTTCCCTACCTAGACTCTGTGTATATAGGCTATAACTGCATTAATTAGCATCCTTGGGCAGGTTGTTATAGGTTGGTACCCCATACCTTGTCTTTTTTTTTCTGTCTGTTTATCTCATACGTTGATTGTAGTATTCACGTAGTATTGTATAATACCCTTGTGGTCCTGTGTGGCCTTGTATTGACTCTGAAACATAGATTGTGGGTTATTTGGGAATGTCCGCAATGCCCCAGACATAAAGATATCATTTTAGGCTAGTTATGTCTGCTGAGTAGCTACTGGGCCTGTGCAGGGCTGATAGGAAATATTTGTGAGCCGCTGGGCTAATTTATATTTGTGTGCGAGCATATCATCCATGAAAAAGGTTTTCCCTACATGTTTCACTTCGGTTTTGGCTGTGAGCCACTATAGATAGTTTTTCCTAAACTTGCATGGCCTCGGGGGCCTGTTTTTGGTATAACCTAATGATGACATGCGATTTTGGATTATTTCACCCTTGATTTTCTACTGATACTAGGCTCTGCTAGGCGGTGTACTACACTTGATTTCCTACAGATACTAGGCTCTGCTGGGCGGAGTACTACACTTGATTTTCTACTGATACTAGGCTCTGCTGGGCGGGGCACTAGACCTGATTTTCTAACGGATTTATACCCAAATACTCTCTGAGCACCCTTTGAGAGAGTCTTTTGATATTACTACTACTGTTTTAGACTCGGGTCAAAGCCGGGCATGTACTACGAGGTTATGATTATTGAGTTACACTTGAGATTTGCAATTTTGTATGTGGTCGAGGGGTAGACCTCCATGGACCCCTATCATTCTTGGGACACATGCTATGGGCCAACGCAGCGTGCCAGAAATGGAGGTGTACGACATAGGAGAGGTACATGGGAAAGGGCCTTCCATGAATCCTGCCTCTATTAGGCCTTATAGGTACCAGAGGGGGTGCATACGGGTACTATTACATCAGATTCTTCATCATCATGTATATTTCACTTGGATTCCACCTTTGTTTGCTTTGTGTTTAGTGTACGCTCTGGTTGTATGGGTGGTCGAAGGGTTTGTTTTCACTTGATTGCGTTCCTCAGTTGTATGGGTGGTTATTGGGACTGTAGGTAGTTTAGATTACTCTTGTCACTTTATACAGCTGGTTATGAACCTTGTTTCTTGGTGACATAGCAGTTATTAGCCTGTTGATGCTCCGGTTGTGGGATTTTGATTATTAAGAGGGCTAGGGAGTCCTATCTTATTGAGGCACTTTTGTGTGGCCTTCTGAGCAGAGTGTGAGGATTTTAGTATCTCTCAGTTATTGTCGTTTATTTGTTCCATCCTAGGTTGACATTTGCAAGGTTGATCTCTGTTTATATTATCTTTGAAGTTGGATTTGTTATATGTTTTCCTTTAGTATATTGATCTCTTCTTGAGTATGTGAAGTTGTTTCCTTCTTTTCTTTTACTTGAGGTTACCGGTATACCGCCATGCTTTCTAAACTCTCTCCTTTTATATATACTATTGTTGCAAGGATTCCAGGTGCGTTCTTCTTCCTTTCACCTGCGTTTCTATGATTGTATATCATCTATGCTAGCATTGTATGCTTATAACTCTTGGTTGTCTATTTTCTGTGCTAGCTCCTTGTGCTTCTTCCTTGCCTTTGTGACTACTTTCTTGCTATCTGTTTATTACTGTTTTTATATCTTATATGAGCTCAGTCGGCCGATGATGCCTACTGAGTACCCACTATCTTGGTTCTCATACTACACTTTTGCATCTTTTTGGTGCAGATATTAGTTGAGCTTTTCGTCATTGATTGCAGTGGAGACTCGTGCAACTTTTGGACATTCGAGACTAGGGTGAGCGCCTGGCGGTCGGGGCTTGACCATATCTCATCTTTTGTACTGTTGCTCCTTGTACTTTCGAAGATAGATTTATATTGTATTATGTTACTTCTAGCACTTGTATTCTATTAGATGCTTTTGTACTGTCGATACCAAGTCTTGGGGTTGGTGTAGTTTTCTTTATGTATATATTTGGGTTATTTGCTTCCGCATTGTCTATGTTTACATTCTACTTCTGCTTATTTCTGCCTATTGTGCGTATTGGTTAGGTAGTAGCCCATTACTAACCATTTCGGGCTACAAGGATTGGTTCGCCTACTGGGGTGTTGTAGGTGCCATTTAACCTGAGAAATTGGGTCCTGACAGCTTGGTATCAGAGCTCTAGATTCACCGGTGTCGTGGTACAGAAGTAAGTGTCTACATAGAGTCTCGTGGATCAATATGATGACATTCATATCCTATCTGCGGGAGGCTACAGGGCATTGTTAGGAAAAGTTTCATCTTCTTGGCTCCTTATCGTGCGTTGCTGGCTCTATTGACTCTAAAACTTTGGTTGTTTCATTACTTCTCAGATGCCTAAGATAAGTTTGATAACGGGTGATGTCGAGGCTTCTGTTCCTGTTGCTTTAGTGCTTCCATCAGCGCCAGGACTTCAGAGTGAGAGTTTACCGCACCTGATAGGGGGTGTGGGGTCGTCCCAGCCTCTGATTGGATTTATAGCAACTCCAGTTCACCGTGGCTAGGACTCTGATTCCTCTGGTGGGTGTTCCAGTACCCGGTTCTACAAGCAGTGCTTCAGCTAGGGTTAAGATACCAGTTCTTTAGCAGGGTTGTCTGTCAGTATTAGAGTATGAGGTGGGATTTCATGGGATGGTTAGGCGTACTGCTAGGACTATGCCATCAGAGTTTGATAGGGTTCAAAGCTTTGTTGGAGGTTTGATTTCACCGCTTTGTTTAGCGACTGAGCATTTGGTTACTGTTGGGACTACCTTCCTTCTGGTAGTGGATCATGCTTGGGCTGTCGAGGGTTTATGCCGTGAGGCATATGGGGGCAGTAGTAAGAAAGGTCATCGCCAGGACAGTTCTTGAGGTTCTCAGACTCGAGGTAGGAGATTATTTGCTAGGGATCAGTTTTGTTACTTCTTATCTAGCAGGCCGGGTTCAGTTGCTCCACAGGTTCCAGAGAGTGGTTGTGTAGGGCATGTTGATCAGAGTAGAAAGGGTTCAGATCATATCCTTCAGGGTTTGCCTTTAGAGTGTGTAGGCCGTGGTGGCCGATCAGGTTCAGTGAGATCTTCTCGTTGGACTTCATCTGGTAGAGGTTGTTTTCAATGTGGTGAGCGTGGGCACTTTGCTAGGAATTGCCCCATGATTCTGTATCCTGGTCATCCTGGTTGTTATGATTGTGGGGAAGTTGGTCACCTTTATAGAGCTTGTCCCTGGCGAGGGATGACAGAGCTTTCAGCTTCGACTACTCAGTCTAGAGTTAGATCCCGTCAGTCTGATGCCCTTCTTGGTGAGCCAGAGGTTGAGGTTCCGAATATTGTTTCTCCAGGTTAGTATTTTGATACCTTCAACTTGTGATAGTCCTTCTCGCATTGAGATCCTATTCCTTCTGTTGTTTATTTGCTTATATGCCTACATGCTACTTCTTTAGTTATTTGACTACTTGAGTTGTAGTATCTATGTGTTGTTTTATTGGTAGTTTATTCTTTAGTAGTGGTTGGGGTGAGAGGTCCTTGAGAGGTGTTTTCCCGAGGTTGTAGCTTGTGGGTAGGTTTTGTGGAGTTCATTTTCTATTCTTTGTGGTTCTAGGATTGCTTTGGGTCTTTCTTTCTAGCGGTCCTAGATGGTTATTTCCTAGGCCATTATCTTGCGTGGCTAGAGATCTGTGTGTTTGTTCGATGTGATACCTATGGTAGTGTCGGAGTCTGAGGACCTATTTTAAGTTTAGTGGTGTTGGTTATGCTGATGAGCAAGGGCTATTTTTCTTATCTCGGGTGATTTGAATCAACCCTCTTTGTTTGGTTTGTGTAGGAGGTTGGTAGGTATGTGGGTTGTTCCTATAGTCTCCCTCAGTTTCTTGTCCGGTTGGGTGCTCTTTTAATTTTCCCCAACTCTGGTTGGAATGAGTTTCGATCATAGTTCTCTAGATGAGATTTTGATTTTGGCATTGTGTTTGAGTTTCGCTCCCAATTTTATTTGAGGAGAAGTTTGTAAGGTTCAGTATATGCTATGGAAAGGTTTTTTTGGGCTGAAAAAGGAGGGGGATGACTCTTATTTGTGCTTATGTGTTTTAGTAGTTGACTGTGGTGATGACGAAGGCTTGCTTTGGGATTGCAGTGGTTTTTTTTCTTTTGATTATTTTGAGACTTCAGTAGCAGCTGCGATTTTGGCAACTTACATTTCAATCCTAGTTGGCTTTGGTTCCTAAGGATTTATTGGTAGCATATGGGTTCGATAGAGGCAGTGGTTGGTAAATGTAATGACCCTTTCGGTCATTTACACGTTTTCGCCTTTCTTGTACTATTAGAGCTTACTTGTAGCGGCCCAAGTCATTTATGTCTTGTCGGGACCGGTAGTTCGGTGCCCGGGACGTTTGTTTGGTATTTATGGACGCTCCTCATTTCAGAGCTTCAACTTTGGAAATCGTTGACTTCCGACAACATTTTTGGTAATATCAAAGAATTAAACCAAGGTTCTAGGTCAAAGGAATCCCTTACTCAAAAGTTCTAGTTAAAGAAATGCCTCGTGTAACACCTCGCCTGTTTGGAAGGCTTAAAGTAGCCCGTGCCTTTGGGGTAAGACTAATAGTGTCTAATATACTTATAAGGATGTGATATGAGGTATTGTAATGGAAAAATGGTCGTATGATAAGTTTTGAAGTCAAGCAAGTTGCGAAACAAAAGTAGGAAAAAGTTATTGTAAATTCCTTTAAGGAATTCTCTTCAAATTTGGGTTAAATATCTTGGGGTGTTTCTCCCTATCTATAAAGACCAAATCGAAGGCCTACGAGTCTAGTTTCCAACGCACTAAACTATTTGTACATACGACTTCAGAATAGAAAGATATCCGTGTTTTCGTAAGACTGCACAAGCAGACATGTCAAGGTGGGGCCCACATCCTAAGTCGGTTTTCCTTTATAAAAGGTGTTACAACTTCGTTTTAATTCATAAAAACCAACCAAAAATTTCAGATAATCAGAGGTAAATCCCCTAGATACTCCATGGACTTTGATGCTTTCAATTCGGAAGTTTAACGGAAGTTGCTCTACGTCGCGAGCTCGTCATTTTGGTGTAGTTTGTCACGTCGATTTCATGGCGTATCTTCATGGGTGTTGATGCAGCGAGCTATCAGGTGTTTTATGAGTATTTGGCAGTAGATATGGAGTTATTTTTGTGAGGTATGGATCCCGTACACTTATCTATTTGTTGGATAAAGATTTAAGCTTCTAGTTATGAAAAGTTGTTGTTGCCGATATCTTGTAGTAGTTTCTTGTTGATTTTGGATCTGTTTGTTGTTCTTGCAAGTAGGCAGGTTGTTAATCTTGGGATATTGAATATTTTTGTCAAGGTAATCTCTCCCCTACGACGCTCCTTCATTATTATATGTTCTAGTATTGTTTATGGATTTCTGAGCCACAAAGTGGTATTTTGGATCTGTTGCTCTGGAAAGCCCCTTTGTCATATTAAATTGGGTTGTTATAGTTTTATGTTGATGGTGTTAAGGTGTTGGAGGTACTAGGTATTGGTGTGATTCTTATTGGAGTCACGTACGATAGTTATTGGATTGAATGACATAAAGTACGCCTTTAAATAGTGCCTCGGGAGCTCGTCGCTCCTTTGAGATGTGGGTTGCATAATATTGTTGGATTTAGCTGCCATTTCTTATTGTTACTGGCCTCATTTTATGCTTTGGAGTTGGCTGGTCACGAGTGTGACATTAACACCTTATCAATTGGCTACGTCTTGTTCTTGCATCCTTGTCGATTCTAGCAATTGTTCCATTACCTTGGTTGGTCAGGCTTCATAGAGACGCCTTTGGGGCTTCAGTTAAAAGTATTCTTTTGTGATTTGGAGCTTCCCGGAGCAGTTCGAGTCTGGACGACGCCTTTCCCGTAGCTAGTCATCGGATGACAAGTAGGTTATGGTTTTTCCCTATCTAGACTCTGCGTATATAGGCTATAACTGCATTAATTAGCATCCTTATATGGGTTTTTATAGGTTGGTACCCCAGACCTTGTCTGCCTTTCGTCCGTCTATTTCATACGTTGTTTGTAGTATTCGCGTAGTATCGTATATTACTTTTGTGGTCCTGTGTGACCTTGTATTGACTCTGGAACATAGATGGTGGGTTATTTGGGGAATGTCCGCAAGACCCGGACATAGAGATGATCCTTTTAGGCTGGTTATGTCTGCTGAGTAGCTGTTGGGCCTGTGCAGGGCCGATAGGAGTTGTTGTGAGCCATTGGGCTACTTTTATATTTGTTTGCGAGCATATCATCCATAAAAAAAGTTTTCCCCTGAATGTTTTACTACAGTTTTGGCTGCGAGCCGCTACTGACAGTTTTCCTAAATCTGCATGGCCATGGGGGCCCTTTTTTTGGTACTGTTGATGATAGAAAAGAGGATTTTTGGATGTTTTCGCACTGATTTTATTACTGGTACTAGTCTCTGCGGGGCAGAGCACCAGACTTGATTTTATTACTGATACTAGCGTCTGCTGGGCAGAGCACCAGACTTGATTTTATTACTGATACTAGTCTCTGCGGGTGGAGAAATAGACTTGATTTACTACAGTTTTAGACCCGGTTACGCTCGGGCACCCTTGGAAGGGTTTTTGAGGCATTTTCTACTACTTTAGCCCTAGACGGGCTCTGGGCATGCATACTTGAGACTGAGTCTCTATCTTGATCCCGGACATGCTTCTGAATGACATGTCTTGATATGAGTTTTAGTATGGGGTCGGGGACCTCCATGGACCTTGCAGCTCAGGACCTGGGGCTTCGGGCTGCGTGTGCCGGAGGGAAGGGTATACAGTGGAGTAGAGGTATACAGGCTGAGTCCTTCCATGGAACCTGCCTACTCGGCCCCATTGGTACCGGAGGAGGTACATATAGAGGTTCTATTTCACACATCATATCATATGATGCATTGGATTCCACCCTTGTTTGTTGTTTATTGATTGTACGCTCTGGTAGTAGGGGATGCCAGAGGGTTTGCTTTCACTTGATTGTGTTCGTCGGTTGTATGGATGGCCGTTGGGACTGTAGATAGACTATATTTACTCCTGCCTTTATTTAGAGCTTGTCTTGGCACTCGGTTAGTGAAGGATTAGTGATGGTTAACCGGTTGAGGTTTCGGTTGTGGGATGTCTAATTATTATGAGGGCTAGGGAGTCCTATCTTATTGAGGCACTTTTGTGTGGCCTTCTGAGCAGAGTGTGAGACTCTGGTTCTATTCTTGTGGGAAGCAGAGTGGTATATCTCGGTTATTGTGGTATAGTTATTTCATCCTAGGGTAGAACTTGTGAGGTGATTCCCTGGTTATGCTATCATGTGATTGGATAGGTGTTATGATTTCCTTATACTTGTTGATTCCGTTTTGAGTATGTTAGACTCCCCTCCGTCTTTTCCTTTTACTTGAGGTTACCGGTATACCGCCATTTTCTTAACTCTCTCTCTACTTACTTATATTATTGTGCAAGGACTCCAGGTGCGTTCTCCTTTCCTTCACCTGTGATTCTATGTAATTGTATCTCTGTGCTAGCATGTGTTACTTGAAGCTCTTGGTTATGGATGATCTGTGCTAGTTCCTTGTGCCTTGCTTATTGCTTCAGTGACTGTTTTCTTGTTATCTGTTACTTACTACTTTTATATCTTATATGCGCTCAGTCGGCCGATGATACCTACTGAGTACCCGTTGTTTTGGTGCTTATACTACACTTATGCGCTTTTTGGTGCAAATATTAGCTGAGCTTTCGCTGTTGATCACATTGGAGACTCATACAACTTTTGGATCTTTGAGACTAGGGTGAGCGCCTGACGGTCGGGGCTTGTCTACATCTCATCTGTTGTACTGTTGCTTCTTGTACTTTTGAAGGCATATTTGTATTGTATTTTTTACTTCTAGCACTTGTATTCTATTAGAAGCTTGTGTACTATTGATACCAAGTCTTGAGGTTGGTGTAGTTTCCTTTATGTATTTATATTCGAGTTTTGCTTCTGTTCTGTCTACCTTTACATTCTGCTTCTTCTTATCTCAGCTTGTTGAGCGTATTGGTTAGGTAGTAGCCTATTACTAGCTGTTCCGGGCTACGAGAATTGGTTCGCCTACTGGGGGGTTGTAGGTGCCATCATGACTTGAGAAATCGGGTCATGACAGCTTGGTATCAGAGCCCTAGGTTCACCAGTGTCATGGTACAGAAGCAAGTGTCTAAGTAGAGTCTGGCGAATCAGTACGATGACGTCCGTATCGTATCTCCGAGAGGATATAGGGCATTGTTAGGAAAAGTTTCATCTTTTTGGCTCCTCATCGTGTGTTCCTGGCTCTATTGACTTCTAAACTTTGGTTGTTCATTCATTCTGAGATGCCTCATACGAGTGCAATAGCGGTTGGTGCCGAGGCTTCTGTGCCTGTTTCTTTAGTTCTTCCATTAGCGCCAGGACTCCAGAGTGAGGGTTTATTGCACTAGATAGGGGATGTGGGGTCAGCCCAACCTCCAATTGGATTTATAGCGAACTTAGCGCCTCAGGACACCGTGGCTAGGACTCTGAGTCCTTCGTTGAGTGTTTCAGTACCTGGTTCTGTGAGTGGTGCTTCAGTTATAGTTGAGTTTCTAGTTCTTCAACAGGGTTGTCTGTCGGTATTGGAGTACGAGGTGAGATTTTCCCGTCGGACTTCATCTGGTATAGGCTATTTTTGGTATGGTGAGCATGGGCACTTTGCTAGGAATGGCCCCAAGATTATGTATCCCAGATAGACTAGTTGTTATCATTGTGGAGAGATTGGTCACCTTTATAAAACTTTTCCCGGGCGAGGGCCGGTCAGGCCTTTTGTTTTGACTACTCAGTCCAGAGTTAGATCCCATCAGCTTGATGCTCCTCTTGGTTGGCCAGAGGTAGAGGTTCCTGATATTATTGCTCCAGGTTAGGCTTTTGCTACGTTTGACTTTTGTTAGTCCCGCTCGTGTTGCGACTCTATCCATTCGTCATGTAATTGCTTATATGTCTACCTGCAACTTGTTTAAGTTGTTTGGCTACCCGAATTGTAGTATCGCTATGTTATTTTATTGGTAGTTTATTCTTTAGTAGTGGATGGGGGTAAGTTAGCCTTGAGAGGTGTTTTCCCGGAGTTGTAGCTCGTGAGTAGTTTTTGTTAGTCTGCTTCTAGTTGGGTTATCCCTGTTTCATTGTGATTTTGGACTTGTGGTTAAGTTGCCCTTGTTGAACGGTCCTAGATGGTTATTGCCTAGGACGTTATCTAGTGTTGCTAGAGATCCGTGTGATGGTTCGGTGAATTACCGATAGTTGGGCCGGAGTTGAGATTTTGCCTCAGTTGGGAGATATTGGTTATGCTAGTGTGCATAGATTGGTTTGGTCTCTCGAGTGTCTAGAGTCGACCTTCTTTGTTGATTAGTTTAGGAGGTTGGTAGGTATGTGGGTTGTTCCCATAGTCTCCTCCACTTCTTGGTCCGTTGGGTGTTTTGTTGTATCCCTAACTCCAGTTGGAACGAATCTTGATCGTAGTTCTTTTGATGAGCTCTGGATGCCGGCATCATGATTGGGTCTTGACTTTAAGCACTTCCGACTAAGTATTGATCATAACCTCGTGGTTAGGTTGTATTTGTAAGCATTTCGGGTGAGTTGGGCATCCTTCCCATTCTTCTCCTGCCTTATTGAATTTGACGTGTAGCTATGAGTAGTAAGGTAATGGCTTCAGGTTCTTATTCGAGAAAGGATTTGTAAGGTTTAGTATGTGCTAAGAAAGGATTTTTGTTTAGTTGAAAAAGAAGGGAGATGACTCTTTGTTTGTGTTTATGTGTCCTCATAGTTGCCTGAGGTGGCGATGAAGGTTTGCTTTGGGATTGTGTGTTGGTAATTTTATCCAGCTGTCTACACATTGCCGTGGGTTTTCCATCGATTGGTTTTTGTTTCAGTAGCAGCTGCGGTGTTGGCAACTTGCATATTCAGGCCTATTTGGCTTGGGTTCTCAAGGGTTCATTGGCAGCATACAGGTTTGACCAAGGCTTTGGTTGGCAGTTTTGAAAGTCGGTGTTCAGAATCATAACTTGGCAGGTTACATCGGAAGGTTTGTGGCAGTTTCTATTTGGTTACAACATCCTAGTGATGGGAGGCAGTGCGTGCGGGCAACTTACTTTCTTTACTTCAGTTGTGGATGCGGCTATTGGCCTTGGACACCTAGTCCTTGGCTAACCTCTGCAAGAGGCAAGATATTGTAGATTTCAGCAGTGTTCTAGTTAGTACGAGGTTCTTCTACCATGGTTGGACAGACTCAGTGGCGTAAGTTTGAGCTTCAGCAGTGGTGTATGCTTTATGTGGTCAGCTTGTGCGGGTTGAGACTAGCGAGGCTATTTTGAGCTTTGATGATACGTAAAGACTGGTAATAGCCATTCGCTTGCCCAGGATTTGAAAGCTTGTTTAATTGATTCCTCCAGAGTTGTTGTTTATGTGGGGTTCTAGTGTTGGTTAGACTCGGCCAGTATGGAAGAGAAGTTTGTTATGGTATATGCTTCGAAGTGGTTTGTTGTTTGCAGAACCAGTAGAACGGTTGATTCGAGCCAAAGGAATGAATTGAAAGTATATGCAAAAATTTCTATGCCTAGATGGTAACTTTGAACCCCAGGCACCTTTTTCCTTTGACTTCGGGGTGTTTGGACTTGATATTCGTGGCATGGTGGACTTCCTCCTGAGGTGATATTCGTAAGGAAATTTCACATTCAAATGGTGTTCGAGTGTTCGGAGTAGCAGTAGTGTTTTATAGATTCGGGAGCTTGGCTCATGGTTACAAACTTCGTGGTAGGCTTACCAAAGTTCTTGCAGGATCGTGGTTTTGGTTTGGGTCATTTGGGCAGGTTGCCCTTTTGCGGAACAGCGGGTTCATGAGTTAGAATTTTGGGTTGATGGATTTTCTGGTAAACTTGGTATGGTTTTGAGGATTCGAGTTTTGTGTGTTGATAGCCTTGGTGCTCTGGTTTCGGTGTTGTGTAGGTTCTTTTTGGTTAAGATTCTTGAGGTTCAGTTTGGGTTGGCAGATCTTTGAGGTTGAAATCTATCTTGGCTAGTAAGAAATTAAGGCTTGGTTGCTTTCTTTGGTTCTGTTCTATTGGGTGTCGTCTGGTCGCGGAGGTTACCCGGGTTGTCTGAGAGAGTAGTGCGGGCGCTGTATCCGCTATTCTTAAATCTCTGGTATTTTATTCCTTCCTGACTTTCAGGGATGAAAGTCTTTTTAGTAGTGGATGATGTAATGACCCTTCCGGTAATTTACACATTTTCGCCTTTCTTGTACCATTAGAGCTTACTTGTAGTGGCCCAAGTCATTTATGGCTTGTCGGGACTGGTAGTTCGGTGCCTGGGCCATTTGTTTGGTCTTTATGGCCGCTCCTCATTTTAGAGCTTCAACTTTGGAAATCATTGACTTCCGACAACATTCTTGGTAATATCAAAGAATTAAACCAAGGTTCTAGGTCAAAGGAATCCCTTACTCAAAAGTTCGAGTTAAAGAAATACCTCGTGTAACACCTCGCTCGTTTGGAAAGTTTAAAATAACCCGCGCCTTTGGGGTGAGACTAATAGTGTCTAATATACTAAGAAGGATGTTTTATGAGGTATTGTAATGGCAAAATGGTCGTATGATAAGTTTTGAAGTCAAGCAAGTTGCGAAACAAAAGTCGGAAAAAGTTATTGTAAATTCCTTTAAGGAATTCTCTTCAAATTTGGGTTAAATGTCTTGGGGTGTGTCTCCCTATCTATAAAGATTTAATGGTCCCTCATTATACCAAATCGAAGGTCTACGAGTCTAGGTTTCCAACGCACTAAATCGTTCATCTATACGACTTCAGAATAGAGAGATATCCGTGTTTCCGTAAGACCATGCAAGCAGACACGTCAAGGTGGGGCCCACATCCTAAATCGGTTTTGCTTTATAAAAGGTGTTACAATTTCTTTTTAATTCATAAAAACCAACCAAAAACTTCAGAAAATCAGAGGTAAATCCCCTAGATACTCCATGGACTTTGATGCTTTCAATTCGGAAGTTTAACGGAAGTTGCTCTACGTCGCGAGCTCGTCATTTTGGTGTAGTTTGTCCCATCAATTTCATGGCGTATCTTCGTGGGTGCAGCGATCTAGTAGGTGTTTTCTGAGTATTTGCCAGTAGCTATGGAGTTATTTTGGTGAGGTATGGATCCCGTACACTTATCTATTGTTGGATCAAGATTTTAAGCTTCTAGTTATGAAAAGTTGTTGTTGCCGATATCTTGTAGTAGTTTCTTGTTGATTTTGGATCTGTTTGTTGTTCCTGCAAGGAGGAAGGTTGTTAATCTTGGGATATTGAATATTTTTGTCAAGGAAATCTCTCCCCTACGACCCTCCTTCATTATTATATGTTCTAGTATTGTTTTATGGATTTCTGAGCCACGAAGTGGTATTTTGGATCTGTGGCTCTGGGCAGCCCCTTTGTCATATTAAATTGGGTTGTTATAGTTGTATGTTGATGGTGTTAAGGTGTTGGAGGTACTAGGGATTGGTGTGATTCTTATTGGATTCACGTACGATAGTTATTGGATGTAATGACATAAAGTACGCCTTTAAATAGTGCCTCGGGAGCTCGTCCCTCCTTTGAGATGTGGGTTGCATATTATTGTTGGATTTAGCTGCCATTTCTTATTGTTACTGCCCTCATTTTCATGCTTTGGAGTTGGCTGGTTGATAAGCCCAAATTACACTTCAATTAAGAAGCGCAAGCTGTCGTCGTCAAATATAGAACCCAACCAAGCTTGGGGTCGATCCCACAGGGAATAAAGTGTAAATTAAGTCGTTAGTAATTAGTTGTCTAGTAATCGATAGTTTCCGGTAATTTGGGGGGGGGGGTTTAAATGTCAAATTTACACAAGTTAACTAACAAGCAGAAAATTTTGAAGAGTTTATAATCAATGCGAGAATGAACTGGGGAAGTGTTCACCATGGCGTCGTAACAATTTTGACTCAAAGCTTAACCGGGTTCTTTCAATATGTATATCACGATGTGATTGAATTAAAAGTATCATCTAAAAGTTTCTCAACCAAATAGACGAATTTCCTTTTCAATTCTCTCAAACTTGAAATGGTGAAATTTCTTATTTCAATCCTAAACATCAAGTAGATTAATCTAGTTACAGCATTAATCATAAGACGAGAATTGGTAGTCTCAAATCCTCGTAGTTAATCAAATTTCCTGATTTTAATCTCTTTGTTCAAGAAAATCAAACCTAGGTATGTTCTAATGTTTGCAACCACTAGAAAACGTAAATAACGAATGATTAACAACGTAACAACATATAAATTGAACCCTAAGCTACCCGGAATCTATATTGTTACTTTTGCCATGGCTCTCACAACCCTAGTTGTGGGAAATTAGCCACTCATGCTAGCAGAGAAAGAGAAGATGAAAGTATTCATGATATAAATAAGAGATTCTTACGATATATGAACACAAGCTTCAATTTATCCAAGAACGAAAGCCAAAATCCCAAGAACAATGGAAGAAGAAGAAGAAAACATGTTTGTGTCGTGTTTTCTCCTCCCAAACTCGTCCAAAACGTGTGACAAAATATTAGTTAATGAATGATTATTTTAACCCTAACACTGGGTATTTATAGCAGTCCAGGAAATAAAGTCCAAAAATAGAAATTTTGGAATCCCGCTTTGCCTTGACGGGTCATCTGACGGACCGTCATGCATGTGACTGGACATCACTCCAACCGTCACCACTATCCAGTACATGATATCCATTAGCTCTAACTTGATGGCTTCCCTGACAATTCGTCAGCCTGTTGACATACCGTCACTTAAATCGTCGCCACTATCCAGTGATTCAGTGCCTGCCTGTCTCATCCTGATGGCTTGGCTGATGGTCAGTCACAGGTGTGATGGTCCGTCAGACCAACCGTCACCCATATCCAGTGCCTCCTCTAGCTGCTGCCAGCTTTGGTGGCTCCCCTGACGGTCAGTCACCTATGTGACGAGCCGTCAGGCCCTCCGTCATGCCTAACCAATGTTACTTAGCTTGAGTATTTTTCACTCCCTTTCTATCCTATTCTCCATTTCCTGCAAATACAATATAAAAATCAAAAACCACAAAGGTTGCTTAAAAACTTGCGAGTATTCTTAGTTAAAGGCGTCAAATGTGCCGTAGAATACTGGCACATCAAAACCCTCAACTTAAAACGTTCGCTTGTCCTCAAGCAACATAACAACAATAACAAAACTGACGACTCAACTACGATGCTATAAAACATGTTTCTAGATACCATGGCTAATCAATGATTCAAGCAATTCAAACCGAGCTCCCCCAGTACTACAAAAGTGTTCTAAAAAGCTAACTCGTCAGGATCTAAGGGTGTCATTCCGATGTGACTGAGCATTCTACATATACATGAATCGCTATCCCAATAATCAGAAAGTAATATTGACATCCCGATGCCCTCTCTACAAGAAAGCTCCACACACAGAGTTTCGGAACTAAGTAAGACGCTCACGCTCACAAATGATTTCAAACAATGCACATGCGATGCCATAGGCTTGCCCTTACTATTCTATTTCCATTGTTCAGAAAGTCGCTCAGGATCACTACAGGACTTGTTAAGGCTTGTAATGAGGCTTCGGGTGTAGGTAGGGTACATTTAGGGATTAGTGACTAAGCCCTCCTTGGAATCGGTGACACACTATTTCCACTAAACTATCCTCATCCAACTTTAATCGCCTTTTATTTCCTTTTTCTCTAGCTACGGATACAACCTTTTCATTTTGACAATTCCTTTTTCATTTCTTTTTCTTTCTTTTTCTTTCTTTTTCTAGGCACGCACCCGCACTTTTCCATTCTATCCATAACCAATCTTTTTTCCCTCCTATTTTTCTTCTTATCACCTTCCTGCTACAGTAGCCACCCTCAGCTTAGGCTGATTGCCTGAGTTAAGGTGCACGATGTCCAAAGGGAGACTGGGGTCAAAATAGGGATTATAAGATTAAAAAGGGACGGTGATAGGGTATAGAAAGAACGGGGTCAATCAAGGCTTAAACAGGGGTCAAAGGGATTATTTACATATGGGCGGTCTTTTGGGATAAGTGGGCTACACACAAAAAGGGCCTGTGATCCTTTCCTACGCAACTAGCTTCCAACTTCAACAAAATAGACCAGGCAAGTTCTAGATGCATGCACAGAGTAAGAATTTCAACAAAAAGCTCACACACACTTCGCATCAGGAAACCGTACCACTACTAATCATTGAAACAACAGTTCAGCCTAAACAAGATCGTTCTTCACACATGCATACAAAGACACTCAAGGATCCATAACAGTTAATTTTCCACACACAAGTACAAAAAGAAACTTTTTCGGGGGGGGGGGATCCTTTTTATTTAAACCATTATGCTTGCTACAACATCACCCCATAATAAAAGCAAAAACAACCTAAACATGCCGGTTCTACTAGATAGCACATCGAAGGAAAAGAAGCACGACAACAAAAACCTTCGGTTGGTAATGCCCGTACCCCCAACAAAAGAATCTAGCATTGTCTTCAATGCTCATCGAAACAGATATACAAAACAAAGGAATAGGGGTACCTGTGAAGCCTAGGCTTCAGGATGAGGAACAGTGACACCTGTTTTGGCCGGCGTACTTAGCTCATCAATATCTGGAGTCTCTCCAGACTCTGAAACTGTACTGGATGATGCTCCAACTGCTTGGGCACGCACTCTTTCCCATTGCAGCTGCTCGTCTACCACCGAACTCTGCTTTGCAACCTCTAACTCGTCCTCCTCAGCTGATTTGTTTCTGTGCTCTCTTCTTTGACTTCTTTACCCCACTTTCAACTGCTTGGGGCTCATTAATTTTCAGTGGCCGACCCATCGAATCCACTATCGTGGTTTCTTCTTCCAAGTCCATGAAATCCGAAGTCTCATCATAAGGCGTTTTTTCTTGCTTGAGGGCGGTGATTTCATCCTTTACCTTCTTCAGTTCCACATCAAATCTTGCCAGGTCCGGAATGCTCATTTCATTTAGCCTTGCCTCCATCTGGGTTTCCATAGCATCGACCCTTGCATGCAACCCCTCAAATGGCTTTAGAGCCTTCCGTATTGCTTCATCAATGGTGGGCTTGAACAAGTCTGTCCAAGCAGCAATTTGGTTATCTATCTGTTTCTGTTTCTGCACCATTTTAGCAAAATTTCGGGGATTCATGTGATATTCTGGTGGTAGAGAAGGCCTTGCTGCAGTGCCAGAGCTTTCGGCAGTAGCTCTCGTTGTTTGTGAAGTCTTCGAATCAAACACCGCAAGTGGCATCTCTGAGCCTGATGGAGAGTCGGTCGCCTCGGAGGTGGTTGTGGTTGGTTCTTCAAAAATCTGAGGCTTATGAATCCTCATGTCAAACTTAGTGTCATCCTTTGATTTGTCAATATTTTTCTTGGATGACGCTGTCACTTGATCATCAATACCATCCAATATCGGTACCTCCGCACGCCTACATAACTCAGTAACCAGACACGGGAACGATAAAGAAGAAGTAGTTTTTATGGCCCTGGTCCGCATATCATCTGCAATTATCATTCCAAAATTGATGACGTACCCGACTATCAAACTTTCCACAAGGATGGCTCTTCCCTCATCCAGATCAGCATCTCCACCTGTAGGAAATAGCCTGTACCGCACAACAGCCCACCAGAACTTTGCTACGAAGCTTAGTGATTGCTTCGATATTCGTCCCCTCTGAGTTAGCCAAGATAGTGAGACATCAGTCAATGTCCATGCTAACCTTGGTCTCTGCGAGTATGTGTTGGCAATCTTGTCATGAAACTCCGGCATATCAGGTGGAGGAATGTATTCAGGGCCTAAGAGAACTCTGTTAATTGTCTCTCGGGAGATGTTTACTTGTTTACCCCAAACCGGAATCCTGTCCTGCCTTGGTGCTGATTTAACCCCTTTTACTTTCTCACATTTGCTCTCTAACAGTGCCAAATAGTTGGCATAGAATTCCCAAACTAGTTCTGGATAATAGAATCCCGAAGATGAGCTCATCCACTCAAGCTAGTACCTCTGAAACTGTGTCTGAAGAACTGGGTATTCTGGCAGATCCGTGGTAATAATTTGCACTTCTTCAGCTATCGGTCTTTTGTGGATCCTCGACATTATTTTGGTAAGACCGTCAAGATAGTGCTTTCGGGCACCCTCAAATGCCCACCGGATCGATTCTCCATCCATGGGTGCCCTCTCTGCATTTTTGGTGGCTTCAGTACCACTTACATCTTCCGGACTGGGGCTGGAGCTACCACTTTCTTCAGATCCACTATCACTCCCCGACCTACTGCTAGATGACCCACTCTCCTCTTTAGACTGGGAGACTTGGGTGTTTCTTCGTTTGGATAGCCTAGTCTGGTAAGCCGAGGCTTCAACTGCTTCTTCTTCGCTACCCGATTCATCTACTAGGGTCCGAGTGGTAGCGGCTCTTTCTTTCCTCTTTTGAGCTTGACCGCAAGGTGGTTGTTTTTTGGGAGCCATGTACCTGCATGGGAACAAGTTCGAACACATGAGAATAGGAAAATACTAGTAAACGCCACTGTCTTGGAGTGACGGTTTGGGTGACGGTCAGTCACAGGGGTGACAGACCGTCACACCGGCCGTCACTCTTAGACAATGAAACTGGTTATTGCTGACGGCTTAGCTGACGGTTTGTCACATGTGTGATGGGCTGTCATGCCAACCGTCAGACTGAGACATCGTCAACCGTGGATGTTTTACTCTCTTTGAGGCATTTCCTCGAACACTTTGTGTTCTATTAGTGGTTTTCCCATTCTTTGTGGGATTTGGTTTCACAAAGTCACCACCCATCATCTAATTAATCCTTATAGGTTACTCAATACTTCACCCATGTCAAACTTACAATTTCAAACAACAACAACACCCATACCCTACAACATTCAGATCATCACTATTCCACAAATATAGAAAACCAACGATTTCCTCCTTTTATTCCGTCATAATACTAATCAATAACTCAAACGAAGAAGAGTTTAGAATAATACCTTGGATTTGTTAGTGAGAAGAAAACTTCTATTTCTTTTTGATTTACACGAACCGATGGACAACACTATTCTTCGACGAGAAATTGTTGGTTCTTGCATTTTGGAAGACTAGCGAAAAAGGGATGATGGGGATGTGGGATTTGCTTGGGGAAGAGAGGATTTTGATTTCAATGGAGGGTTGGAGTTTGAGAATAGAATAGGAGTGGGAAGATGAAGAAGATGAAGTAAGATGAAGGAAAGTGAGGGAACCGTTTCAATTAAACAGGTTTAGGTGCGTAGCGGGTCGGGTTGGTTTTGGGTCGGGGCGGTACCAATCTTTAAAAGAAAAAAATACTTACCTGATTTGGTGACCCTTGTGACGGTCCGTTAACCACCTGGAGGCCCGTCACTTGGTGCGTCTTGCATAAACAGTGACCCCCTGGTTGAGTGCCTTGGTGACGGCCTGGAATGACGGTCCACCAAAGCTGTGACGGTCCGTCACTCTCACCGTCACCACTAAACAGTGGTGATAAATATTTGCTCAACTGTGGTGGTTTGTGTGGTGGTCTGTCACTCAGTTGACGACCCACCAAAAGGACCCGTCACCCGTAGACATAACACACTGTTATTTCCACCTTTTTGTACCTGCACACTCAACGCACCAATTAACCAGTTCTAACAAAACAAATTTTCCTAAGATCATAGTACAACAACAATTCATGGGTTGCCTCCCATACAATGTCTGATTTAACGTCGCGGCATGACGCGGGTATCTTGAATACTCAGACTTCATCAAGATACACCAGAGATAGACTATTTACCTCCTCCGGGAGGCCCAGATATTGCTTCACCCTTTGCCCATTGGCTTTGAACAACTCACCATCCGTATTTTTGAGTTAAACCACGCCGGATGGAAATACTTGGTGTACTTTGAATGGCCCGGACCATTTGGATTTGAGTTTTCCGGGAAATAATTTGAACCTAGAGTTGAACAACAATACCAAGTCACCAACTTTGAACTCCCTTTTCTCAATTCTTCAGTCATGGTATAGCTTCATTCGTTCCTTGTAGAGAGCGGATCTCTCATATGCTCGCAATCAGAACTCATCCATCTCATTCAATTGTTCCAACCTTAGTTCTGATGCATCTTTCCAACTGAGATTTAACTTTTTGAGCGCCCAAAGGGCTTTATGCTCAAGTTCCATGGGCAAGTGAAAAGCTTTAAAAAAACAAATTGGTAAGGAGACATACCTATTGGCATTTTAAACAGTGTTCGGTACGCCCAGATTGCGTCATCCAGCTTTCTTGCCCAATCTCGCTGGTTCACATTCACAGACTTTGCCAATATCTCTTTAATTTCACGGTTCGACACTTCGACTTGCCCACTTGTTTGGGGGTTATAAGGTGTGGCTACTTTGTGTTGCTTCACCCTATAATTTTCTAGAGCAGCCCGGAACACCTTATTGCGAAAATGTGACCCTCCATCACTTATGATTGTGCGAGGGGTGCCAAACTGAGCAAAGATGTTTCTTTTTAGAAAAGCCACCACACTCTTCCCTTCGTTATCGGCCAAAGCAACCGCCTATACCAACTTTGAAACATAATCAACTACTACCAAGATGTAACGGTTCCCATATGAACTGTCACAAGGGCCCATGAAATCTATCCCCCATACGTCGAACAACTCAACCTCCAAAATAGTGGACATTGGCAACTCTTGTTGATAAGAGATTGCTCCTCTTCGTTGGCATTGATCACAAAATTTGGGAAATTCATATGAATCTTTTTGAATTGTCGGCCAATAATTACCACACTGTAAGATTTTTTGGGCAGTTCGATTACCCACATGATGCCCTCCAACTGGCGACGAATGACAAGCTTGCAAGATGCTTGTCATTTCCACTTCCGGTACACATCTCCTTACTATGTTGTCAGCACACAACCAGAATAAATACGGCTCATCCTAGAAAAACTTACTTGCATCATGGAGGAATTTCTTCCTCTGGTGGAAGTTCAAATCTTCCGGGATCATGTCACTCACCACATAATTTGCGAAATCGGCGTACCAAGGCACCCTATCAAGTGACGCGGCCAACACTTGCTCATCCGGAAATGCATCCTCAATCTCCGGTTCATCTACTACTTTCTCTTCCCTCTCAAGCCTGGATAGATAATCCGCCACCTGGTTTTCACAAGCTTTCCAATCTTTGACTTCAAAGTCAAATTCCTGCAACAATAACACCCATCGGATTAGTCGAGGCTTTGCATCCTTCTTGGTCATTAAATACCTCAAGGCTGCATGATCTGTGTGCACCACCACTTTTGTACCAAGTAAGTACGCTCTGAATTTCTCAAAAGCGTATACAAAAGCCAGTAGCTCATGTTCTGTCACCGTGTAGTTCTTTTGCGCCCCATTCAATGCCTTACTAGCATAATAAATGGGGTGAAAAAGTTTGTCTCGCTTCTGTCCCAGAACATCTCCCAGTGCAACACCACTTGCATCGCACATTACTTCGAACAGTTTGGACCAATCCGGGGCAATTATAATAGGAGCAACCACTAACTTTTCTTTCAGGCACTCAAACGCCTTCAAACACTCAGCATCAAATACAAACTTAGTCTCTTTTTCAAGCAACATGCACAAAGGGTTAGCAATCTTAGAGAAATTTTTAATGAATCTTCGGTAGAATCCGGCGTGACCAAGAAAGCTCCTCACACCCCTTACTGAGATGGGTGGAGGTAGTTTCTCGATGACTTCTATCTTGGCTCTATCCACCTCCAGACCTCTCATAGATATCTTGTGCCCTAATACAATGCCTTACTTAACCATGAAATGGCATTTCTCCAAATTCAGCACGAGGTTTGACTATTCACACCTTTGCAATGCTTGACCCAGATTAGTCAAGCAATCATCAAATGCATCACCCACCATAGAGAAGTCATCCATGAAGACTTCCAATGTGTTCTCCACCATATCAGAAAAGATAGACATCATGCATCTTTGGAATGTTGCAGGAGCATTGCAAAGACCAAAGGGCATGCGTCTAAAAGCAAATGTACCGTAGGGTCAGGTGAAAGTGGTTTTCTCCTGATCTTTCGGGGCGATAGATATTTGGTTGTACCCCGAATATCCATCCAAAAAGTAGTACCAACCCCTGCCAGCTAATCTATCCAACATTTGATCCATAAAGGGCATGGGGAAATAATCACGGAGAGTCCTTGAGTTGAGCTTTCGGTAATCCATACAGACTCGCCACCCCGTGACAGGTCTTACTGAAATCATCTCATTTTTTTCATTATCTACCACAGTCATTCCTCCCTTCTTAGGAACACATTGCACTGGGCTTACCCATTTGCTATCAGAAATTGGGTAAACCACTCCAGCATCGAGCCATTTGATGATTTCTTTCTTCACCACCTCTTGCATTGGCGGATTCAGTCTCCGCTGGTGCTCGATGGTGGGAGTACAATCTTCTTCTAACTATATCTTATGAGTACAAATACCTGGAAGGATGCCAATAATATCCGCAATGGTCCAGTCGATTGCTCTCTTGTGTCTTCTCAGTATGGACAGTAGAGCTTCAACTTGTGTTTCCACAAGGTATGTCGCAATGATCACAGGTAAGGTATCTCTATCACCTAAAAATGCATACCTCAGATGGCCTGGCAACTCTTTCAACTCTAACACCAGTGCCTCCTCAATAGAAGGCTTTGCAGGAGGTGTCGGCCTGTTCTTCAAGTCAAGATCCAATTTCTTTAGGGAGCAAAAATATGACCCCATTCCAACCACAATATTTACAATTTCTTCATAATCTTTGATGTCATCATCATCGAAGTTCATCATAACCGCTGCCAATGTCTCTATAACAAATCACTCTTCAACAGAAATAATCACATCAGATTCGGTAACAACATCAATAACCGAGGTGACATTCATGTCCCTCAGTTGCCTTATTGACTTGTACACATTAAACTTCACTATTTCATCGTTCAACCTGAAAGTCAACTCGTTGCTCTCCATATCTACTAATACTCTTTCGGTTTCCAAGAAGGGTCATCCCAAAATATTAGGGACTTCAAAGTCCACTTCGCAGTCCAAAATCGTGAAGTCTGCCGGAAAGATGAACTTCCCCACCTTCACAAGCACATCGTACAAAATAACCACTGGCCGTTTAACAGATCTATCAGCCATCAACAATCTCATAGTCATCGTTTTGGGGGCTCCTAAGCCCAACTGCTGGTAGATAGCTAACGGAATCAAGTTTATGCTAGCCCCTAAGTCACAAAGAGCGTTTGCAAAGTTAAACTCCCCGATGGTGCAAAGAATAGTGAACACACCCGGGTCTTCTTTCTTTTGGACTAGCGACCTTGATGAAATGGCGCTACAATGGTGGAGGTTGTCTTCCGGTTCAAAACTTACCGACCTCTTCTTTGTGATCAAGTCCTTCATGAACTTGGCATAACCGGGCATTTTTTCAAGCGCATCCACCAGAGGGATATTCACAGAGATCTGCTTGAGCATGGTGATAAACTTGTGGAATTTCCCATCTTCCACCTTCTTTTTGATCCTCTGAGGGAAAGGAGGAGGAGGCTTTGGCATTTGTTTTGGAAGTTTTTTTTCAACTTCCTTGCTCTTCTCCGTGACCAATTTAGAATCATCATCTACCAAAGTGGGTTTTTTAACCTGAACACCCACACCCTCATCACTCACCTTTTCATCATCAGTGAGCTCATCTTCGTCAATAACATCATCTTTCTACTTTTGAATTATCAGATGTGCTTCCGGTAATGTCTTACCACTTCTGGTGGTGATCGCCGTATAATTCCCGTCATTTTTCGAGTTTTGAATGGTGTCACTCGGCAATGTACCAGTTTTCCTTTGATTTAGAGATGCTGAGACTTGACTCATTTGTTGCTCTAGCTTCTTGATTGAGGTGGAATGAGAATTCACCAACTGACTCATTGATGATAATTCAGATTTCATTTCCTTGACTCCGGAGTCAGTAGATTCCACCTTCAACAACATCTTCGCCATCATATTCTCTAATTTGGACGTCCCTGTCTCATTGCTAGCTCTTTCTCGATTACCAGGTGGTACGTACAATCCACCTCTATTAGTTTTATTTTTCCAGTTCCCCTGATCACGATCTTTGTAGCTAGATTTTTCATAGTAGTTGTCCTTCTGATAGTTCCGAACTTGGTTTCCCTGGCCATTGGCCTAGAAACCCCTCAAATAATTAGCCTCCTTATCAGATTCAAACTCTGCTGCTCTACCTTGGGAACCCACAACTTTCACTTTCTCTATATCTCCTGACAACAAATGTTTTGTCAGTAGGTCCATTTGCGTTTTCAGATGGGCCATATCTTGATCCCGCTATTCCTCTTTCCTGCGTTATTCCGCGGATATACCGACTGCATAAGTGCTAGCAGCCACCTCTGTATCCCGTGTATGCCAGGTCCTATTGGTTTTAGTGAGCTGGTCCAAAATAACTGTGGCATCGGTAAAGGTAAGACCCATAAATGCGCCACCTGCTGCATTATCCAGTGTCAGCTTGGTAGCCGAATTTAGTACCCCGTAGAATGTCTGCATTATGAAATTTTCGGTCAACTGATTGTTCGGGCATTTTGTCAGCTTCTTCTTGAACCCCAAACAAGTCTCATGTAAAGCCTCATGAGGTTTTTGTTTGAAGTTTCTAATTTCATCCCTCAACTGTATCATTCTGGAGGGAGGAAAGAACCTTTCTAGGAAAGCTCCTTTCAACTCTCCCCAGGTTGTGATAGAGTCGGGGGTTAGCTCTGTCAACCATAATGCTGCCTCATCAAACAGCGACAACGGAAACAACCTGAGCCTGATCGCTGTCTGACTTACTCCAGGCAATTAGAACGACTTGCAAACACCCACAAAATTCATCAGGTGTCAGTTTGGATCATCACCAGCAACACCACGAAACAGTCCCTTTAAGTTCAACAACTGAATCATCGTGCTAGTAATGTTGAACTTCGCTCCAGGCGATAGCGGAGGGAGAACAATGGCGCCCGTAGCACCAACACCATCCAAGTCGATATCCTCATCATCATCCAAAGCATACTGCCTTGGTTGCTATCGACCTCTATCTCGCTGTTGTGGCCTGTGATCGACTGGAGCATTGTTGTTAACAATATCAGTTGGTCTGCCCTCACCCACTACAACCTCTTCCTCCAGCCCAATATCATCCTCAATATAATCAGCATTCAAATGTTGTTGGGCTCGCTGAGATGCAGCGAGTCTCGCTGCCTCTTGTTGTTGTGCATTCATGGTTCGCCTTAACACTCTAGCAAGCTCGGGATCGTAAGGTAATGTTGATTCACCCGAGCGCCGGGTACTTGGCATGCACAACTATGTACCCTGTAACAAACAAAAACAACAAAATAAAAGTAAAAACAGGAAATATGACTAAGAGTCAAATAAACACACCAGACTTAATGAACGACCGTATTCCCCAACAACGGTGCCAAAATTTGATACGCCCAAATTACACTTCAATTAAGAAGCGCAAGTGGTCGTTGTCAAATATACAATCCAACCAAGGTTGGGGTCAATCCCACAGGGAATAAAGTGTAAATTAAGTCGTTAGTAATTAGTTGACTAGTAATTGATAGTTTTCGGTAATTTGGGGGGGGGGGTTAAATGTCAAATTTACACAAGTTAACTAACAAGCAGCAAATTTTCAAGAGTTTATAATCAATGCGAGAATGAACTGGGGAAGTGTTCACCATGGCGTCGTAATAATTTTGACTAAGCTTAACCGGGTTCTTTCTATAGGTATATCACGATGTGATTGAATTAAAGGTATCATCTAAACGTTTCTCAACCAAATAGACAAATTTCCTTTTCAATTCTCTCGAACTTGAAAAGGTGAAATTTCTTATTTCAATCCTAAACATCAAGTAGATTAATCTAGTTACAGCATTAATCATAAGACAAGAATTGGTAGTCTCGAATCCTCGTAGTTAATCAAATTTCTCGGTTTTATTCTCTTTGTTCAAGCAAATCAAACCTAGGTATGTTCTAATGTTTGCAACCACTAGAAAATGTAAATAACGAATGATTAACAATGTGACAACATATAAATTGAACCCTAAGCTACCCGGAATCTATATTGTTACTTTTGCCATGGCTCCCACAACCCTAGTTGTGGGAAATTAGCCACTCATGCTAGCAGAGAAAGAGAAGATGAAAGTATTCATGATATAAATAAGAGATTCTTACAATATATGAACACAAGCTTCAATTTATCCAAGAACGAAAGCCAAAATCCCAAGAACAATGGAAGAAGAAGAAGAAAACGTGTTTGTGTCATGTTTTCTCCTCCCAAACTCGTCCAAAACGTCTGACAAAATATTAGTTAATGAATGATTAAAATAACCCTAACACTGGGTATTTATAGCAGTCCAGGAAATAAAGTCCAAAAATAGAAATTTTGGAATCCCGCTTTGCCTTGATGGGTCATCTGACGGACCGTCATGCATGTGACTGGACAGCACTCCAACCGTCACCACTATCCAGTGCATGATATCCATTAGCTCTAACTTGATGGCTTCCCTGACAATTTGTCAGCCTGTTGACATACCATCACTTAAATCGTCGCCACTATCCAGTGATTCAGTGCCTGACTGTCTCATCCTGACGGCTTGGCTGATGGTCAGTCACAGGTGTGATGGCCCGTCAGACCAACCGTCACCCATATCCAGTGCCTCCTCTAGCTGTTTCTAGCTTTGGTGGCTCCCCTGACGGTCAGTCACCTGTGTGACGAGCCGTCAGGCCCTCCGTCATGCCTAACCAGTGTTACTTAGCTTGAGTATTTTTCACTCCCTTTCTATCCTTGTCTCCATTTCCTGCAAATACAACATAAAAACATCAAAAACCACAAAGGTTGCTTAAAAACTTGCAAGTATTCTTTGTTAAAGGCGTCAAATGTGCCGTAGAATACCGGCACATCACTGGTCGCGAGTGTGACATTAACACATTATCAATTGGCTACGGCTCGTTCTTGCAGCCTTGTCGATTTTACCAATTGTTCCATTACCTTGGTTGGTCAGTCTTCATAGAGACGCCTTTGGGGCTTCAGTTAAAAGTATTCTTTTGTGATTTGGAGCTTCCCGGAGTAGTTCGAGTCTGGACGACGCTATTCCCGCAACTAGTAATCGGATGACATGTAGGTTATGGTTTTCCCCTATCTAGACTTTGCGTATATAGGCTATAACTGCATTAATTAGCATCCTTGGATGGGTTGTTATAGGTTGGTACCCAAGACCTTGTCCGTCTTTCATCCGTCTATTTCATACGTTGTTTGTAGTATTTGCGTAGTATCGTATATTACCTTTGTGGTCCTGTGTGACCTTGTATTGACTTTGGAACATAGATGGTAGGTTATTTGGGGAATGTCCGTGAGACCCTGACATAAAGATGATCCTTTTAGGGTGGTTATGTCTGCTGAGTAGCCATTGGGCCTGTGCAGGGCTGATAGGAGTTGTTGTGAGCCGTTGGGATACTTTTATATTTGTGTGCGAGCATGTCATCCATGAAAAAGGTTTTCCCCTGCATGTTTTACTACAGTTTTGGCTACAAGCCACTACTGACAGTTTTCCTAAATCTGCATGGCCCTGGGTGCCCTTTTTTGGTACTGTTGATGATAGAAAAGGGGAATTTTGGATGCTTTTGCACTTATTTAATTACTGGTACTAGTCTCTGTGGGGCAGAGCACCAGACTTGATTTTATTACTGATACTAGTCTCTGCGGGGCAGAGCACCAGACTTGATTTTATTACTGATACTAGTCTCTGCGAGACAAAGCACTAGACTTGATTTACTACAATTTTAGACCCGGTTACGCCCAGGCACCCTTGGAGGGGTTTTTGAGGCATTTTCTACTACTTTAGTCCTAGACGGGCTCTGAGCATGCATACTTGAGACTGAGTCTCTATCTTGATCCCGGACTTGCTTCTGGATGACATGTCTTAATACTGAGTTTTAGTATGGGGTTGGGGACCTCCATGGACCTTGCCACTCCGAACCTGGGGCTGTGGGATGCATGTGCCGGAGGGAAGGGTATACGGTGGAGTAGAGGTATACGGGTTGAGTCCTTCCATGGAACCTGCCTGCTGGGCCCGATCGGCACCAGAAGAGGTATATACAGAGGTTCTATTTCACACATCATATCATATCATGCATTGGATTCCACCCTTGTTTGCTGTTTGTTGATTGTACGCTCCGGTAGTATGGGATGTTGGAGGATTTGCTTTCACTTGATTGTGTTCCTCGGTTGTATGGGCGGTTGTTGGGACTGTAGGTAGACTATATTTACTCCTGCCTTTATTTAGAGCTTGTCTTAGCACTCAGTTAGTGAAGGATTAGTGATGGTTAACCATTTGAGGTTTCAGTTGTAGGATGTTTGATTATTGTGAGGGCTAGGGAGTCCTATCTTATTGAGGCACTTTTGTGTCGCCTTCTGAGCAGAGTGTGAGATTCTTGTTCTATTCTTGTGGGAAGATGAGTGGTATCTCTCAGTTATTGTGGTTTAGTTATTGTGGGAAGATGAGGTGATTCCCTGGCTATGCTATCATGTGATTGGATCGGTGTTATGATTTTCTTATACTTGTTGATTCCATTTTGAGTATGTTAGACTGCCCTCCGCCTTTTCCTTTTACTTGAGGTTACCGGTATACCACCATTTTCTCAACTCTCTCTACTTACTTATATTATTGTGCAAGGACTCCAGGTGCGTTCTCCTTTCCTTCACCTGTGATTCTATGTAATTGTATCTCTATACTAGTATGTGTTACTTGAAGCTCTTGGTTATGGATGATCTGTGCTAGCTACTTGTGCCTTGCTTATTGCTTCAGTGACTGCTTTCTTGCTATATGTTACTTACTACTTTTATATCTTATATGCGCTCAGTCAGCCGATGATACCTACTAATTACCCATTCTTTTGGTGCTCATACTACACTTCTGCACTTTTTGGTGCAAATATTAGTTGAGCTTTCGCTGTTGATCACGTTGGAGACTCGTGCAGCTTTTGGATCTTTGAGACTAGGGTGAGCGCCTGACGGTCGGGTCTTGTCTACATCTCATCTATTGTACTGTTGCTCCTTATACTTTTGGAGGCAAATTTGTATTCTATTAGAAGCTTCTGTACTATTGATACTAAGTCTTGGGGTTGGTGTAGTTTCCTTTATGTATTTATATTCGAATTTTGCTTCTGTTCTGCTACCTTTACATTCTGATTCTGTTTATCTCAGCTTGTTGAGCGTATTGGTTAGGTAGTAGCCCATTACTAGCTGTTTCGGGCTACGGGAATTGGTTCGCCTACTGGGGAGTTGTAGGTGTCATCATGACTTGAGAAATTGGGTCGTGACAGTAAATCGGGGTTTGGTTTCAGAATCATGTCTTGGCAGGTTACATCGGATGGTTCGTAGCAGTTTCTATTTGGTTGCAGCATCCTAGTTCTGGGAGGCAGTGAGTGGGTGGGGGTAACTTAGCTTCTTTACTTCAGTTTTGGATGCGGTTGTTGGCTTTGGAAACCTAGTCAATTGCTAACCTTTGAGTTAGGATGGACATTCCAGATTTTAGCGGTCTCCTAGATAGTATGGGGTTCCTTCTTTCACGGTTGGACAGACTCAGCAGTGTAAGTTCGAGGTTCAGCAGTGGTGTATGCTTTATTTGATCAGGTTGTGCGGGTTGAGACTAGCGAGGCTATTTTGAGGTCTATTGATACTTAGAGACTGTTGGTCACCATTTGTTTGCCGAGAGTTTGAATACTTGTTTAGTTGGGTCTACTGAGGTTGTCTTTTATGTGGGGTCTCAGTGTTGATTAGACTCAACCAGTATGGAGTAGAAGTGCGTTATGATATATGCTTTGAAATGATTAGTTGTGTGCATATCCGATAGAGCGGTGGATTCGAGCAAAAGGGATGAGTTGAAGTTATATACAAATTTCTATGGCTAGATGGCAACTTGAAATCCCAGGCACCTTTTACTTTGCCTTCGGGGTGTTTTGACTTGATATTCATGGCATGGTGGACTTCTTCCCGAGGTGAGCTTGGTAAGGTGACTTCAAATCAGAATGGTGTTCGAGTATTTGGAGTTGCTGCAGTGTTCTTAGAGTATGGAGTTTAGCTGACAATTATGGACTTCGTGGCAGGCTTACAAACAGTTCTTCCAGAGGCTTGGTTTGGGTTTGGGTCTGTCGGACAGGTTGCCCTGGTTCATTTGATTCCAATTGATGTATACTTGGCACGGTTCAGCAAGGTTTGCTTCATTTTATAGTTTGGAAGTCTCTCCGTCAACACAGGGTATTCATATATGCCTTTCTTAACTTTGGTGTGCGGATCTCCAGTCAGATTCGGATGGGTTGTTCAGTTGGGTTCTGTTATTGAGTTTGATGTTAGCAAAAGTTCTCGTTGGTTGGTTGGTGGCAAGTCGAGCCAGGTGACTCCAGTTTTAAAGGATCTGCTACGGGTTGTTATCTTTGATGGCAAAAGTTAGTAGGATATAGCTTGACTTTGATAAAACTTGAGTATAAAGGGTGACTTCATTCATGACAGAATATAAGCGGGAACTGTGCATCTTTGGCATGTCAGTTGATGCTTCGAGGGTGGTTGGGTGTTTGACTTGTATGCAATTTCTTGTTATGGTGTGAAAGGATTCTGTTCAGAATAAAAGAGATTTGCGGATGAGCGGGTTCATAAGTTGGAGTGTTGGGTTGATGGGTCTTCTGGTAAATTTGGTTGTGGTTTCGAAGATTCAAGTTATGTGTGTGTATCATCTTGCTTCTCTGGTTTTGGTGTTGTATCGGTGCTTTCGGCTGAGATTCTCGAGGTTCAGTTAGGGTCGGCATAAGTTTGGAGTTTTGGAGTTTTGGAGTTGAGTTTGGATCTAGCTTGGCTAGTAATGACTTTAGTCTTGGCTGCGTTCATTGGTTCTGTTAGGTGCCATTCGGCCGAGGATGCTACCCAGGTTGTCTGAGATAGTAGTGTGGGTTGTGTATCCTCTATTCTTTTAATATTTAGACAATCCTTCTTTCCTGACTTTTGAGGACAAAAGTCTTTTTAGTAGTGGATGATGTAATGACCCTTTCGGTCATTTACGTGTTTTCTCCCATCTTATACCATTAAAGCTTGCCTATAGCGGCCCCAAGTCATTTATGGATTGATGGGACCAGTAGTTTGGTGTCCGGGCCATTTGTTTGGTCTTTTTGGCCGTTCCTAATTTTAGAGCATTAAACTTTGGAAATCGTTGACTTTAGTCAACATTCTTGGTGAACGTGCTCAGAATCAAATTTTGACAGTTTCGTTAGCTCTGGAGCGTGGACTTTGGTCTAGAGAGACCTTTGGTCGGGATTCAGGAGCTTTTCAGCTTGGAATTCTCTCTCGTTCTGTGTTTTCAAGCCAGTTGGGCTTGTTTGGTTGACTTTGGTCAACATTTTGAGAAGACGGCCTCGGATGGAAATTTTGTCGGCGCCGTTAGCTCCAGAATGTCGTCTTTGTGTTAGTTAGTTGGTTAATTCGGGTTTCGGATGAGCCGGGCTCATTTCGGGTGGTTGGTTGGCATTAGCTAGTGTTGACCTCGTATGGAAGTTTCGTCGATTTCGTTGAGTATGGAATGTCATTTCTACTAAAATAACATATTTTGTTTGTGAGTATCGAGTTCTGATTGCTCCTGGAATGCCCCATAAAAGGTTTAGTTGTTTCTAGTTTTTCTTGTTCTTGTGGCCTTCAGTGATAGCGCTGACCTGTGATTTACCCTTCACCGCGATCGCTCTCGTGTAGCGCGATAGTGCTGGTCTGGGACTTTTCCTTCAGCGCGATCTTGCGATAGCGTTGACCAGCGACCAGCAGCTATATAATTCTTTGGCCTTCGTTTTTCCAGCCATTTTTCTTCATTTCCCTCAACTCCTTGGCACCTAAATCACTATCTAAATTTCTCTATATATCAGTTCTAAACCTTGGGGAATCATTTGTTCATCGATTATCCGTAGTTCTTCGATTCTTGTTAAGCTTCTTCCCCAACTTACTTCTTTTGGGTTTTCTCGAAATCCACCATTGTTACCATTTTCTAAAGCTTGGAATTTCCTTGAAGAATCTTCCCTCTTGAGGTTTGCATGATCGTGGGTTTGGAGGTTTCTCTTCCTTAGCTTGCCTTCTCGTTGTGGTAAGTATCTTTTGGCTAATTTCCAAATTTATTTCTTGAAAATTCCTCCTTTATTTCCTGACTTGGGCGGGCTGTTTTGAGCCCCATTTGTTATCCGTTTTCGCTCAAATTTTGAGCATGTGCTCCCTGTATGGTAAGGAACACTTCGGTGTTTTTCTTTTCGGGTTGCAGAGCCCACGAGCCCATTTGTGACCCAAATTTTGATCCGGCTATTATTATAGCAATATGGGCAATGTTAGTCTTGTTTTGACGCCTAGATTATTGTGTTGATAGTGGTTTCGCGATTTGGAGCTTCCCAGAGTAGTTTACGCCTGAACGACGTCGTCCCCGCAGCTATTCATCGGACAATAGGTATGTTATGGCTTTCCCTATCTAGACTCTGCGTATATAGGCTATAACTGTATTAATTAGCATCCTTGGGCGGGTTGTTATAGGTTGGTACCCCAGACCTTGTCCGTGTTTTTCTATCCGTTTATCTCATTCGTTGATTGTAGTATTCGCGTAGTATTGTAAAATACCCTTGTGGTCCTGTGTGGCCTTGTATTGACTCTGGAACATAGATGGTGGGTTATTTGGGAATGTTTGTCATGCCCCAGACATAGATATATCCTTTTAGGCTGGTTATGTCTACTGAGTAGCTACTGGGCCTGTGCAGGGCTGATAGGAAATGTTTGTGAGCCGCTGGGCTAATTTATATTTATGTGCGAGCATATCATCCATGAAAAAGGTTTTCCCTGCATGTTTTACTTCAGTTTTGGCTGCGAGCCACTATAGATGGTTTTTCCTAAACTTGCATGGCCTCGGGGTCCCATTTTTGGTATAAACTAATGATGACTTGCGATTTTGGATGATTTCACACTTTATTTTCTACTGATACTAGGCTCTGCTGCGCGGAGTACTACACTTGATTTTCTACTGATACTAGGCTCTGCTGGGTGGGGTACTACACTTGATTTCCTACTGATACTAGGCTCTGCTGGGCGGAGTACTACACTTGATTTCCTACTCATACTAGGCTCTGCTGGGCGGGGCACTAGACCTGATTTTCTAACGGATTTAGACCCGAATACGCTTTGGGCACCCTTTGAGAGGGTCTTTTGAATTACTACTACTGTTTTAGACCCGGGTCAAAGCCGGGCATGTAGTACGAGGTTATGATTATTGAGTTACACTTGAGGTTTGCGGTTTTGTATGTGGTCAAGGGGTAGACATCCATGGACCCCTGTCATTCTTTGGCCACAGGCTACAGGCCGACGCAGCATGCCAAGAAGGGGGTGTACGGCGTAGGAGAGGTACACAGGAAAGGGCCTTCCATAGATCCTGCCTCTATTGGGCCTTATAGGTACCGGAGGGGGTGCATACGGGTACTATTACCTCAGATTCATCATCATCATGCATATTTCACTCAGATTCCACCCTTGTTTGCTGTGTGTTCAGTGTACGCTCCAGTTGTATGGGTAGCCGGAGGGTTTGTTTTAACTTAATTGCATTCCTCGGTTGTATGGGTGGCCGTTGGGACTGTAGGTAGTTTATATTACTCTTGTCGCTTTATACAGCTGTTTATGGTCCTTGTTTCTTGGTGACTTAGCGGTTATTAGCTTGTTGAGTCTCTGGTTGTGGGATATTGATTATCAAGAGGGCTAAGGAGTCCTATCTTATTGAGGCACTTTTATGTGGCCTTCTGAGCATAGTGTGAGGATTTGAGTAGTATATCTCGGTTATTGTGGTTTAGTGGTTCCATACTAGGTTGACATTTGCAAGGTTGATCTCTGTTTATATTATCTTTGAAGTTGGATTCGTTGTATGTTTTACTTTAGTATATTGATCCCTTCTTGAGTATGTGAAGTTGCTTCCTTCTTTCCTTTTACTTGAGGTTACCGGTATACCGCCATGCTTTCTAAACTCTCTCCTTTTATATATACTGTTGTTGCAAGGATTCCAGATGTGTTCTTCTTACTTTCACCTGTGTTTCTGTGATTGTATATCTTTTATGCTAGCATTGTATGCTTATAACTCTTGGTTGTCTATTTTCTGTGCTAGCTCCTTGTGCTTCTTCTTTGCCTCTGTGACTGCTTTCTTGCTATATGCTTATTACTGTTTTTATATCTTATATGCGCTCAGTCGGCCGATGATGCCTACTGAGTACCCATTGTCTTGGTGCTCATACTACACTTCTGCATCTTTCTGGTGCAGATATTAGTTGAGTTTTTTGCCGTGTCTCGCATTCGAGACTCGTGCAGCTTTTGGACATTCGAGACTAGGGTGAGCGCCTGGCGGTCGGGGCTTGACCATATCTCATCTTTTGTACTTTTGCTTCTTGTACTTTCGGAGACAGATTTATATTGTATTATGTTACTTCTAGCACTTGTATTCTATTAGAATCTTTTGTACTGTCGATACCAAGTCTTGGGGTTGGTCTAGTTTTCTTTATGTATATATTTGGGTTATTTGCTTCCGCATTGTCTATCTTTACATTCTACTTCCGCTTATTTCTGCCTATGTGCGTATTAGTTAGGTAGTAGTCCATTACTAATTATTCCGGGATACGGGGATTGGTTCGCCTACTGGGGGTTGTAGGGGCCATCATGACCTGAGAAATCGGGTCCTGACAGCTGTAAGCTTAAAATATTGAGACCGACCCATGGCAACAACCAACATAAATGAATTTAAATGGATATACTAACTTCATACAATGTCATCCTAACTACTAGATCATTTTCATTTCACAAGTAAACACTTAACATTATTAGAGAGTTAATAATCCTTAAACCAAAGCAAATGGGACAAGGAAAAGATCGACTCCTATCGAAATGAGGAAACAAAACAGTGGAAAGGAGAAGAAACAAGTATCCTGAGAATTGCGCCTGATTAGGCTATTCATATTCATACTCTAATTGATCTATTCCTATCAACAAGTTGAACCCCAAAGATAACAAATTGACCTTTGCTGGTGTAAACATATTCGCTCTTTGGCTACTGGAAGGTGACCTTGAGTGAGATATTCATGCTTCGACTCAATCAACGAACATGGGATGATAACTTTATTTCGAACACTTTTCAAAATCAGTAAAAGGAAAGGCCTTTAAAAATATTTTAAAATGATCTTACAAACTAAGTCAGGCTCAAAAATTATCCTAATCACGACTTTTATCATATTCTAAAGGGCATTTCTTGAGAATAACTAATAAGTTATCTTGAAACTTGACCCTTGAGCTTCGTATGGTATGGAAAGTCGTAGGAGTTCAAAGCATATGGTATAAAACAATGTCATCCATTACTTGGATAACCATTTCAGCCATCGACTCTCACAAAAAACAGAGAGAACACATATTTCAACAACTTAGAAAGAATAACAACAAAAGGAAAGAAAGAGGATCCTTGGGTCTTTAAGAGAATCTGGGTGAAGCCAAACTTGAAGGTTCAAAGCTTCTCCCTAGCTCGATTATTCCCAAGGGTTCAACTTATTCTTTACATCAGATAGTTCAAAAATGATGTTCATCCAGTAAACAAATTGTCAGTATAATTTCACACAAAGAAAGGCTAACAACAAGAAAATAGAACCAGGGGTGGAATTTCACCCTTCCATTCCTCGTCACAATAGACAAGCAATTCCAAAAAAGACCAACCCAGCAACAGTGTTCAACTAGGAAATGCGATGAGAATCAATTCAAATGAACAAACCTCAACAAACTAACATGAGAACGGAGACGAGAAGAAGAAATATAAGTGGTGATTGTTACCTTTTTTTGGGTAGCAAGACTGAGATGAAGAATTGAGATTTTTAGTGACTTCCAACGAAACTCGAGTTTTCTTTTCGAAGATGCAGCAAACACAAAAAACTCTCAAGTATAATAATGATTCTTTCTTTCTTTCAGCTTGAGTTCTCAGATTTCCCCAAAAATCAGAGAAAATGACTCTCCAAGACTTTTGCTATCTGAAAACTCACCCTAATAGATGAACAAAGGGGGTTTATATAGGAGATTTCTAAAGGGTTTCCAATGGGTGGAAATGGGGGAATTTTTTTTGGGAATTTCGGATAAAACTTGAGATATTTTGAAATTCAAAACCCCCAAAATCACCTGATGATGCCATGAATGTACCTTTGGGCACAAATTTTATCACCAGCCAATGATTGGAGGAGATTCCACCGCGTTTTCAGGGATGATAAATGCCACCTGTGATTTCTGGGAGCTTCTAGAAGATGAACAACTCATATTTCGTACTGGAAAATGGAGGCAAAAGGAAAATGGATGGAGGGATAACAATTTTGGAAATTTGGGAGAGATTTGGCATCGTTTCATAGCTGGGTTTTGACGGAGTGTACTGGTTGTTCTTGTTGTTTTCGTATGTTCAAAGATGAAGAGAGAGAGAGAGAGGGGTAAGGGGTGTTTGGTTTGTGTTTAGAGGAGAGAAATAAAGAGTATAGGGAGTATGAAGGTGGGTGTTGGGTCGAGTATGGTGAGAGTTTAAGTGGGCTAAAGAGTTGTTTGGGCCAAGTTTGTTGGCTGCAAACACAGATGAGGAGACGAATTAGGAGAAGGGGAAATTAGTTTAGGAAATGGCCACATTTTGCAAAATGTGACCAGATTTTAACCGAATTGAATTGAGATTGTAGCCAAATTTTATTTAAAGGGTGACCAAATTGAATTGGTCAGGAATTCTAGGCCGTAATTGAAATAGGAACAAACTAAATACGATCAATTAATTGAGCCTTTATTATTTAAAACAACTAAAAACAATTAATTTGCTACCATATTAACCATGTGTTTATAGAATATCAATTTAACTCCCGTTTGAATTATTTTTGATAAACGAAGAAGGCCTAAATTACCCTTCAAGTATTGAAAATGGTACAAATATACCCTTCTTCCACCTTTGGGCTCTAAAATGCCATTTTCATCCACCTTTGGGCTCTAAAATACCCTTCTTATCTACCTTTGGGCCCTATTTTGTCCTTTTCCTTAACAAACTCTTTAGGAAAAATGATTAGGATTTTCATTTAATATATAATAATATTTTATTTGTTGAAATTTTTATTAATCAAAACCTATTAACTCACAAACCCAATTCGAATCCCAGATTTAGCTCCTCTTCATTTCTTATCTCTCCATTTTTTCTAAGTTCTTATTTAGATTAGAGACATATGTCATAGATTTAATTTAATGACTGAGATTTAGTAAATTAAAATTAAGCCTTAATTACAATTAAAATAATTAATTACTTTCAAAATATTATTTTAATCTCACAATTTTAGTTGTACAAGATATCTTTCCTAAATATAAAAAAAATATTCAAACTTGCCTTGAGGCTTGAGTAAATTTTGTCCTGCATCCTTTTTACATTAATTATTTTGCTAGTATTTTTTTTGCTCAAATTATTTTTAGCTTAATTTTGGATGTTGGAAAGGAATTTCAATGTTGGAAGAGAAGTCCTCCCGCTTTAAAAAAAAATTACAACTAAAATTTAGTATAACTTTTTTCCAGTATTGTAAATAATATAACAATCAGATATTTGAATATTTGATAAAATAAATAATAATATAATTAAAAATAAATTTAATGGCTAGAGTTGTGGAATTGCCTTATATTTTGGAGTAAATAAATGAAAGTAATTAATTAATTTAATCATAACTAAGACTTATTTTTAAATTATTAAATCTTAGTCATTTAAATTAAATCCATGACATATGTCTCTAATCTAAATAAGAACTTGAAAAAAATGGAGAGATGAGAAATGAAGGGGAGCTAAATCAGGGATCCAAATTGAGTTTGTAAGTTAATAGATTTTGATTAATTAAAAATTTCAATAAATAAAATGTTTTTACATATTAAATGAAAATCGTAAATATTTTTCCTGAAGGGTTTGTTAAGGGAAAAGACAAAATAGGGTCCAAAAGTGGATGAGAAAGGTACTTTAGAGCCCAAAGGTGGATGAAAAGGGCATTTTAGAGCCCAAAGATGGAAGGAGAGTATATTTGTACCATTTTCAATACTTGAAGAGTAATTTAGGCCCTTCTCCGTTTGATAAAAAATAGGCAATTTTAAACATTTCAAAATAATTTTGGAAAAATCCTTTGAATATCTACTAAAATTCTCGAAACAATATACATCTATATATATTATGAATATATGTAGAGTATGTTTATTCATGAAGATTATACAATATTCTCCGGAATTAATTTTGAAAAATTCTTTTAATTACAAAATTAACTATTTAAAATTGTTTAAATCTAAAAGCTCGACAATTAATCAAATAGTGGAGGGTTAAAATTTGGGTGTCAACAACTACCCCTCCCTTTGGGTAGGGTGAGTGTAATGAACCCTGGGAAAAGGGAATTTATGATCCCAATTTTATCCGACCACTAGTTCATCTCTCAGAAGCGGTTGGTTTGAACACGAATTTCAAGGAATTATGACCGAACTTTGGTATCGAGTTTCCTACATATCTCAGGTTACATGCGAACTCAGGCCATCTATAGTTCAAGACGCTTGAGTTATGCACGACTTTCAAAGAAATTCAGCAGTTATTCCGACCTTGGATTAAGGAGAGATCGAAAAGCAGGAGAGTGAGAGGATTGGAGGGAGTTTGGAATACAACTGAGTTTTCAACATATAGACCACCTACATATCCCAGGACTCAGGGAATCAGGCTGCTTGTAGTTCGACTCAATCGTTGAAAAATCTAATCTTTAGTTAATACAACCTTTGGCTTGGGATGAGTGACAAGTAATTGAGTTATGGAAAAGAGGCTTGCAACCTCTTAACCATGAATGTGGTGCACTTCACACCCATAGATAAGATTTTACCTGGACATAATTTCCAAAGCTAGAGGTATATTGTCACCCGGATTTAAAGAAAAAGAAAGTTGCTTCCAGCATGAATTCATAAAAATACTCTGGATGTGAAACTAATACCTAATGATAGGAAATACCCACATGCCTTCTGATAGGGGTGTGGTTTGGTTGAAGCGGAAGTCGATTCTCAACTCGCATCCAAAGAGTTTGATATTCCTCTTCAGGCTATGTCCCAGTTTGCTGCTAAGAAAAAGTTCCACATTGTGATGCATCCTTTTTGGTGTAGTCCACACCTGTGGTTTTGCTTTGATAATTTCATCCTTCTCGGATGCTCTCGACCATATCTCAAAACAAATTTGTTAGTAATAACATAATTCTATTTGGAGAGGGAGTTTCTTTGACATACCTCATCCTTGAGTTACGTTCGAATCCCGTGTGGTGACGTCTTTTGGCGTATCTCGTGCCCGTTGTTCTGATTCGAGATTTTCATCCTCTCAAATATTCTCGGCAATATTTCAAAACAAAATTCGTTAGTAGTAAAGAAGCTCAATACGAAGAGATAGTTTTGTACCTCATTTTTTGCGTCTGTTGTTTCTTGAAGAAGATGCCATCCTTTCCTGTTTCTATCTTAGGAAATAGCAACTTCCATGACAATCAACATGATAGCTCTCATAGCTATTGAATATGATTGCCTTTGTAATGTTTCTTGAGTGTGACGACCTTCGTAGTCGTTTGCGATGCAACGGTCTTCGTAATTATTTGCGGCATTCTCTTGAATGTGATAGCCTTTGTGGCTATTGATAGTAGCCTTTGCATATGCCTTTGGGTTAAATCTTGCACATCATCCGTATCGACGTGACTAACAGATATTCCTTAAATTTTTAGACTTTGGGTAATCTAGCACATCATCTGACTTTGGATAAGGCAGCTTACAGATACCTTTAAGTTGTCAACTTCAAGTAATCTTGCACATCATCCGACTTTGGATAGAGGTGGCTTACAGATGTCCTTCGAATTTCCAGTTTTTGGGTATTCCTGCACTTTTATCAAATGTTGGATGTAATGTGACTTACAAATTTCCCTTGAATTGCTAGCCTTTGGGTAGTCCTGCACAATATCAACGTGTATATGCTGTTGCTTATAGATAACTCTGGGACTATCAAGTTTTGGTAGTCTTGCACTTTATCTAATTTCGAATATTATTGCAACTTACGCATTACCCTTGAACTGTCAATCTTTAGGTGATCTTGCACACTATCCGGTTTTAGATATCGCTGCATCTTCTAGATAACTCTTACTTTATCAAGTTTTGGGCAATCTTTCACACTATCCAATTTTAGACATCGTTGTGGCTTACAAACAACCTTCGGCCTTCCAACTTTAGGAAATCTGATTCATCATCCAACTTAGATAGCATTTCACAGACATCCCTCAGACTATATGATTTAAGCCTCGATGGAAAACATTATTTTATCATCGGAGGTGACAAGGCCTTTGCCATACGATCAAATATAGTTGCATCTTCTGGCGATCGATGCTTCCGAATAAGAGTACATAAATATTCTCAACATCAAACTCCATCGTCTTATGCAATATCGGACATAAATATGCTGGATACAAGACTTGGCATGATAAATAATAATATCCTCAACGTTAGACTCCATCATCTCACACGATATCGGATATAAAGATGCTCAATGCGAGACTTCACGTAATAAATAATAATATCCTCAATGTTAGGCTCCACCATCTCATACGATATCGGATACATATATGCTGAATGCCAGACTTGGCATAATGATGATAATGAAGCAAATATATCCTCAACGTCAGACTCCTCCGTCTCACGCGATATTAGATATAAATATATTTTTGGGTCGATCCTGCGCAGCAAGTGCGACTTAAGGATGCCTCTGAATGTCATCCTCTTTGAGACCTGCCGGTAGAGGGACATAATATTCACAACAAATGTACATCTGCGGTATTTGATGATGATGGTACTCGTGACATGGTCCTCTTGACATGTAAATATGACATGGTCCTCTTGACATGCAAATATGACATGGTCCTCTTGACATGCAAATATGACATGGTCCTCTTGACATGCAAATATGACAATAATGTGGATGATCGTGCAAGGGCATGTGTAGCAGTTGCAGAAAACATCACCTTCAATTTTTTCGTTGTCCTATTGACTTCTTTGTGTGTACCTGTGCCCAAGGAAAACAATTAGTAGACACAACATTGCTTTTACTAGCGACCACAATCAAACTTGAAAAACTTTAAAGACAACGTTTATGAAGCTAACCAAAATAACTTTCATTTTAAATGTGAATAAAATGGTCGTGCCCATTTCTGGGGACAGACACAAGTACCGTTTTTGAACATCATCTGTTCGTGTTGATTTCTGACTTGCTGGGGGTTGGCAGAGAACGTCGTCGATCTCTCATTTGGTGTCCTGATTTGAAGTTGACCCAAAATGTTCTTATTCGCGTAGGGACTTGAAGATGCTGTTAATCTCTCTTTGTCCCGTAGTTTTTGTGAACTTTACAAGAAAAATTATTTGTCCTAGGGGTTTTGCTTCTTCTGGATTTTTCCAGCCGCTTCGGCTTTTCTCACCAAATTTTGGGGTATCTGGTCTTGTTGTGTTTCTTTGAACGCATTGGATAACAAGGGATTGATTTCTAACATACTTTTGGGACAACCTGCATCCATAGAAAAATTATTAGTTTTGCCAAAACTGGTCTGTGTTGACCTCCTTCGATCTTCTGCTCCTCGCTTTGTCTTCTATGAATGCTTTCTACTTTTGAGCACATTGTCACCCTCGACTCTCTCCGGGTCATGATAGACATAAGACTAAATTAAATTATAAAGGAGTAACACTAATCTTTTTAAAGATTTCAAACAAATTCTTTTGAAAACAAAGAATTGAAAAAGGCGAGTTTAGAAAGGTCTCTGCTTGTCATGTCATGTGCTAACTCAATGAATGTACTTTACTCGAGGCCTTGACATTTCTAACATACTGTTGGTGGACTCTGGAGATCCTTTGTCATTCTAGCAAGGGAGTTCAGAAATGTTTTTCTGAGAAATCTATCACAACTGGGGATCTATCCACCTCAGACTGCTACAACTGAGGATTTCTGAAGCAGACTCTGATCTCTCAATGCTGTGGAACTTTCTGGAGTTTAATTCTAAACTTTTGAATGAAGTTTGGTGGAAATTTTGAGGTCTTCCTCAAAATTTCTGCCCCAGTTAAAGGCTTTATGATGAATCTCACTCCATTGGCAAGGGACTTGAGACTATGTGGGGATTACGAGATTCTTTCTCGATAGTTGTTTCGGTTGTCCTTTGGCACATTCTGTATTCTTCCTTGTTTGAGGATGATCTTCACCTTCTGAATTTTTGATATTCCTTTCTCAAAAATTCTTCCTGAGTTTCTATTTCCTGGGTGATATGACCGAGCCGTTGTGGCGCCTACGTATCCCGTTGAGGCAGAAATCAGGTCAAACATAGTTCCCATACTCGAAGTGGGACAAAATCAAAAATAAATAAAGTGGTGACCGAGGCTGACAAAGGCTTCCTACGTATCTCATTCTTGAGAATTTAGGTCAAATGTAGTTCAAGATAAAAACGGAAAAGGATAGATTTTCCTAAGGAGTTGACCGAAGCTGACACATGCCGCTTACGTATCTCATTCTCTAGAATTCAGGTCAAGCGTAGTTCATAGATAGAGGATAGGGAATTTTGAGCTATAAAAATGATTACAATCAAAAAGTGCTATTACAGGGAAAGAAAATGAAAGAAAAACTATCCTCAGGCATAGTATCTCTTCACAGCATCGAAATTGATCAGTTTAGGCCATACTTGATCATCCATCTCGAATAAAATCAAAGCTCCTCTAGATAGCACTTTTTGGACAATGTACAGTCCTTGCTAATTTGGCACAAACTTTCCTTCGTCTCGTGGGAGGAAAGGATTAAATGTCCATTCCCCAAATTTACCAATAAATTTTGGGAGATGATGTTTGTGCTCATTCTCGTCCTATTATTGTAGGACCAGTCAAAGATATAGATGTATGGCTTGAGCAGACTGATAAGTTCTTTCTTTTGTGCTTTTGACAAATGAACACCGACGTTGATTTCTTTAACTTGACTGTTGCTTCCCAGATTGACCATCTCAAATTCTTTTAGGTGGGGCCTTTCCTGGTCTTCAAATTTCTTGTACTTCTCAGTTGTTTGTTCCAGGACCATGATTACTTCAACATACCCTTCGAAATCATCATCGTCTATCTTGGTTTGTTCGTTAAGCTCTTGACATGACATGACATGACAGTGACATGTTTTAAATTATTATTACTGAAACCAAAACAAAATGGTTAGATGATAACAAGTAAGCATAAATAATTTTGAACAATAACTGTTTTCAAAATAAGGAGGCTTTCATTGAAATTCTGAAAATATTTCCAAACTATGGCTACACCCCGTACGAATGCAGGTTCATGCCTTTTGGAAAACAATAAATAGTGCGAGAAATATTAAAGCATAAAGGGTGGGTCAAGGAGCCTCATTCGGACCATCACCGATTTTTTATAAAAAAGGGTCTTTGTCTACCTAGACGAGTGGAGAGTCATGAGGGGAGTTGCGGACTAATTTTGAAGCTTTTCGCCAGGCGTGGCATCCCTGATCATGGATGCTTTGGATATTTCCTCTGTTATAGCATCACACTCCTTAAACAAATCTCCTATTCCATCCTCTAACCCATCGCTTGGAGAACTGATGTGCACCAGGAATGACTGATATAAGTGAGGGAGTGGCTTGGGCGGTCCTAACTACTTCTTCTCTTCGACTCTCTCCTTGTCCCCTCGGGCCATGTACCCCAATCCATTTCTGGTCAATTGTCCGGGGATGCTCAAGGGTTCAGTCATGCCGACAAAATTCTTTCCCAGCCCAAAATCGGGTTCATATCCACTCCTCAACATTGTAGTCGCAAGCATTTTGTAGATAGGTGGCATTGGAATTTAAGGAGCAAGATCCTCTCTGGTGGCATTAACGATATCTATGGTGTAGAAATCACTTCCTCTAGGGACTTCTTCAATCACAGGGACACAACCATTAGGGCGGCTCAGGTGACTCCCTTCACCATGGATTACCACCTCATGTTCCTTCCAAATGAACATTACCATTTGATGCAAAGTTGATGACATGGCACCAGCTTCATGGATCCATGGTCTCCCAAAAAGCAAGTTATAGCTGGTGGTAATGTCCATGACTTGGAATTCTGTACGGAACTCGATGGGTCCTATTTGGATGTATAGGCTAACATTTCCGATAGTGTCCCTTTGGCCTCCGTCGAAGGCTCTCACATTGACTCTGTTCTGGCGAATCTTCCCTAAATTATACTTCAACTGGGTGAGTGTGGATAATGGGAAAATGTTCAAACCCGAACCATCATCAATCAAAACTCCATTTATAATTTTCTCTTGATATTTGACAGTAACGTGCAAGGCTTTATTGCGCATTAACCCTTCAAAGAGTAGTTCAGCAATACTCTAAGTAGCTGTAGATTTTTCCAGCATTTCCTACTTTTTAGGGTTAACTGGCACTATTGACTTGCTCATAACCCATTCTTCATCTATCTCTATCATGTTAATAGTGGCTCCTTCGTGATTCGGGAATGGATTGTTATTAACATTGGCTGGTGCTTTTTATAGTGTGATCACTCTTTGATAAATCAAATCCTAAATTTTGTGCCTTAGGTTAATGCAATCTTCGGTATCATGTCTGACTCCTCTGGAATGATAAGCACAATGTCAGTCAGCCTTGAAGAAATGAGAGTCAGGATTGCTTGGTTTAGGTTGTATGGGTTGAATAAATCCAGTAGCTTTCAATCACTCATACAACTGAGTTCTGATTTCAGCTAACTGGGTGAAAGTTCGAGGAGTTTTATTTTCTAAATTTGGACAAGGGAGATTGCTATTAGCGGGAGGTGGAACCTGGCGTTGTATTGGTGCTCGAGAGACTTTTGATACCCTTGGAAATTTTGAGGAGGATCTTGGTAAGTGGGTTGCATATTTGGCTGTGGAGCTTGGTAAATAGGATGCAAGTTTGGTTGTAGAGCTTGGTAAATGGGCTGAGTATAGAAAATAGGTTGAGGATTTTGTGGAGCTGGGGGAGGGGTTGTTGGAAGAAGTGATTTTTTATGGTTGGCTCTAAAGGGCTTCTTCAATTTTGTTCTAGGATAGGAGGACACTGAAGATACCTCTTCCCTCTTCTTCTTGGGAAATCCTGTCGATCCTGAGGATGCCGAGGCCTTGGTAATCTTTCCACTACAAAGACCTTCTTCTACAGTTTTACCGATCTTGACTAGGTCGGCAAACTTGGCTTTAACCGTTGATATCATTTTGTCATAAAACTCTGACTCTTGAGAGCGCATAAACACTGCACTTATCTCTTCTTCTATCATGGGAGGCCGAACTCTTGCCACCTCTTTCCTCCCTCGATAGGCATAGTCTCTGAAGTCTTTGTTCGATTTTCATGTAATGCATCCTACAGAATATCAATCTGGGATGACCTACACATTGTATGCAAATCTTTGAGCAAAGTCTCTGGCGAGGTCACTCCACTTAGACCATTTCTTCAGTTCCTGAGAGGTGAACCATTCAAAAGCCTCTCCGCTCAGACTTCGGTTGAAAAGCCTCATTAACAGAGCGTTATTCTTTCGAGCGCTGACCATCTGGTCGTAATAACTTCTTAAATGGGCTTCAGGATTTCCGACACCATTAAAGGTTTCGAACTTGGAAATCTTGAATCCTTCTGGCAGGTCCATTTCGGGATGGATATAAAGATCATCATATTCATAGCCTTTCTCATAAGGCAAACCTCAGAACTCTCTAATCCTAGCTATCTCTTCCTTTATTTATGCCATGTCATGGTTGTGTTTCTTTTCTGTGGCTCTCCACTCTTTTTCCTTCTCCTCGTAGTGATCCAGCTCAGGGCTTTCCTGGAGAGCGGGGTATGGTTTTCCATAGCGTGAAAAGTGGTTGGTGGCATGTTTTGGACTGGTGGGGTTGGACGTGTGGAATAGCATTTGGATACGTGGGGGTATAGTTTTGTGGGTTAGTGATATTAACATGGTTATTCTGGGAGTTGTAGGTATTTGGTGGCGTATTTTGATAGTTTGGAGGGAGGTTTTGTGGAAGGTAGGCACTTGGGTTGTTGCTCTAGTTAGTGTGCTGGACAGGAGGAGTATGGATTTGATACGAGGATCTAATAGGAGGAGGGGTATTGGAGAGAGGTTCGTTGGAAGTTCTAGGTGCGGAGGCAGGAGGGATATTTCTTGGTTGGTTTTCAGTTAACGGGGAATTTAGTGGAGGAATTTGGAGAGGGGTTTGGGAGTTACCCAGAGCTGGAGTGTTAGCGGAAATATCCAGGCTCGCCATATCTTTGGCTTTCTACACCTCTTCTTGCATCTTCTCCAGCTTCCTTGCCAGTTCAGCAATCATTTCACTCTGTTCAGCAATAATACTGTCTCTCACGGCCAAAGTGTTCTCTTTTTCATTATCAGTCATTTTTTCTTTAGAAAGTGAAGGTTAGAGGAAGAATCTATGTGTGCCTTTGAGCGGGTGAAGTAGTGATGTTCGGCCAGTTTTGTCAACACATATCAGTTTCTATTACCTGTTGAAAAATAACACAAAGGCTGATATGTTAGATTCTGTTAGTGATAAACAATACAAGATATCTGACTGGAAATAAACACATAAAAATTGTACTAAACACATAAAGTTGCTTTCCATCAAGAAAAATTGATCCACGGGGTTATTTTGACTCAAAGTCTTGACGGACAGAATTTTGCCCATCAATTTTGGATAAGTGGATTTTATTAGGAAGGTTGAATTGTTGATCTTGTAGCATCTTCATTTTTGTATCTTCTAAACTTTCTGACATCCTTGTCAAAGTTGGAAAATGAAAATTTCTTAAAGATGGGGGACGGGCACTGAAAGGATGTAGTTCGGATAGGGCAAATATGTTTTCCGAACTAGACTTAAAAGGGTTTTAAGAAGTCTTTGAATTTTTTCTGGGTTAATTTTAAGAACTCCAAAGGCGATTTTGGTCGGACTTTGCACGATGGACTTTTATCCTGCCTATGGGTTCAAACAGGAGTTGATCAATTCACCTTTGATTTGAGCAACGCACATAAGCACGTAAGACAGTTATATCACATAACAGTTCATAGCGCGTCCTATACAGATATGTGACCTTTTTATGCCAAAGGTAGGCCTAATGAATTGAAGGATGTGTATGTCATTTGTAAGACGTTCCATTGCCCCAAAATATATTTACACAAATTGAATAAATCTGATTGGGATACAAAATAAAGGAAAGGGGTGTTCAATGAATATCAGTCCCACGCAGGAGTACAATCCTAGACTAAATCATCGTGAGAAGTCCTTCATCATCAAACTCGGATTTCTTGAAATTCCGAACGCCTTTCGGGATCTTCAAAACTAAAATTTTTCAACCTCGAGGGACAATGGTTTTGTACAATTCGACATCACATCCTTCAATTAAACATATAAGGGATGATCGTCTTTTATTGACTCGTAGCCAATAGACGCAAGGTGGTCTTTTCTAATGGGCCCAATACCCCATAGGTATTGGGTCGTCCTAGGCCAATGCCTAAAATAGGTTTTGGTTTAGCTCTACGTTAGGTGTCTAGAGTGGTTTTTATTTGAAATAGACCGGGTTCCAAGCGGACAACTTGGGTTGAAAATACGATAGTCATTGGACGCATGATGTACCCGTAAACTATCGTATTTTCGAGAAAGTGTTATTTATGGCGAGAGGCCACGGGACCGTTAGCTTCCCTAAAATATAAATAAAATTGCATGTCATGTGGCGGTATATGCTATGAAATGCAATGACAATATATTTTGCGATAAATAAACACATAAACAAATAATAATTAAAATTTACTAACTACTACAACATTTCGAATAGTTAGTTATACAAAGTTAGTCAAAAATAGTTCAAATTTTTTGTTTGGAACCTAAATAAATCCCCACCAGATTCGCCATTTCTGTTTTATCTCTTTCCGGAAAAAATAATTTTTGACACTTAGAAATTATTTCAAAACTTTAAAGAAATTTCAAAATAATTCTAAAATAAATAGAGTCACCACTTAACTTTTATAAAGAAATTAAGAAAACTTAAAAGAATTTCAAAGACTTAAAAACATAAATAAATCTTTAAAATCTAGAGAAAATGGGTAAGGGTTCAAGTAACGTCTTAAGAAGGTTTTTAAGGCATTTAAGAACGTCCGTTTAAAAAATGGTTGACCAAAGAACAATTTTGATTAACTTGAAAATGACTAATTTTGAAAGAGTTGAAATAATAAAAAATATTTGAAGAAAATTTAAGGAAAATGCCATCACTTAATTCAAGGCAATAAATAGTTCATTTTAGCAAAGAAAATTATTCTTTGAAAAAAGATTCGAATTTAAGAAAAAAGCTTAATTTAAAGCAAATTCCAAACAGAAGGTTTTTAAAAGGTTCGAATTGAAAAGCTTCTTTTTGAGCCAAGGATGTAAAAAGAAGGTCTCTTTTATTAAAGGTTTGACAACAAAGCCCATATTTTGTGAAATAGATTTAATTAAAAGAATTGGTGAGAATCAAAAGTTGTTTAACTTTAAAATCATTTCAACCAATTAAAAGAAACTTTATTTAAAGATAATTTTTTAGAGATTTGAACAAGTCCGGAAATAATTAAAGTGGTAAAAGATCAAGTAATTTTTGAGGAAAAGAAGGTGATTTATTCTACAAAAAAAACATTGAAGGCAATCGACAAAAGATTCAGTTTTATTCTTTTCTTTAACAAGGCATTTCGATAAAGAGATCTAGGTAAGAGAGATATGTAAAAGGAGAAAACAAACATAAAACCAGAATAACAACTCTAGGAAATTTATTTAGATTAAATTAAATTAAGTTAGTTACGATTAATACAAGTAATTGTAATTAATTACATATAAATAATTCACACTAGAATAAATACACATAAAATAAGAGAGAGCGGAGAAATTGGGCTTTCAGGCCCTTTATCCAGTCGGTCCAGCCTTGGACTGGAAATTTAATGGACCTTGTCCATTTTCCATCTTGTATATCAGCTGTATACATCTTTGTATATCAGCTGTATACTTCATATTTTTATCTCCCAAAATCTGTATATCAGCTTCCATTTTCACTTCTTCCCTTCTTGAACCTGTATATCTGCTACCTTGACTGATATACTGTGGTATAACATCTATATACCATCGTATACCAGCCCGACTCTATAGAGGAATATGCAAGGTAAGAGTTTGGGAGACTCGAATGGGTGCTCATGCAAAGAAGAAGAAAAGATAAGGGTTAGCATACTTATTTAACATTGCTGTAAGCTTAAAATATTGAGATCGACCCATGGCAACAACCAGCTCAAATGAATTTAAATGGATATACTAACTTCATACAATGTCATCCTAACTACTAGATCATTTTCATTTCACAAGTAAATACTTAACACTATTAGAGAGTTAATAATCCTTAAACCAAAGCAAATGGGACAAGGAAAAGATCGACTCCTATCAAAATGAAGAAACAGAACAGTGGAAAGGAGAAGAAACAAGCATCCTGAGAATTGCTCCTGATTAGGCTATTCATATTCATACTCTAATTGATCTATTCCTATCAACAAGTTGAACCCCAAATATAACAAATCGACCTTTGCTGGTGTAAACATATTCGCTCTTTGGCTACTGGAAGGTGATCTTGAGTTAGATATTCATGCTTCGACTCAATAAATGAACATGGGATAATAACTTTATTTCGAACACTTTTTGTAATGACCGGGTACGTCATTACGGGTAGACCAATCGTGCCAAGTTTTAGAGTTAGAAAACTCCGGGTTTGGGAGTTTGAAATTTTGGGCTAGGCTAGACTCGATCGGTTTTGGAGCGAGGTAGAGTCTAGGGAAATCCAGGTAAAACTGGGTTTAGGTGTCTTGGATTGAGCTAGTTATCCACGTAGCTAAGACATAAAGGAGTCAGGGGGACTTTTCGGAATCGAATTTGGGTAAGTAGAACTCCCGAAATCGCGCTTGACGTGAAAGGGTTGTTTTGGTACGTCGGGGGAACCAAGTGTCTTGTGAAATGGCCAAAACTGGCACATTTACAAACTTTCTGCCTATGACAAGTGTGTCACGCACGATAGCGGCCACTGCTATAGATGTAGAAATTACCTCTATAACGGCGGTCAAGGGGCAGTCAACTCACTTAAGACCGCTATAGCGATAGGTGACCGCTATAGCGAGAATATTATAGCAGAGCGGGGACCGCTATAGCCGGCTGATGGGTTTTTAATGTAGAAACAACTCTCAAAGCATCAGAATTTCACAAGTTTGTTTTGGGAGAAGGGCTGGGAGAATTCAGGCAATTTTCTTGATTCCTCTACCAAAAATCATTCCTAAGGTAAAGTTTTCGTTCTCCACACTTTGTACTACATTTCCTATACGGTAGAATTTCTAGGAGGGAAATTGGGGAAAGTTGTAATGACCAAGGGATGATAGAATTTGGGGAAGAAGGGGGGTTCCAAATATGTATGTTCTTGGGTGTTGATTTAAGTACGTTAAAATGATCATAGGCTATTTAATTTCCTGTTTTGTCCATAAAAATGATAAGACTAGGAGAATTAACGGTGAAAATGCCCGGGGAAAGGGTGGGATAATCATGGCTGACCTGGGGTTTGAGGATTTGGTATAATCCGGGTAATGTACAGGCCTGTATGTTAATTGTATGCATTATGTGTTATTTTTAGACCAAGAACGTGAGAGGAATCTGGAACACGAGAAAGCTCGGGTAGAATAGAGCTTAGAGCATTTGAGGTAGGTGACGACTTTCGTATTTCTATGAATGTATATATTCATTGTACTCGTTGTCTAAGTAATTATGTGCATTACATTGCTTAGGGGATTTGTGTGGAATGTCAAAGTTCGGCTTACAGTCTATGTTTGTATGGTTTTTACTTGTTGGCTTTACAAGGGGTGTGCATTCATTCTATTGACTGTTGTTGTTGACATTCAGTTGGCTTGGGTTGCACGCTTGGTATGAGTATAACACATGGTTGGCACAGGTACCACGCCTAGTACGGGTATAACATTCGGTTAGCATGGGTACCACGCCTGGTACGGGTTTACTTTATTACATCTTGCACTGTTTCTTTGATTATTGTATTGCATTGGTTGATTTTGGTTCCATGAGAGGACCGGGTTGTTTTACTGAATGTGATACTTGATATTGGTTCCGTGAGTAGACCCGGTTGTTATTGAAAAGTGCTACTGATTGGTGGTCCTTGAGTAGCCGGGAAACTGTTGTATGATTGTTGAATTGGTCTTTGTTTAGGCCGGGTAAATCATTACTTGTTGTATTTGTCTAGAGGGGATTCTAGGGTGGGTCCAGGATAGATGGTAAGACATGGTTATGGTTATTCTTGTTGGTGGAATAGAACTGTAAGAGATGGATTCATGCGGTAACAAGCTAGGTAGAGACTTGTAGTCTAGAGATGCCTTTGATATTGTTGAATGTTTGCCATACTTGTTATTGGATTTTGCGTACTATTTATATAGAGTGGGAAGGTGTATACAGGCCTAAGCCAGTAAATATTATATCGTTTGTTCGGGCTAGGAAGCTAGTAGGAAGGGGGTGTCTAGCCTTCTTGTCTCATCTCCAGGATGATAGTGTGGAGTCCCCTCTTATTATTTCAGTTTTGGTGGTGTTCGAATTTGTAGAGGTGTTTCCAGCAGATTTGCCTGGTATGCCTCCAGACAGGGATATAGATTTTTGAATTGATTTGGAGCCAGACACTTGTCCCATCTCTATTCCTCCATATAGAATGGCTCCGGCAGAGTAAAGGGTACTTAAGACTCAGCTAGAGGAACTCCTAGATACGGGATTTATACATCCCAGCGCTTCACCTTGGAGGGCTACGATTTTGTTTGTGATAAAGAAGGATGGTAGTATGCGGATGTGCATAGACTACAGACAACTGAACCAGGTGACCATCTAGAATAAGTATTCTTTACCCAGGATAAATGATCTGTTTGACCATCTTCAGGGTGCATCAATGTTTTCGAAAATAGACTTGAGGTCGGGGTACCATCAGCTAAAGATTAGGCCTGAGGATATTCCAAAAGCTACTTTTTGGACTCGGTATGGCATTACGAGTTTCTAGTAATGTCATTTGGTTTGACCAATGCGCTGGCAGCATTCATGAGTTTGATTAATAGGGTGTTTAAGTCCTACTTGGATTCTTTTGTTATCGTGTTCATTGACGATATTTTGATCTACTGCAAGAGTAGGGAGGAGCATACTAATCATATTCGTATTGTGTTGGACATCTTGAGGCACCAAAAACTTTAAGCCAAATTCATTAAGTGTGAGTTTTGGTTGACTTCTGTGGCATTTTTGGGGCATGTGGTGTCAGAAAAGAGGGTAATCGTGGATACCCAAAAAATTAAGGCAGTTAAGTGGGTCTGGCCTAGCTCTATGACAGAGGTGAGAAGTTTTGTTGGACTCACGGGGTACTACCAGAGGTTTGTGAAGGACTTTGCTTCTATTGCTACTCACCTGACCAGGCTGACACAGAAGGAGGTACCATTTGTGTGGTCCGACAAGTGCGAGGAGAGCTTCCAAAAGGTCAAGACATTTTCGACCACGGCTCCTATATTGTCCTTGCCGCTTGAAGGTAAAGACTTTATTGTTTACTGTGATGCTTCACATTCTGGTTTGGCTGTTGTGTTAATGCAGGATAGGAATGTGATAGCCTATGCATCCAGGCAGTTGAAGGTGCATGAGAGGAATTACTCGACTCACGATTTAGAGTTGGCAGTGGTGGTGTTTGCATTGAAAATCTGGAGACACTATCTTTATGGTGTCAAGTGTGAAGTATTCACAGATCATCGTAGTCTGCAACACGTTTTCACTCATAAGGATTTGAATCTGAGGCAGAGAAGGTGGATGGAGTTATTGAAAGATTATGATATGACCATTCAGTACCATCCGGGTAAGGCTAATGTGGTGGCAGACGCATTGAGCCAGAAAACTATTAGCATGGGTAGCTTGGCTTGTTTGGGGGTGTCCAAATGACCGCTAGCTAAGGAAATTCAGTCTCTGGAGGCCAAGTTCATGAACTTGGGTGTCTCAGACCAAGGCGGGTTGTTGGCCAGCATTGAGGTCAAGGCCACCTTCATAGAGAAAATAAAGGCAAAATAGTTTCAGGATTCGAAACTGGGCAGGTTGCAAAGTAGAGTGATATCCGGGGAGTCTAGAGATGTCATGCTAGACTCTGGTAGTGTATTGCATTTCAGGGAGAGGATTTGTGTTCCTCGGGTTTATGATATCATTTAGAAAATCTTGACAGAAGTTCATAGTTCATGCTACTCAATCCATTCGGGTGTAACCAAAATGTACAAGAACTTGAGGCAGTGTCACTGGTGACCCGAGATGAAAAGGGACATAGTTGATTTTGTGTCCAAGTGCCAGAATTGCCAGCAGGTAAATATGAACATCGAAGACTTGCAGGACTACTTCAGAGGATGCCAATTCCAGAGTGGAAGTGGGAGAGGATAGCCATGAATTTTGTGGTGGGTCTTCCCAAGACACTGGGGAAGTATGACTCAATATGGGTCATTGTTAACAGGCTGACCAAGTCCGCTCATTTAATTCTGGTCAGGGTAGATTAAAATTCATAGCAGTTGGCCAAGATCTACGTGAAGGAGAATGTAAGACTGCATGGGTTACCACTTTCCATCATTTCAGACAGGGGTACGTAGTTTACTTCTAAGTTCTGGGGGGAAGTTACATGAAGAGTTGGGTACACAACTCACCTTTAGCACAACCTTCCATCCTCAGACTGATGGTCAGTTGGAGAGGACGATTCAGGTATTGGAGGACATGCTGAGAGCATGTGTAATGGACTTCGGTGGTCATTGGGACCAGTTTCTACCATTGTGCGAATTCTCATACAACAACAACTATCACTCCATTATCGATATGACACTTTCGAGGCGCTGTATGGGAGAAACTGCAGATCACCGGTTGTGTAGTTTGAGGAAGGTGATGTGAAGCCTCTGGGCGTAGACTTAGTGAAGGAAGTGCAGGAAAAAGTAAGGGGCATACAGACCAAGTTGTTGGCTGCTCAAAGCAGGAAGAAGGAGTATGCAGATCGTAAGGTCCGGGACATGGACTTTCAGGTTGGTGAACAAGTATTGCTAAAAGTGTCACCAATGAAAGGGGTTATGCAGTTTTGTTAGAAGGGCAAGCTTAGCACTCGGTTTATCGGTCCGTTTGAGGTCCTTGAGATTGTAAGGCCAATGGCTTACAAGTTAGCACTGGCACCTAGTTTGTTGGGCGTCCATCAAGTATTCCATGTATCCATGCTCAAGCGATACCATGGGGATGAGGACTACATCATCAAGTGGGATGCGGTACTTTTTGTTATGGATCTTCGTTATAAGGAGGAACCAGTCTTGATTCTTGCTCGGGATGTCCGGAGGTTAAGGACAAAGGTGATTGATATGGTGAAGGTTTAGTGGAGGCATCATCCAGTTGAGGAAGCGACTTTGGAAATCGAGAAGGACATGCAGGACAAGTACCCTCAATTTTTTGAGGATTCAGGTACTACACTTCCTTTCTTTTTATTTACATAATTTGGGGTCTGATTGTTCGGGGATGAACTATGAGTAAATTGGTATCTGTTGTAACGACAGGGTCCATCGTAACGGGTAGACCAATCGTGCCAAGTTTTAGAGTTAGAAAACTCTGAGTTTGGGAGTTTGAAATTCTAGGCTAGGCTAGCCTCAGCCGGTTTTGGAGCGAGGTAGAGTCTAGGGACATCTGGGTAAAAATGGGTTTAGGTGTCTTGGATTGAGCTTGTTTTCCACGTAGACAAGACATAAAGGAGTCCAAGGGACTTTTTGGAATCAAATTTGGGTAAGTAGAACTCCCAAAATTGCATTTGATGTGAAAGCGTTATTTCGGGACATCGGGGGAACCAAGTATGTTGTGAAATGGACAAAACTAGCACATTTATGAACTTTCTACCCTTGACGAGTGCTGCCACGCACGATAAAGGCCACCGCTATAGCGGTAGAAATTACCACTATAGCGGCAGTCAAGGGGCGATCAACTCAATTAAGACTACTATAGCGACAAGTGACCACTATAGAGGGACCGTTATAGCAGAGCGGGGACCGCTATAGCGGGCCGACAGGTTTTTAATGCAGAAACAACTCTCAAAAGTTTAGAATTTTGCAAGTTTGTTTTGGGAGAAGGGTTGGGCGAATTCAGGCAATTTTCTTCATTCCTCTGCCAAAAATCATTCGTAAGGTAAGGTTTTTGTTCCCCACACTTTGTACTACATTTCCTATGCAGTAGAATTGCTAGGAGGGAAATTGGGAAAGGTTGGAATGACCTAGGGATGATGGAATTTAGGGAAGAAGGGGGTTCCAAACATGTATGTTCTTGGGTGTTGATTTAAGTACATTAAAATGATCATAGGTTGTTTAATTTCCTATTTTGTCCGTAAAAAATGATAAAACTAGGAGAATTAATGGTGAAAAAGCCCGGGGAAAGGGTGGGATGATCCTGGGTGGCCTGGGGTTTGGGGATTTGGTATAATCCGAGTAATGTACAGGCCTGTATGCTAATTGTATGAATTATGTGTTATTTTTAGACCAAGAACGTGAGAGGAATCTGGAACACGAGAAAGCTCGGGTAGAATAGAGCTTAGAGCATTTGAGGTAGGTGATGGCTTTCGTATTTCTGCGAATGTGTATATTCATTGTACTCGTTGTCTAAGTAATTATGTGCATTACATTGCTTAGGGGATTTGTGTGGACTGTCTAAGTTCGGCTTACAATCTATTTTTGTATGGTGTTTACTTGTTGGCTTTACAAGGGGTGTGCATTCATTCTATTGACTGTTGTTGTTGACATTCGGTTGTCTTGGGTTGCATGCCTGGTACGGGTATAACACATGGTTGGCACAGGTACCACGCTTGGTACGGGTATAACATTTGGTTGGCATGGGTACCACGCCTGGTACGGGTTTACTTTATTAGATCTTGCACTGTTTCATTGATTATTGTATTGCATTGGTTTATCTTGTTGTACCAAATAGGTCTAGTAGAGTCTTGCGGAACGGTGTGGAGACTTCTGTACTTTTGTTCGAGAGGCTATGGGGCTTTAGGAAAAATTATCTCTTCCTTCTTTTCCTTCGTGCTATAACTCGATTCCAATTGGTATCTGGTTATATGAATTGGTATCTAACTTCACTCACTCTTCTGTCCGCAGATGGTTACTACAAGGAATAACGGAGCAAGACCAGTAGTCCCAGCAATGGGCCCAGCGGTTCGTGGCAGAGGTAGGGGAAGGGGCAGGGGATGAGCTGGAGCCGCACCCGCCAGGGGTGGAGCTCGAGCTGCTGCTGCTGCACGTGAGGTAACCCCTCCCCCACCTCAGGATCCTGTGGCTGCGGATGTAGAAGAAGTAGTTGTAGAAGATAGAGGGGATCAGGAAGAGGCGGCACCGGTTGGGGGTGCAGGCCTTCCTAACTTGACACCGAAAGCTTTCAGGCAGGCGTGGGATATTTTGAGTGGGTTGGTTGGTGCTGGAGCCATACCCGCAGCTTATGCGAATCTGGCCTGGGATACTCAGCCAACAATTACTACTACACCAAGGATGGATGCAGCTTCAGGCACAAATGATCTTCTCAGGCCAATGTTAGGCCCAGTGATGACATGTTATGAGCATAAGATGCTGACTAAGTTCCTTAAGATGAAACCTCTGATGTTCACGGTACAGAAAAGGAGGATGCCTATGAGTTCATCCTGGATTTCCATGAGAGGTTGCACAAGTTGGGTATTGTACGTCAGCATAGGGTGGAGTTTGTCACTTTTCAGCTGCAGGGTGATGCTAAATAGTGGTGGAGGTCCTATGTTGAGTGTCGGTCATCTATCCCACCTCCACTGACTTGGGAGCAGTTCCATGCCTTGTTTCAAGAGAAGTACGTTCCCCGTACTTTGAGGGACCAAAAGAAGGATGAGTTTCTGAACTTGGAGCAAAGTGGCATGCCAGTCTCGGCTTACGAGGCTAAGTTTCATGTGTTGTCTCATTTTGCTACACAAATGTTGGGTTCAAAGGAGGAATGGGTCCGGTTGTTTGTCAAGGGTCTGAATAGTTATATGCAGGTACTGACAGTGCATATGACTTCTCCAGGGAAGGGTTTTAATGATGTGGTGGACTATGTGAAGAATATTGAGGGAGTTAGGCAAGCAGGGAAGGCTAAGGCTTTAGTTAAAAGGCCCCAGAATGAGGGAAATTTTGGTGGTAATGCTAGGGGTCATCCACAGGGTGGGTGAGGTAATTTCTAGGGAGGCCGGGGAGATCGAGGGAATGGCAGCGCAGGCAGGGGTGTGGCGCAGCCAGCCCAAGAAGTTGCTCGGATTGATGATCGGGCACATTGCTATGCTTTTCCAGGAAGGATTGAGGCAAAAGCCTCAGATGCGGTGATCACATGTACTATTTTTGTCTGTGATAAAATGGCCTCAGTAATATTTGACCCAGGATCCACATATTCTTATGTGTCTGTTAGTTTTGCTTTGAGTCTGAATTTGAATTGCGATATCCTTGATTCCCCTATCTATGTATCTACCCCGGTTAGAGAGTCCGTGATTATGACTCATGTGTATCAAGATTGTTCTGTGGTATTTGTGGGGCTACGTACTTAGGTAGATTTAGTGATTATGGATATGGATGATTTCGATGTTATCTTGGGTATGACCTGACTATCTCTTTATCATGCTGTGTTGAACTGTAACACCAAAACTGTGACTCTAGAAATTCTGGGTAAGGATAGGTTAGAGTGGGAAGGTGTATAAGGATAGGTTAGAGTGGGAAGGTGTATACAGGCCTAAGCCAGTTAAGATTATATCGTTTGTTCGGGCTAGAAAGCTAGTGGGAATGGGGTGTCTAGCCTTCTTGTCTCATCTCCGAGATGATAGTATGGAGTCCCCTTCTATTGTGTCAGTTTCGGTGGTGTCCAAATTTGTAGAGGTGTTTCCAGTAGATTTGCCTGGTATGCCTCCAGAAAGGGATATATATTTTTGTATTGATTTGGAGCCAGGCACTCGTCCCATCTCTATAACTCCGTATAGAATGGCTCCGGCAGAGTTAAAGGTACTTAAGACTCAGCTGCAGGAACTCCTAGATAAGGGATTTATATATCCCAGTGCTTCACCTTGGGGGGCTACGGTTTTGTTTGTGAAAAAGAAGGATGGTAGTGTGCGGATGTGCATAGACTACAGACAGCTGAACAAGGTGACCATCCGGAATAGGTATCCTTTACCCCGGATAGATGATCTATTTGACCAGCTTTAGGGTGCATCAATGTTTTCAAAAATAGACTTGAGGTCAGGGTACTATCAGCTAAAGATTAGGCCTGAGGATATTCCAAAAACTGCTTTTCAGACTCGGTATGGCATTACGAGTTTCTAGTAATGTCATTTGGTTTGACCAATGCACCGACAGCATTCATGAGTTTGATGAATAGGGTGTTTAAGTCCTACGTGGATTCTTTTGTTAACGTGTTCATTGATGATATTTTGATCTACTCCAAGAGTAGGGAAGAGCATACTAATTGATAACGTTCAAAGTACCACTCCAATTAAGAAGCGTAAGCGATCGTTGTCAAATATAGAACCCAACAAAGGTTGGGGTCGATCCCACAGAGAATATGGTGAAAGTTAAGCCTTTAGTGAAGTATGTGACTAATGGTCAATAGTTTCCGGTAAATAAAGGGGGGGTTTTGTGTGAACAAAAGCAGATAATAATGTATGAGAATTAATCAATAGGAGAATGAACTAGGGAAGTGTTTACCATGGCATTGGTAACGATGTCGATCCTAAGCTTAACCGGGTTCTTTCTATATGAGTGTCACGATGTGATTGAATTAATGGTATCGTCTAAACGTTTCTCAACCAAATAGACAAATTTACTTTTCAATTCTCTCGAACTTGAAAAGGTGTGCTTTTAGATTTCAATCCTAAACATCAAGTAGATTAATCTAGTTACAGCATTAATCATAAGACGAGAGTTGGTAGTCTCGAATCCTCGTCGTTAATCAAGTTTCCCGGTTTTAATCTCTTTACTCAAGCAAATTAAACCTAGGCATGTTCTAATGTTTGCAACCACTAGAAAACGTTAAATAATGAATGATTAACAACGTGACAACATATATATTGAACCCGTCGCTACCCGAAATCTATATCGCTACTTTAGCCATGGCTCCCACAACCCTAGTTGTGGGAGGTTTAGTTACTCATGCTTGTAGAAGAATAAAAGAAAGTCATATTCATAATAAAGAAAAGAGATCCTTACAATGTAGTGAGAACAATCTTTAATTATTCCAAGAACAAGAAAAACAAGATCCCAAGAACAAATCAAGAACAAGATTGAGGAGGAAGAAAACGTGTATTGCGTGTTTTCCTCTCTCAAAACTCGACTTTAAACTCCTAAAATTATTGGGTAATGTATGTAAAAAGCTTGGTTAATAAAATAAACCTAACATAGGGTATTTATAGGAGTCTAGGAAACAAATCCCAAAAACGCTCGGATTCCGCGTAATCGACTGCCCAGGTGTGACGGCCAGGCTGACGGACCGTCACTGGCTTGACGGACCGTCGCCTGGGCCGTCACCACTAGACAGTGGCACTGCCCAACTTGACGATCACTGTGACGGACCGTCACATGTGTGACGGGCCGTCACTCAGGCCGTCACTCTTATCCAGAATGCTCTTTTTCGCGTATTTCCTTCCGTTTCCATGTTTGTCTCCATTTCCTGAAAATACAACATAAAAACATCAAAAACGACAACGGTTGCTTAAAAACGTACGATTGTTCTTAGTTTAAAGGAGTCGAAAGTGCCGTAGAATGGCGGCACATCAACACCCTCAACTTAAAACGTTCGCTTGTCCTCAAGCAACATGACACAAAAACAATAATACGACGACTCAACTAAGAAAACAAACTCTTGTCTCTAGCAACTCATGGTCATTCAACATCTTATTCCATTTTAATTCAAGCTCCCTCGTTGCACACTAATGTATGAAACACTAACTTGCATGGATCCAAACATGTCATTCTGATATGATGGAATATTATGCATACACATGCGCAGCTATCCTAACAATCAATAGGCAATACAGAACTCTTGGTGCCCTCACCACAAAGAAATCCCACACACAAGATTTGGGACTAGGTAAACGCTCACACTCACAAAAGATTTCAAACAATGGACATGTGATACCATAGGCTTGCCCTTACTATTCTATTTTAGTTCTTCAGAAAGCCACTCAGGATCACTACGGACTTGTTTAGGCTTGTAATGAGGCTTCAGGTGCAGGTAGGATACATTTAGGGGTTAGTGACTAAGCCCTCCTTGGAACCACCGACGTCTTATTACCACATACTTTACTTTGTCCATCCTTATTCACCTTTTTATTTCCTTCTCTCTAACTACAGGTGCGGCCTCTTTATTTTGACAATTCTTTTTGTTACTTTTTCGATCTTTTTCACTTCTTTTTATTTTTCTTTTCTTAGGCACACACCCGAATTTTCATTCTATTCACAACCAATCTTCTCCATCCTTTTTTTCTTATCATTCACCTCTGTAGTAGCCACCCTCAACTTAAGCTGATTGCCTGCGTTGAGGTGCACAATGTCCATGGCAGGACCAGGGCCAAAATAGGGTTTATCTCTATAGTAGCCACCCTCAACTTAGGCTGATTGCCTGCGTTGAGGTGCACGATGTCCAAGGAAGGACCAGGGCCAAAATAAGGATTCAAAGTTAAACGGGAGTGGTGACAGGTTATTGAAAGAATAAGGTCAATTATGGCTCAAACAGGGATCAAGGGATTATTTATATTTGGACGGTCTTTTAGGTTAAGTGGACTGCACACAAAAAGGGCCTGTGATCCTTTCCTAAGTAACCAAACTTCGAACTTAACAAAATAGACCGAGCAAGTTCTAGATGCATGCACAGAGTAAGAATTTATAACAATAATCTCACACACTCTTGGCACCAAGAAACTATATCGCTACCAACTATCAAACAACCGCTCGGCTTAAGCATACTCATTCTAATCATAATCACACAATGACATTCAAGGATCCAGACAGTCAATCGTTTCAACATAAGTACAAAACCAAATTTTTTTTAAAAGGGCCTCGTTTTAGTCAAGAAAACGCCATGATGCTTTGCTATAGACACTAAAACACAATTAACAAAATTTAAAATAACAACCTAAACATGCCGGTTCTACTAGATAGCACACCGGAGGGAAAAGAAACACGGCAACAAAAACCCTCGGTGGTGACTCAGAGGTTTCCCCACACCCTCAACTTAGACTCATGCATTGTCCCCAATGCATCCATATAGAAGCTAAAAACTGTGAGAGAAAGGAATACCTGTGAAGTCGATATGACTCAGATTCTGGAATGATGTTGGAGACCGCCAGGGTCTCCAAAACAGGAGAACTCGATGGAGTGTGTGCACGCGACAACCTCATGTTGCGTTTCAGCTTCTTCTTTTATTGGTTTCGCAGCTAGTCACGACAACTTCTTCGCTCTTTCTTTGCAGATTCTCTTGCGGTGTTTTCGTTTCTTTGATCTATTTTCACCGCCTTCCTCTACATGTTTCCCTTCTCGCACCATCCTCCTCACAACAGCTAGAGTCTCGACCAAACCCTTCTCCTCAAGATGAACCTCCGCAGGAGCTTTCTCAATAACATTGACGACCGCGACCACCCTCATGTCACTTGGTTGCTTCATCAATTTAGACACATCGAACTTGACAGCTTCATTGTTTAGCCTGAAGGTCAGTTCGTTTCTTTCCATGTCAACCAATACTCTTGCCGTGGCTAGCAATGGTCGTCCCAAGATTATGGGAACTTCAAAATTCACTTCGCAATCCAAGATCACAAAGTCAGCTGGGAAGATAAGCTTACCGATCTTTACTAGCACATCAGACAATATTCCCACGGGTCGCTTTACTGAACGGTCAGCCATCATCACTCTCATGGACGTTGGTTTAGGAGCTCCCAAACCCAATTGGATATAAACTGCTAGCGGCATCAAGTTGATACTAGCACCAAGATCACACATGGCTCTTCCGAAGTTGAGCTTCCCGATAGTACAGGGAACAGTAAATGCACCTGGGTCTTCCTTCTTTTCGACTAACGATCTAGAGGAAATAGCACTGCTTTGGTGGAGGTTGTCTTCCGGTTCAAAACTTACCGACCTCTTCTTTGTAATCAAGTCCTTCATGAACTTGGCATAACCGGGAATTTGCTCAAGCGCTTCCACCAGTGGGATGTTTATTGATATTTGCTTGAGCATGGTCAGGAAATTCAGGAACTTACCATCTTCCGCTTTCTTCTTCAGGCGTTGTGGGAAAGGAGGTGGTGGTCGAGGCATCATAGTTGGAAGCTTTTCAGCTTCCTTGCTTTTCTCCACGGGCTCTAGAGTAGCCTCCTCGACTTCCTTGTCATCCACGATCTCACCCTCTTGAGTCTGAATTACCGGATGTGATTCCGGTAATATTTTTCTGCTTCTTGTGGTGATAGCCATACAACTCGCGTCATTCCTTGGATGAGTAGTGTCGCTCGGCAAGGTACCTGTCTTCCTTGGGTTTAGAGATGCCGAGATTATGCCCACTTGCTGCTCCAATTGCTTAATCGAGGTGGAATGCGCCTCCACTATTTGACTCATGGCCGATAACTTAGTCCTTATCTCCTTCACCCTAGAGTCAGTCGATTCTACCTTCAGCAGCATCTTCACCATCATGTTCTCTAGCTTGGAAGTCCCTGCCTCGTTGCTAGCTTTATCCCGATTACCAGGTGGTACATACAACCCACCTCTATCGGTGTTGTTCCTCCAGTTTCCTTGATCGCGATTGTAGCCAGCTTTCTCATAGTAGTTGTCCTTCTGATAGGTCCGACCTTGGTTTCCTTGGCCATTGGCCTGGAAACCCCCCAAGTAATTCGCCTCCTCAGTCTCCATACCTTGGGAACCCACCGCTTGTACCTTCTCCATACCTCCTGAGAACAAGTGCTTGGTCAGTAGGTCCAACTGCGTTTTCAGATGCGCCATGTCTTGGTCGCGCTCCTCGTCTTTTCTGCGCTGCTAAGCTGACATACCAACTGCATAAGTTCTAGCTGCTACCTCTGAATCCCGTGTATGCCAGGCCTTGTTGGTTTTGGTGAGCCTGTCCAAAGTAGTTGTGGCCTCAACAAAAGTGAGACCCATGAATGCACCACCTGCTGCGTTGTCTAACGTCGGCTTGGTAGCCAAATTCAGTGCTCTGTAGAACGTCTGCATCAAGAAGTTATTGGTCAACTGATGGTTCGGGCATTGTGTTATCTTCTTTATTAATCGCAACCAGGTCTCGTGCAATGCTTCGTGAGGTTGCTGCCTGAAGTTGCTAATCTCGTTCCTCAACTGTATCATCCGAGAGGGAGGAAAGAACCTTTATAGGAAAGCTCCTCTCAACTCTCCCTAAGTTGCGATAGAGTCGGGGGTCAGCTCTGTCAACCACAATGCTGCCTCATCAGACAGAGACAACGGAAACAACATGAGCCTGATTGCTGTCTGACTCACGCCCGGCAGTTCGAACGACTTGCATATGCCCACTAAATTCATTAGGTGCTGGTTTGGATCATCCTCAGCGGCACCTCAGAACACTCCTCTCAAGTTCAACAGCTGGATCATCGTGCTAGTGATGTTGAACTTGGCTCCGGGCGCTCGCGGTGGAAGAGCAATGGCGCCCGTAGCGCCAACTCCATCCAAGTCGATTTCCTCATCATTCAGCATAACATCGTTCTGCAGACCACCAGCATTCAGATTTTGTTGGGCCTGCAGTTCCGCAGCGAGCCTTGCTGCCTCTTGTTGTGCGGCCATATTCTGCCTTAACGTTCTAGCAAGCTCGGGGTCGTAAGGTAATGTTGATTCACCCGAGCGCCGGGTACTTGGCATGCACAACTCTGTAACCTGTCAGAAACAAAAACAACAAATAAACGTAAAAGCAGGAAAGTATGACTAAGAGTCAAATAAACACACCAGACTTAACAAACAACCGTATTCCCCGGCAACGGCGCCAAAATTTGATAACGCTCAAAGTACCACTCCAATTAAAAAGCATAAGCGATCGTTGTCAAATATAGAACCCAACAAAGGTTGGGGTCGATCCCACAGAGAATATGGTGAAAGTTAAGCCTTTAGTGAAGTATGTGACTAATGGTCAATAGTTTCCGGTAAATAAAGGGGGGGGGTTTTGTGTGAACAAAAGCAGATAATAATGTATGAGAATTAATCAATAGGAGAATGAACTAGGGAAGTGTTTACCATGGCATTGGTAACAATGTCGATCCTAAGCTTAATCGGGTTCTTTCTATATGCGTGTCACGATGTGATTGAATTAATGGTATCGTCTAAACGTTTCTCAACCAAATAGACAAATTTACTTTTCAATTCTCTCGAACTTAAAAAGGTGTGCTTTTAGATTTCAATCCTAAACATCAAGTAGATTAATCTAGTTACAACATTAATCATAAGACGAGAGTTGGTAGTCTCGAATTCTCGTCGTTAATCAAGTTTCCTGGTTTTAATTTCTTTACTCAAGCAAATTAAACCTAGGCATGTTCTAATGTTTGCAACCACTAGAAAACATTAAATAATGAATGATTAACAACGTGACAACATATATATCAAACCCGTCGCTACCTGGAATCTATATCGCTACTTTAGCCATGGCTCCCACAACCCTAGTTGTGGGAGGTTTAGTTACTCATGCTTGTAGAAGAATAAAAGAAAGTCATATTCATAATAAAGAAAAGAGATCCTTACAATGTAGTGAGAACAATCTTTAATTATTCCAAGAACAAGAAAAACAAGATCCCAAGAACAAATCAAGAACAAGATTGAGGAGGAAGAAAACGTGTATTGCGTGTTTTCCTCTCTCAAAACTCGACTTTAAACTCCTAAAATTATTGGATAAAGTATGTAAAAAGCTTGGTTAATAAAATAAACCTAACATAGGGTATTTATAGGAGTCTAGGAAACAAATCCCAAAAAAATGCTCGGATTCCGCGTAACCGACTGCCTAGGTGTGACGGCCAGGCTGACGAACCGTCACTGGCTTGACGGACCGTCGCCTGGGCCGTCACCACTAGACAGTGGCACTTCCCAACTTGACGGTCACTGTGACGGACCGTCACATGTGTGACGGGCCGTCACTCAGGCCGTCACTCTTATCCAGAATGCTCTTTTTCGTGTATTTCCTTCCGTTTCCATGTTTGTCTCCATTTCCTGAAAATACAACATTAAAACATCAAAAACGACAACGGTTGCTTGAAAACGTACGATTGTTCTTAGTTTAAAGGAGTCAAAAGTGCCGTAGAATGGCGGCACATCACTAATCATATTCGTATTGTGTTAGACATCTTGAGGCACCAAAAGCTTTATGCAAAATTCATTAAGTGTGAGTTTTTGTTGACTTCTGTGGAATTTTTGGGGCATGTGGTGTCAGAAAAGGGGGTTATGGTGGATCCCCAGAAAATTGAGGCAGTTAAGAGTTGGGTCCGGCCTAGCTCTGTGACAGAGGTGAGAAGTTTTGGTGGACTCGCGGGGTACTACCAGAAGTTTGTGAAGGACTTTTCTTCTATTGCTACTCACCTGACCAGGCTGACACAGAAGGAGGTACCATTTGTGTGGTCCGACAAGTGCGAGGAGAGCTTCCAAAAGCTCAAGACACTTTCGACCACGACTCATATATTGTCCTTGCCGGTTGAAGGTAAAGACTTTATTGTTTACTGTGGTGCTTCACATTCTGGTTTGGGTGCTGTGTTAATGCAGGATAGGAATGTCATAGCCTATGCATCCAGGCAGTTGAAGGTGCATGACAGGAATTACCTGACTCACGATTTAGAGTTGGCAGCGGTGGTGTTTGCATTAAAAATCTGGAGACACTGTCTTTATGGTTTCTAGTGTGAAGTATTCACAGATCATCGCAGTCTGCAACACATTTTCACTCAGAAGAATTTGAATCTGAGGCAGAGAAGGTGGATGGAGTTATTGAAAGATTACGATGTGACCATTCAGTACCATCCAGGTATGGCTAATGTGGTGGCAGACGCATTGAGCCAGAAAACTATTAGCATGGGTAACTTTACTTGTTTGGGGGTGTCCAAATGATCGCTAGCTAAGGAAATTCAGGCTCTGTAGGCCAAGTTCATGCACTTGGGTGTCTCATACCAAGGCTGGTTATTGGCTAGCATTGAGGTCAAGGCAACCTTCATAGATAAAATAAAGGCAAAACAGTTTCAGGATCCGAAACTGGGCAGGTTGCGAAGTAAAGTGATATCCGGGGAGTCCAGAGATGTCATGCTAGACTCTGGTGGTGTATTGCATTTCAGGGAGAGGATTTGTGTTCCTCGGGTTGATGATATCATTCAAAAACTTGAGGCAGCATTACTGGTGACCCGAGATGAAAAGGGACATAGTTGATTTTGTGTCCAAGTGCCAGAATTGCCAGCAGGTAAAATATGAACATCAGAGACCTGCAAGACTACTTCAGAGGATTCCAATTCCAGAGTGGAAGTGGGAGAGGATAGCCATGGATTTTCTGGTGGGTCTTCCCAAGACATTGCGGAAGTATGACTCAATTTTGGTCATCGTTAACAGGCTAACCAAGCCCGCTTATTTCAGTCTGGTCAGGGTAGATTACAATTCATAGCAGTTGGCCAAGATCTACGTGAAGGAGATTGTAAGACTGCATGGGGTACCACTGTCAATTAATTCAGACAGTGGTACACAGTTTACTTCTAAGTTCTGGGGAAAGTTACATGAAGAGTTGGGTACACAACAAGAATAACCTTCCATCCTCAGACTGATGGTCAGTCGGAGAGGACGATTCAGGTATTGGAGGACATGATGAGAGCATGTGTAATGGATTTCGGTGGTGATTGGGACCAGTTTCTACTGTTGTGCGAATTCTCATACAACAACATCTATCACTCCAGTATTGATATGGCACCGTTCGAGGCCCTGTATGGAAGAAACTATAGATCACCGGTTAGGTGGTTTGAGGAAGGTGATGTGAAGCCTCTGGGCGTAGACTTAGTGAAGGAAGTGCAGGAAAAAGTAAGGGGCATACAGACCAAGTTATTGGCTGCTCAAAGCAGGCAGAAAGAGTATGCAGATCGTAAGGTCCGGGACATGGACTTTCAGGTTGGTGAACAAGTATTGCTAAAATTGTCACCAATGAAAGGGGTTATGCGGTTTGGTAAGAAAGGCAAGCTTAGCCCTTGGTTTATTAGTCCGTTTGAGGTTTTTGAGATTGTAGGGCCAGTGGCTTACAAGTTAGCACTTCCACCTAGTTTGTCGGGCGTCCATCAAGTATTCCATGTTTCCATGCTCAAGCAATACCATGGGGATGGGGACTACATCATCAAGTGGGATGAGGTACTTTTTGATATGGATGTTCGTTATAAGGAGGAACCAGTCTTGATTCTTGCTCGAGATGTCCGGAGGTTGGGGACAAAGGTGATTGATATGGTGAAGGTTCAGTGGAAGCATCATCCATTTGAGGAAGCCACATGGGAAACCGAGAAGGACATGCGGGACAAGTACCCTCAATTGTTTGAGTATTCAGGTACTACACTTCCTTCCTTTTTATTTCCGTAATTTCGGTCTGATTGTTCATGGACTAACGATGGGTAAATTGGTATCTGTTGTAATGAACCGGGTCCATTGTAATGGGTAGACCAATCGTGCCAAGTTTTAGAGTTAGAAAACTCTTGGTTTGGGAGTTTGAAATTCTGGGCTAGGCTAGCCTCAGCCAGTTTTGGAGAGAGGTAGAGTCTAGGGAAATCCGGGTAAAAATAGATTTAGGTGTCTTGGATTGAGCTAATTTTCCACGTAGTCAAGACATAAAGGAGTCTGGGGGACTTTTTGGAATCAAATTTGGGTAAGTAGAACTCCCGAAATTGCGTTTGATGTGAAAGGGTTATTTCGGGATGTCGGGGGAACCAAGTGTGTTGTGAAATGGCCAAAACTGGAACATTTACGAACTTTCTACCTGTGACGATTGCTGCCACGCGCGATAAAGGCCACCTCTATACCGGTATAAATTACCGCTATAGCAGCGATCAACTCACTTAAGACCGCTATAGCAGCAGGTGACCGCTATAGTGGGACCGCTATAGCGGGACCGCTATCGTAGAGCGGGGACCGCTATAGCGGGGACCGCTATAGTGGGCCGATAGGTTTTTAATGCATAAACAACTCTCAAAACATTAGAATTTCACAAGTTTGTTTTGGGAGAAGGGTTGGGCGAATTCAGGTGATTTTCTTCATTCGTCTGCCAAAAATTGTTCCTAAGGTAAGGTTTTCGTTCCCCACTCTTTGTACTATGTTTCCTATACACTAGAATTGCTAGGAGGGAAATTGGAGAAGGTTGGAATGACCTAGGGATGATGGAATTTGGGGAAGAAGGGGGTTCCAAACATGTATGCTCTTGGGTGATGGTTTAAGTACGTTAAGATGATCACAGGCTATTTAATTTCCTGTTTTGTTCATAAAAAATGATAAGACTAGGTGAATTAACGGTGAAAACCCCGGGAAAAGGGTGGGATGATCATGGGTGGCCTGGAGTTTGGGGATTTGGTATAATTCGGGTAATGTATAGGCCTGTATGTTAATTGTATGCATTATGTGTTTTTTTAGACCAAAAATGTGAGATGAATCCGGAACACGAGAAAGCTCGGGTTGAATAGAGCCTTGAGCATTCGAGGTAGGTGATGGCTTTCGTATTTCTGCAAATGTGTATATTCATTGTACTCGTTGTCTAAGTAATTGTGTGCATTACATTGCTTAGGGAATTTGTCTAGAATGTCTAAGTTTGGTTTACAGTCTATGTTTGAATGGTTTTTACTTGTTGGCTTTACAAGGGGTGTGCATTCATTATATTGACTATTGTTGTTGACATTTGGTTGGCTCGGGTACCACGTCTGGTACGGGTATAACACATGGTTGGCACAAGTACCACGCCTGGTACGGGTATAACATTCGGTTGTCACGGGTACCACGCCTGGTACGGGTTTACTTTATTGCATCTTGCACTGTTTCATTGATTATTGTATTGCATTGGTTGATTTTGGTTCTGTGAGAGGACCGGGTTGTTTTACTGTATGTGATACTTGATATTGGTTCCATGAGTGGACCGGGTTGTTATTGAAAAGTGATACAAACTGGTGGTCCTTGAGTGGCCGGGAAATTATTGTATGATTGTTGAATTGGTCTTGGTTTAGGCCGGGTAAATAATTACTTGTGGTATTTGTCTAGAGGGGATTCCAGGGTGGGTCTGGGCTAGACGATAAGGCGTGGTTATGGTTATTCTTGTTGGTGGAATAGAACTGTAAGAGATGGATTCATGCGGTAACAAGCTAGGTAGAGACCTGTAGTCTAGAGATGCCTGTGATATTGTTGCATGTTAGCCATACTTGTTACTGTATTTTGCGTACTATTTATATACTGTTTTCTTGAATACTGGCTGATGATCCTACCAGTACACAGTGGTGGTGTATTGATACTGCACTTGTCTTTCTTTTGGTGAGTACATGAAATCTTCCAGCGGTTGAGATGAGACCTCATATTTAGCACCGGCGATTCCGATCATCAAGGGTTAGCTAGTGATTCTAGCTACCTTGGGATTATCTCTAGAGTTTTAGTCCATTTGTTCATACTTAGAAACTATTCTTCTTTTATTTGGGGTTGAATCCCCGCACTCTAGATTTGGTATTGATGTTTGGTACGATGACTTTCAGTTCCTAGGTGGGTGAGGTTTTCAATTGCACGATGGTCGTATGTTAAGTTTTTAAGTAAAGCAAGTTGTAAAATAAAAGTCAAAAAAAGTTATTCACAAAGATTGTTTTACTCTCTAAAGTTTGATAATTAGAGCTTAAGTTCTTCACAAAGATTGTTTTACACGTTGAGCTCATCGTCTTGACATAGTTTTCTCCATGTTTTGTGTGGTGCGTCTCTTTTGGGGTTTGAACAGCAAGGTTTCAAGGAAATTAGTGGCATGTGGTAGTAGCTACATAGTTATATGGGCAACGTAAGGATTTCGTACACTTATCTAATTGTTGAATCGAGATTCTAAGCTTCTAGTTATCAAAAGTCATAGTTGCCGATGACTTGTAGTAGTTTTTTGATGGTTTTTACTCCATTTGTTGTTACAGCAAGGAGGAGGATTATTTAGCCTAGGATATCAAAGCTTTTTCTCAAGGAAATATTTCCCCTACGACCCTCCTTTGTAATTATATGTTCTAGTACCGTTTTATAGGTTTTTGACCCATGAAGTGGTATTTTGTATACCGTGACTACGGGCAGACCCTTTGTCTTATTAAGTTTGGTTATTATTGTTGTGTACTGTTGGTGTTAAGGTTCTGGAGGGATTGGGGGTCGGTGTGATTATTTTTGAGTTGCGTACAATTGTTGTCGGATTGACCGACATGAAGTATTACTTGTTTTATCACCTCGGGAGTTTGCCGCTCCTTCAAGATGTTGTTGGAATGTTTTTGTTTGATTTAGATGCTGTTTTTTATTGTTATTGGCCTCATTTTATTCTTTGGACTTCGTTGGTCATGGGTCTGCCATTAACGCCTTATCAATTAACTATGGCTCGTTCTTGCAACCTTGTTGATTCTCGCACTTGTTGCATTACTTTTGGCTGGTCATGCTTCATAGAGACACCTTTGGGGATTCCATTGAAAGTTTTGTTAAGGCTTCCTTTTAACTTTCTGGCATGACCTGAAGGCTTACGCTTGTTATAGCTTGCATAACGTCATTATTCAAATATAGCCTTATACTATTAAGTTTGCTACCACAATATGATATAATGTCTAGCAACAACACTCTATTCCTTAATAGTAGCCTAGAAAAGCATGTTATGATTGTATTGAGGTTACCTGAGATTACTTGCTATTATTGTGCTATTTTTATCGTCTGGCTGCCGCCTATGATCTTGTTTTTACCACAATGGACACCAGCACTATAGGGTTTTGGATCCTGCATTCTTATTACTATTACTATGCCTTCGGGCCAGGAAGACCATGCCTACAAGCTGGGCAGGCCATACCTATGAAGCAGGCAGGCTATACTTATGAGGCAACAATTATATTATATTATCATGCCTTCAGGCCAAGTAGACCGTGCCTATGGGCCAGGCAGACTATATAATGGGACATGTTGTACCTAAAAGGCAACACTTATATTGTACCACAGAGCCTTAGAGTTGTATTTATTCACGACACATGTACATTCACAACTTTCAGATCAGATTTTCACTGGGGTCCAGGTAAGGGGGCCAATATTGGTATTTAGCAATTGTTTGTACTTCTTATGTCTTATAGTGATTATGTGCTATATGTACCTATCGGGATTATGGGGTCCAGTTCAGGTTATTGTTTGCTACATGTTTAAATGCCATATTATTACAAAAAGGTGAGGTATTGTACTTCTATTTTACTCATGTCCTTCTTGTTTAGTCTTTACACTTCAGTTTAAGTTTTCAGTTTACCTTACATGCTCAGTACATTGTGTTGCACTGATGCCATATTGCCTTGGGGATTTGTATTCCTGCCTTTAGGATCTAAACGTGACCAGACAGACCTGTCAGGTAACATAGCCGAGCTTTCAGTGGGATGGTTGACTCCTTTCCTTCAAGGGGTTGCCAGAGTCTCAGAGGTTTTCCTTTTTACTGTTTAAAGCTTTTGCGTAGGTTAACGCCCTATCCCACCAATTATGGTATTCATAGATTCTTGTAGTTGGGTTTTATAGCTACGATGGTGACCATTTTGGCCTTGTATGTTGATTAGTTGTATCTTATTGGCCTGGCCTAGTTTACATTGTATATACCTATTTTCATCTTTTATATGGAAATCATGGTGCCTTGAAGGCCCGTATAACATTTATGTTTTCCTAGATATCATGGGAGCCTCAATTGCCCAAGATGTACTTGTTTGTTTTCTTGATTGTGTGTGGCTTTTATGCTCCATTGGCAAATGATTCAGCAGGGTCAAATTTGTCCTAAGTTTTTGCATCAGGTGCCAGTTGTGCCCCCTGAATTTGGGGCATGACAATTTCTTTTTTTCTTTTATGCTATTACTTGATTCCATTTGGTATTTGGTGATCCAAATTGGTATCTAACTCCTTTAATTCTTTTCTCACACAGATGTTTAGGACACATTCAGGAGAAGCTAGAGCAGAGGCACTCAAGATGGCGGTTGGGTCGTAGTTCATGGTAGAGGATGAGATAAAGGAGGTGGTCGAGGCATTGGATGGGGAGCAGCACTAGCCAGGGGAAAGGCTCCGAGTGCTGGTCAGGTTTGAGATAGGTTTGAGTCGCCTGAACCTCTAGAGGTCCTTGACAGGGCAGCAGAGGATGCAACAACACTAGTTCAGGAAGGTGTTGTGCCTGATCTGGTTTCATCAAATATACTAGCTCAGGTGTTGACTTTGCTGAGTAGATTGGCAGGGACTGGGGTGGCAGACACACCTCTGGTAGGTCTGTATACGAGGTTCCAACATGCTGCCATTGTGGCTCCGTAGATGGATTAGATTTTAGAGACTGGGGTATTTCCAAGATCAGTGACTGGATTGGTGATGACTGAAGATGAGCATGATCTATTTTGGAGGTTCACTAATATACAACCTCCAATCTTATATTGTTCAGAGTCAAAGAATGTGTATGAGTTCATCATCGATTGTCACAAAAGGCTCCACACAATGTAGGCAGTAGAGAGGTATATTGTTGTGTTTGTTACTTTTCAGCTATTGGGGGATGCTAAGTTGTGGTGATAAGCTTTTGAGAAGTGTAGACCAGCTGGGTTGCCTCTATTGTCTTGGACTCAGTTTTACTCTATCTCTTTGGATAAATATATTCCTCATACCTTGAGGGACAGGAAGTGCGATGAGTTTACCAACATTGAGCAGGGTATTTTGCTAGTTGCAACCTATGAGGCATAATTTCACTCATTATCCAGGTATGCCTTATAGTTGTTTCCCACTAAGGTGGAAAGAGAAGGTGGTTTATAAAGGGGTTGAATATAGGACTTCAGTTGTCAGCTCTTCAGATAGTATCTTCAGGGAAGACTTTTCAAGAGGTAGTTGAGTATGTTTGGAATGTTGAGGGGGTTAAGCAGGATAATTATGCTAAGACTGTAGAGAAAAAGGCCCGCAAGGGTGGTAGTTACAATGGCTCATTCTCTAACGGTCCAGTTTATCAGGTGTACTCTAGATGCCCTATTTAGTAGGATATCCAGGTATCAGCCGGGGGTCCAATAGGGGTCAGCCAGTATTTTTCAAGTTATACAGTGAATGCACAGCCCGATCATTTATATTATGGGAGTTATTCTGCTTTATTGGTTCAACTCAATGACCCACCTTAGATAGGGTTTTCCATGAGTCTGGTGAGGTTGGGCATATATAAAGATGGTGCCCTAGGTTCAGAGAAAGTGGTAAGGTAGTTCAGCAGCAAGCTCTCCGAGCTCTGTCTCCATAGGTAGTGGAGGTGGTTCGTATGGTAGAAACCATCCTCATCTTGGGCGGGCTGGCCACACAGTAGGCAAAACTGGTACCCAGCATAACCGAGGTGGTGGTCTAACTGGTAGGGGTGGTACTCAGCTCGGCAGTGGCGGGACATAGGCAGGCAGACAAATACACTATTATGCTTTTCGGGGCATACATGAGGCAAAGGAGTCTGATGTTGTTATAATACATACTATTTAGTCTGTGATTATATGTCTATGACTTTATTCGATCCAAGTTCCACTTATTCTTATTGTTTACATACTTTGTTATTGGTCTGTATATGATATGTGATTTTCTTGATGTTCCTATTCATGTTTCCACACCTATTAGTCATTCGGTGATTGTAGATAGAGTCTACAATTCATGTATTGTAACATTCATGGGGTATAAAACCTGGGTAGACTTGGTGATTTTAGATATGGTAGATTTTGATGTCATTCTTGGGATGAGTTGGTTGTCTCTGTATCATGCATTTTTGGATTATCATGCGATGACAGTTACTATAGTTATGCCAGGTATGTCTAGGCTTGAGTGGAAGGGTGATTGTTCCTAAGAAGACAATATCCTTCATTCGCGCCAAGAAGTTAGTAGAGAGGGGGTGTTTGATGTTTTTGGTGCACCTTCAGGATACTAGTTTAGAAGTTCTACCCATTGAGTTAGTCCCTGTATTGTAGGAATTCTCGGAGGTGTTTCTTGCGAATTTTCCTGGCATCCCACCAAACCGCGATATTGATTTTTGTATTGACTTGAAGCCAGGGACTCCCGCTATTTCTATTCCGCCATATCTGATGGCACCGACTAAGTTAAGGGAGTTGAAAGTGCAGTTGCAATATTTTCTTAGTAAGGAATTTATCCTTCTTAGTGCATCCCCGTGGGGGTGATCTTGTGTTGTTTATAAATAAGAAAGATGGGAGTTTGCGAATGTGCATTGATTACCACTAATTTAAAAAGTCACTATCCGGAATAAGTATCCTCTCCCTCATATAGATGATTTGTTTGATCAGCTTCAAGGGGCTTCAGTCTTCGCTAAGATTGAATTGAGGTCAGGGTATCATCAACTAAAGATTCGGGCTGAGGATATTTCTAAGATGTCTTTTCAGACCAGGTATGGGCACTATGAGTTTTTGGTTATGTCTTTTTGTCACGACCTGAATGGCCGTGAGTGGCACCCACACTAACCCGCCGGTGGGAGAACCAACCAACCTGAACCTTACCCTTATACTGAGATATATTTTAGAAGTGGTAGAATAAAACAAACTTTATTTAAATCATAATGAAAGTCAAACTAATATAAATAAATGCAGAAAAAATTTAATTGACTTAAACATCCCCCAAGAACTGAAAGTCATCGTACAAGAGTTCTATTCATAAACAATGTCTAAGATATCCGAAAATAACTAAAAACAGTAAAGAGTTCCATCGTCTAGAGGAAGGATAATAACTCGAGGAGGATCCACAACAACCTGAAAAGTAGTGCTCGCCCTTGGATTGAAGTGTCAATCACCTAGACTAGATGAGGTCGCGTCTTAGTCTATGGAACACGGTCTACACTCAACAAAAGAAGAGTACACGGTAGTATCAATACAAAATACTATGTACTAGTAGGTATCATAGGCCAACTCAGTTTAATTAGAACATGTGTATAATCAAATCATATAATAAGTAAGAGGAACTTCAACACTTAGCTTGTAATACAATCAACAGATAATCATCTCAAGTCAAGTCAACAATAGTAATATCAAGCCCACATAAGTCACTGAATACCACCACCAGAACGTAAAATAATTCACTTCTGATAGTCACAACACAAGGAATCTATGTCCATCTATCTCTCACCAATACAACTATTGCCTCTAGTCTCATCTTAATCCACAATACCATCTCACCATGACTGACCATGAAACAATGCAATGATAAAAGAAACAGTGTACACACATGCTAATGGGTCTTATTTCTGCCCAACTAGCCATGGCCTGATGGGGACACACCAGGGTAAATATACCCGCCGAAACTTTTTCCTATCGGCGCAATATTAATTTGTACCGGTGTGGTACCTGATCTTATAATAAGTAACAATATCAACCTGTACCGATGTGGTACCCGATCCCATAATAAATAACAATATCAACCTATATTAGCGTGGTACCTGATCAAATAATAAATAACAATATATACCTGTACTAGCATGGTAACTGACCCCAAAATGAATGACAATGTTAATGAACCTATGGTTCTCAGACCTATATCTCATGATATACACAGTGCACTAAACCACACTTATACTTATTCATCTCAGTTCATGCATCAATTCATGTACACCTAGCTTATTCATTCAAGCATAACATGAAAACACTCACATTTCAAATATGTCTGAAGACCAATCAAAAGTTAAGTAATTCAACTACATACATGTATTAAAATAAGTCTCAACTCTAATTAAATTGTAACGTACCTCGACTGTCGAATTATCAACCAGAAGGTACTTAGCAATAGCTTTGCCCTTCCTTAATGCTTCAGAGCGTTCAAAGTCTACATACATAAATACATGAGTAATTAATCATTTACTCTTCATTTGAAGCCTTGGGAACTTAAACCACTAATTGTACACTTATCCGAGATCTGTAGCATTCCTCAAGGGTTAATTAATCATTAATTAGTCTCACAACATTCATATAATCAACACCCAAAGGGTTTCTAATCAAGTTAAACCTTTTTTAGCCATTTTTATGCCTAAAGGTCTCATTTTTATGGAACCCTGGGTTCCTTGTTAGCCTTAATCATGTTAAGAACTATTAATTTCATTTTAGGAATCATAAAAAAACACCCTAGGATCAATTTTAGGTGAAATTACATCTACCCATGCGGTTTCCCCCCAAGTTTCATGCTTTTAGGGCTCAAACTCAAGAATTCCACCATTAATCTTCCCTCTAAAGGTACTACAAGGACTTATGATTGTTAACTGAAGGGGTTGATGGAGTTACTTACCTAAAATGAAGGAAAATACCCTAGTTATTGATAAATACGCCTCTTGGAGCTCTAGAATCGAATAGAAGTTTGTGGAAAAATAACACAAAAAATTGAGATAAGTGCAAGTAATTTGCCCGTCTTCTTGTTAGGGCGAGCTGGGTCTCATCACGATGAGGATTGGCTTGTTATGGCTACTCATCATGATGAGGTGTCCTCTCATTGTGACAAACTGTATTTTTTAGAATGTCAAAAACTTGCCCCAAACCCCTCATATCATAACACACTTTGTTTTCTAGACAACATAGATTAATCCCAATGCGAAAAATACCATAACCAAAGTTCTATGAATCCAATTTATGTCTCAAAACTTTTTACAGGAACCTACAATAGTTTTGTATCCATAAACAGACTCCACACTACCAATACATGAACACCTAGCTTATTCATTCAAGCACAACATAAAAATACTCGCATTTCAAACATGTCAAAAGAACAATCACAAGTTAAGTAATTCAACTATATACATGTCCTAAAATAAGTCTCAACTCCAATTAAACTGTAACCTACCTCATTTGTCAATTTCTCAACCATAAGCTACTTTGAAATAGCCTTGCTCTTCTTTAATGCTTCGAAGCGTTCAAAGTCTACAAACACAAATGCAAGAGTAATTAATTAATTATTCTTTATTTTAGGCCATGGGAACTTGACCCACTAATTCTACCCTTATCAGAGGTCTGTAGCATTCCCTAATGGTCAATTAACTGTTAAATAGTCTCACAAAATTCATATAATCAACACCCAATGGGTTTCTAATTAAGTTAACTCCCTTTTAGCATTTTTATGTTTAAAGTTCTCATCTTTATGGAACCCAAGGTTCTCCATTAACATTAATCATGTTAGGAACTATTAATTTCATGCTAGGAATCATAAAAACACATCCTAGGATCAATTCTAGGTGAAATTATACCTACCCATAGGGTATTCCCCAAATTTCATGCTTTTAGGCTCAAACTCAAGAATTCCACTATTAATCTCCCCCTTCAAAGGTAGTACAAAGATTAATTATTGTTAAATAAAGGGTTTTACGAAGTTACGTAACTCAAATGAAGGAAAACATCCTAGTTCTTGAGAAATACGCCTCTTGGATCTCTTGAACGGAATAGGAGTTTATGGGAAAATAACACAGAAAAATGAAATAAGTGCAGGTAATCTGCCCATCTTCTCATCATGATGAGCTAGTTCTTGTCACGATAAGTTGATACATAGATGATTTTCTCACTATGACAACTCTTATGACAAGAGGACACCTCACCTCAAACCCCTCATTTTATAACAAACTTGATTTTTTAGATAACATAGATTAATCTCGATGCAACAACTACTATAACCGGAGTTCTATGAATTCAATTTCCACCCCAAAACTTCCTACAAAACCCTACAATAGTTGTCTATCCATAAATGGAATCCACACTACCAATCCACAAACCACGAGACCCTAACCATCTCTAAGGAACAGAACACTAGATTTTTGTCAAAACTCACTCTAGCCTGAGATTTTATCAACTCTCGTCTTAGGGACTTTTCTAGCCAGGTACTTATGCCCATATGTTACTATAATGATAAAATAAGTCATTATATTTAATACCGACTTTGTCACTAATCTTACTCAATTTCACATCATCAAATTGCTTACATTTGATCTGATCAAGGAAAGAGGACCTCGCCTCCATACATGCTAATAATCCACCCTCTTCAGACACTTCCAAACTCATGAATATGTCAGCTAGAGTTTCGATCTCTCTAGCTAATAGACGTGTAGTAGCTTTCAAATAGGCCAAGATACCCACACTCTCAGTCTTTCTGCTTAACGCATCGGCTACTACATTAACCTTACCTGGATTGTATTGAATAGTAATGTCATAATCCTTGAGTAACTCCATCCACCTTCGATGTCTTAATTTCAAGTCCTTATGAGTGAAATATATTCCAATCTATGGTGTTCTCTGAACACTTCACAATGCACCCTCTACAAGAAATATCTCCAAATCTTGAGGGCAAACACCACAGTAGCCAACTCTAAGTCATGATTAGGATAGTTCTTTTCACACTTTTAGTTTCCTAGAAGCATAAGAAATAACATTCCTCCCCTACATTTACATGACATCTAAACCAGACTGTGAGGTATCACAATACACAATAAAATATTTACGTTCTACCGACAAGGCAAGAATCAGAGCACTAGACACTAAGGTCTTGAGCTTTTGGAAGCCCTCCTCACATTTATCTGACCAAACAAACAGTACCTTTTTCTAAGTCAAGAAGGTCAGATGGGTAGAAATGGATGCAAAACCATTCACAAATTTGTGGTAGTAACTAGCTAATCCCACAAAGCTACGCACCTCAGTCACAAAAGTAGGCCTAGCCTAATTTTTAACTACCTCAATTTTTTGTGGGTCTACGATCACCACTTCTTTCAAAACCACATGCCCTAAGAAAGACACAGAAGATAACCAGAATTCACACTTGGAGAATTTTGCATACAGTTCCTTTTTCTTTAATAACCTCAACACAATCGTAAGATGATTTTTTATGCTCCTTGTCACTCTTAGAATGCACTAGGATATCATTAATGAACACAATAACAAATGAGTCTAGATAGAGCTTAAATACCCCATTTATCAAACTGATGAAAGTAACTAAGACATTAGTCAGCCCAAAAGACATCACAAGGAACTTATAGTGCCCGTATCTAGTCCAAAAAGTAGTCTTAGGAATATCAAAAGGCTGAATTTTTAACTGATGGTATCCGAACCATAGATCAATCTTAGAAAAGACTGATGCACCCTGCAACTAGCCAAACAAATCACCGATACAAGAGAGAGGATACTAGTTATAGGGAGTAACTTTATTCTACTACCGGTAGTCTATGCACATACGTAGACTACCATCCTTTTTCTTAATGAACAATTTTGGAGCACAATAAGTTGGTAATTTACCAACTTATTTAACTCTGAAGCATGAATTATTTCCTCAATATTGTGCTATTTAGAATAATGTATGGCTTTGTTCTCTTATGTGTAGGCATTCTTAGGATTTGAAGATGGAAAAAAAATCCAAATAGGCAATGAAAGAAAGGCAAAAGCCGGTGCTACAAGTTATGGAAGAAAACCAAGTCAAGAGAAGAATAAAAATGAAGCTCCCTGACTAAAGGTCACATGGGACTTGGGTGCTTCAAGTCCTCACCTGTGAAATACAAGTGACATGCATGAAATGGGAAAGAGACTAGCAAGGATTTCCAGCACCTGCGTGCCACAGATCAAGACCTGCGACTGCAGGTGCAGCACAAGTTATACAAAGGGAAATTTTGTCCAAGACTTCCTACTATATTTAGGGGGTTTCTAATGACCATTTTGGGATATGTGCATAGAATATTTAATATAGAATTTTATAGATTTGGATATTATATTGGAGTACACTTAGAGAAGTACTCTAGAGCTTCTTCTTCTTCTTGCTTATTGAAAACTCCATTGTTGATATTGAAAGCTTAGATTTGAATTGAATCTCTTATTAATGAAAGGAATTGAAGTTAACCCAATTGTTATAATCTCTCTTCCTTTAATTATGAGTAGATAAATTCATATCTAGGATTGTGTTCATGATGGTGAATAAATTATTATTGGGTGTTGATTATTTGTGCTTAAAATTGATTATTAATATGGATCCATTGAATCCTTTGACTTTTAATTAAATAATTGATGGTTGCAAACATTGATTTAGAACTCTAATTTTGTTTTTTCATGAGAAAGAAGGCTAAAATTAGCAATAATTCATGGAATGAATTTTGAGATTTCCCATCTAAGTGTTAAGGCTAGAAATAGCTTAACCCACTTAAGCTATTTGGTTTATTACTTGTGTAGACCTTGGGGTTGCAGAAAAACCCAAGGGAAATATGCTTATTGGTTGAAAAACAATTGACATAGCTAGAACCAAGGCTATCCTTGCTATAATTAAGATTAAGCCAAATAGTTAACCCCAATTGCAAGTAATTGCCCCATTTGAAGCACACCTCTAGTTTTCCAAATCTTGATAGTCAACAATTGTGTTAACCTTGCTATTTGCTCACTCTTGATATAATGCACTCATTTATACACATCCCCAAATTTATTTTATTGCAAATCTTTTACAATGTGCATGCTTAGTGTGACTTGATACATGAAATTTGGTTAATCTAATTCCCATCCTTGTGGGATTAAACCCCAACTCCTAAGTTGGATAAATATTTTGCAAAGGACCATTTCAACCTCTTTAATTGGAGAGTGCCTTCGGACGTTATCAAAAATGGCACCGTTGCCAGGAATTGGATTTTGATTTCCTTATTTTGAGTATTGATTCACCTTAGTGTTGCACCTTATTATTCTTTTATCTTGGTTGTTGCTTTTGGTTTTTTGTTAGTTGCAAACATGATCCAAGCTAGTGATACCACTAGTGTGGAGAGTTATGAAGGTGCGGATAATCGACTGGGTCAAGATGAAGTGACAAGTGCCATTTGCCTACCTCCACAGGTAGGGAATGCTATTTTCCATGTCATTAGTACCATGATACCCCTTTTGCAAGTAAAGGTATTATTCAGAGGTCTCCCGCATAAAGATGAAAATCACCATATAAAGAATTTTGTGGAAGTTTGCTCACCGTTTACTGTTACCAATATTAGCAAAGAGTCCATATGATTGAGGCTATTCCCTTTTTCTCTAATTGGGAAAGTGACAACTTGTCTCGAGGATCTCCCTATTGGTTCTATTTATTCATGGAGTGAGTTGCTTGATACCTTTATTGATAGGTACTGTTCTCCTTGGTGGATTCTATAGTTGCAGGATGAAATTATTAATTTTGGCCAATTGCCTAACGAGCCTTTCCATGAGGCATTGTTGATGTTTAAAAAGAAAGTGACACAATGCATGCCACATTGTCTCCCTAATAAAATATTGCTTCAACAATATTATCGAACTTTGGATTCTACCAACAAATCTATTGCCAAAAAACTAGCTGGTGGGTCATTAATAGATCAAATATTTGTGATGGCTAGAACTTTTCTTGATACAATAATGAAGACTAATTGTGCATGGAATACTTGGAGAGTCGAGGTGGCAATTTGTGCTACCTCCACTAATGTGGCTAAGGAGATGTGGAAGAAAAATGAAGAGCAGAATGAGAAAATGGCTAGCAATATGGCACACTTGAATATGCTCACTGAACATGTTATGGGAACAAATGTACGGAGTGTGAATGCCATAGGAACTTATGGAATAAAGGATCAAGTTGATGATGAGATTTATTTCCTTCATGATGAAGAAGCTTCTCTTATTGCAAACTAAGGTATGGGTTCTCGTCCTAGTTATCAATTAGCCAATCAAGTATATTGGACACATGGACATGTGAATAAAGGTTGGAACCATGAACATGATGAAGATTGGAAAAAAGAGTCCACTTGTACAAAAAATAGAGTCATACTTGAAAGAGTATCGAAGAGAGTGGTGTCAACCGACATAGGAGTCTGTGAAATAAAAAGTGATGTATTGACCCTTACACAAACCGTGAACTTTCATTCAACCTCTATCAACTTGAAGTGAGAATGAGTCAAATGGCTGCCCAAATTGAGACAAAGGTAGATGTGAAGTTGAAAGGTATGCTTATTGATAATGCTTCTACAAATTCTAAGGACAATGAGTGTTGTAGCGCAATCGTGACTAGGAATGGCAAAATTCTTGGAAATGTGATAAAGAATATTGATGATGAGGTTATGGTGGGTCACCCAAATATGGTTGACAATGTTGTGAAGAATGAAGCTTCCAATCTAACTTCTCAAGAAGATATCAATGTTGATTATAGAAAAAAGGACAATGCACCCAAGGTTTATAAGACATTTCCAAGATTCCCCCTCCATTCCCACATGATTGAGGCAAAAGAAGGAGGAAGCCCAATATAGTAAGTTCCTTGCCTTATTAAAACAACTTTTAGAAAATGTCCCATTGGTAAATGCCCTAACACAAATGCTAGGGTATGCAAAATATATGAAGGATTTTCTTACAAAAAAGAGGTCTATAGATGTGGAAATGTTTGAAATATCTCACCAATATGGTCCAATCATGACAAGAAACTTAGTTCTAAATCAAGAGGACCCCGGTACTTTCATTATTCCATGCAACATTAGGGGGCCCATTCTTAGCTACCGGGCATGCCTTGGTTAATGTGGAGCAAGGTAAACTCAAGTTTTGAGTGAATACGGAGGAAGTTACTTTCAATGTGTGCAAGTCAATGAGGCAACCTAATGACTTGCAAATGATATCCATAATTGATAACATTGATGAATATGTGGAAAGTAAATCCAAAGTTGCAAGTCAATGAGGCAACCTAATGACTTGCAAGTGATATCCGTAATTGATAACATTGATGAATGTGTGGAAAGTAAATCTAAAGTAACATTTTTGGGAGAATCTTTGGATGTTATCCTTTTAAATTGTGATGGTGATGATATTGAGGGTTATGATAAAGTGTGTGCTGATTTTATGGGGTTGGGGTCTTACTTCTATCCCTCAAAGAAGCTTGACCTCAACTTGAAAAACTGTCAAACTCCTCCCTCTAACCAATTGATCATTGAGCTTCCAGAGTTGGAAGACAAACCTCTACCATCGCACTTGAGGTACGCCTATCATGGTTTAAATGAAACTTTGTTGGTTATCATCTCTATTAAGTTGGAAGAATGGAAAGTGGAAGCATTGCTATAGGTACTTAAAAAACATATTCGAGAAATCAGTTGGACTTATAGATGATATCATTGGCATTCCTCCAGGCATTTTCGCCCATAAATAAACCTCTAATAAAATTGTACTCCATCCATTGAGCATCGAAAACAATTGAATCCACTCATGCAAGAGGTGGTAAAAAAGGAGATCATCAAATGGTTGGATGCGAGGGTTGTCTTTATAATATCGAATAGTACGTGGGTAAGCCTGGTGCAATGTGTACCAAAGAATGGTGGCATTACAGTAGTTCCAAATGAGAAGAACGAGTTGATATCCCTATGACCGATGACCGAATGGGTGTGTGCATGGACTACCACAAACTAAAGTTGTGGACTAAAGAGGACCACTTTCCTCTCCTGTTCATGGATCAAATTCTTGATTGGTTAGCCGAGATAGGTTACTATTACTTCACAGATGGGTATTTAGGGTAGAACCAAATTTCCATTTCCTATAAAGATAAAGCAAATATGACACTCACTTACTCATATGGGACTTTCTCTTTCAAATGGATAACATTTTTATTTTGCGATGCCCCGACTATATTCCAAAGGTGCATGATGCCTATTTTTTAGACATGGTGGGGAATTCCATGAAAATTATCATGGAAAACTTCTCCATAGTCAGAGATTCTTTTAATGATTGTTTTGGAACTTTTGACTAATGCTTTGAAGCATTGTTAAGAGATAAACTTAGTCTTGAATTGGGAAAAATGCCACTTTATTATAAAAGAAGGCATCGTGTGGGGGAAAAAAATCAAAGAAGGCCATTGAAGTAGATCAAGCAGAAATTGAGGTTATCTCCAAATTACATCTTTCAAAGACTGTCAAGGGTGTGCGATGTTTCTTAGGCCATTTGGGGTTTTATCGAAGGTTCATCCAAGACTTTTTGAAGGTGTCTCATCCTTTGTGCAAGTTATTGGAAAAAGTGTCTAAGTTTGATTTTGATGATGCATGCATGAGACCATTTAATTGCATGAATTACTACCTCTCTTTTTATTGTGGTGCCCGATTGGACAAAACTATTCGAATTGATGTGTGATGCGAGTGGTGTTGATTTAGCAGTTGTGGTTGGTCAAAGAAAAGATGAAATCTTTCACCCAGTGTACTATGCTAGCAAAGCTTTTAATGGGGCCCAAATGAATTACATGGTGATGGAGCAAGAATTATTAGCCGTGGTGTTTGCTTTTAAGAAGTTTTAGGCATATTTATTGGGGACCAAGGTTATGGTACATACATATCACACCACAATTTGATACCTAATGGATAAGAAAGATGCTAAACCAAGGCTCATTTGGTGGGTACTTTTGTTGTAAGAATTTGATTTTAAGGTGAAGGACCAAAGGGGATGTGAAAACTAAGTTGTGGATCACTTATCTAGGTTGGAAAAAGATGGACGACCGGTGGTGGATCTTTATATTAAAGATGCATTCTCGAATGAACATATTTTAGCGGTATCCCATGACCTCATGCCTTGGTTTGCTGACTTTGCTAACTTTTTATCAAGTGATCTAAAGCACAAAAACCGACCTTTTAGTAAAAAAAGAAATTTCTGCATGATGTTCAAAAATTCTACTGGGACGAGCCTTACTTATTCCAGATTTGCACTGATGGGGTGATTCATCGATGTGTCCCAGAAGTGGAAATGATTCCTACCCTTGAGGCATGTAATTGCTCGCCCGTAGGAGGTTATTATAGCAGCATGCAGACAACTTCTAAGGTCTTGCAATGTGGATTTTACTGGACAACTATCCACCATGATACTCATGACTTGGTCAAACTATGTGACCGTTGACAATGCCATAGAGGTATTTCTCCAAAGCATGATCTTCTCTTAACCCCTATCATAGAGGAAAAATTATTTGATGTGTGGGGGATAGACTTCATGAGACCATTTGTGAGTTCCTACGGGAACATATATAATTCTTGTGGCCATAGATTACGTGTCAAAATAGGTAGAAGCAATGGCATAACAAAAATAATAAGGGGAAGAGTGTCACCGGGTTCTTAAATAAATTCATCTTCTCAAGGTTTGGCCCTCCTTATGCTATTATAAGTAAAGGGGGTCCCACTATTGCAATGGGTTGTTTAGATCCTTACTTGAGAAATATGGTGTAAGACACAAAGTTGCAGCCCCCTACCATCCTCAAATGAGTGGGAAAGTAGAGGTGTTGAACCACGAATTTAAGAGATTCTTGTCAAAGACTATCAATGTTAATAGGACCAATTGGTCAAGGAAACTGGACGATGCATTGTGGACTTATAGAACTGCCTTTATAACTCTTATTGGGATGTCCCCATATCAATTGTGTTTTGGCAAGGATTACCACTTTCTTGTAGATCTCAAACATAAGGCAATGTGGGCACTGAAGATATTGAACTTGAATTGGGACAAGGCATCCCATGCGAGATATGAAGACTTGAGTGAGATTGGTGAATTCCGAATGATAGCCTATGAGAGTGCTTCTCTATATAAGGTGATGTGCCATAGTTTTGCAGCACTTTCAATGTTAAAAACTTGGAATTGGAGCATGTTCTTTAGTGATTTTTAGTATATTTGATCTATTTTTGAGTCTTGTGTAGGAAAATAGGGTTCAGAGACTAAGTGCAGGAAAATATTGACATTTTGGGTGAAACTGACTTCTACGACTCAACTCTATAATTCGTAGATAATTTCATAAGTCGGGGAATGAGTACTGCAGATAATGCTTGATCTTGAGTTTTACAAAAGGTTTCCATTAGCCGTGGACATGATCACGAGTTGTGATCCCTACTTGTGGAACATGATCAGAGAAATATAAAACTGTCTGAGATCTATGACTCAATTCCACGAGCCGTGATTCAAGTCATGAGTCGTAGACTAATCTCGTGGAAAGGAACACATAGGAGGACAAATTATCTGGGTTTCACTAGTACTGTTGATGACCCATAGAAACTTCCACAGACCGCAGACTGTGTCCGTGGAAGCTGTCGATTCCAGTTTTCCTTGTCTAATTAGGATAGGATTTCTACTGTCTATAAATACCTTTCCTAGGTTTTATTTTCTGTTTGATGCTCGATATTTTGTAGGAAACCTATTCAAAACATTGTGATCTTTGTTTATTCTTGGTTTAGAGAGTTATACACATTCATAGTTCATTATTCTTACTTCCATCTTCATTTATTTAAGTTTACAGATTTCTTTACGTCTTATTGTAAGTATATGATCATGAACGCATACATAACTTATGATTATTTACTTATGGCCATGAGTAGCTAAATACACAACAAGAGTTGTGGGAACCATGAAGGATTAACGAAGTAGGCAAAGTACTTGGGTATTCTAGGGCGGTGTTTATGCGTGTATTGTTTTTCCCTTCGTTTAGATTGCTTTTTAACGGTGCGCAATGTTAGAACTCACCTTATCCTTACTTTCTGGACCAAGGAGGTAACATATGGGAAAAGGGTTGTTCAATGATGGAGATTTGAGTCTATCAACCCTTATCTAATAGCTTGACCTTGTTCGGGAATAAATAATCTGAGATCTAGTGTAAGGGTTAGTAAATCATACACCCACAACCGGACCAAGGCGTGTGGTGAAATTCATCTATCTGCAGAACCAAGGATTTAGGTGAACCTAACTTACCGATTCTTCATGCTAAGCACCAAGCTAGTTTACTAAGTACAAATGCCTTACTAAGTTATGATCTCATGGGGAGCACTACCCTAGTCATCTCTCTTATTGATAACAACTCTCGAAACTGATACTTGTTACTTGTTACTAATCTAAGTTACTATTAATCTTGTTACTTAAAACCCCCCCATTTCCAAGGGAAATAAATGGCTAAAAGCATGAGTAAACACTAATCAACCATAATCCTACCATATTCCCTGTGGGATCGACCCCAACCTTCATTGGGTTTTATATTAGAACATCGACCACTTGCACTTCTAAAAGAGGTGTAATTTGGGTGCATCAAATTTTGGCACCGTTGCCGGGGAATACGGTTTAGGATTAAGAGAGATTGTGTTTATTTCACTATGAGTCCTTATTTCCAAATTTTACTTTTTTGTTGTTTTTGTTTTGTGACGCAGGTTGCATACCTGTGCATGTCCAGTACAAGGAGTCAAGGCAATCCCTTAATCCTATATGATCCAGAACTCTCCAGAACTCTAAAAAACATGGCTAAAGAGGGAGAGCATAAGACACCCAAGCAGATCACCAGCTTGGTTGCTGGTTGAACCAGAGCAAAGGAAAAAGGTAGGGGAAGATGTCCTTGCTACTGAGGATGCTACAATTGCAGCAAACCTTGCAGCTCAAAATGTGGCAGCTGAGCAAGCAAGGCAAGCACAATAACAAGTTGTGAGAGACGAGGCAATAGCTAGACGAAATTTACCATAGAATAGGGGCTGATAGATATAGTAGCCAAGGCATGCCCCTTGCTACTATGATGATGATGATGATGATAAGGTGGAGGAATTAGGCATTATTAGACCCATAGTATTGCCACCACTGACTGATGAAACGAAGTTTGACATCACTAGCACCATGATCCAGTTGCTGAACCTGAGGGGACTATATGTTGGAAAGCCTACAGAAGATGCAAATCTACATGTAAAAAACTTTTCTCAAATTTACAAAGCTTATAATCTACCAAGAGTGGGGCAAGATGCTATTAAACTGAGATTTTTTTCCATTCTCATTGACTGGAGAGGCAACTGTGTGGCACTAAGAATTACTCGATAATTCTATATACACATGGCACGAGTTGAAGACTCAGTTTTTGGAGCGGTTCTTTCCTCCATCAAGGATGTTGCAACTAAAGCAAAAGGTCTACAATTTCAAGCAGCTACCTGTAGAGGCATTACATAGGACTTGGTTGAGGTTCAATAAGAAGTTGAAGCAAGTTCTGAAACACCGAATCCCTTAAAGGCATCTGATGGAGATCTTCTACAAAGCATTGAACGCCAACACAAAAGAAGTAGCCGACACTGTAACTGGTGGAGCATTCATGGAGAATTTGTATATTAAAGCTTCTAAGATGCTTTATAGGGTTACTAAGACTAACAGGGCATGGCATACTAGAGAGACTAAGAGGTTTCACCAGTCTTGAAGCCCATGCAATTGCCTCCTCCACCTTTCCCACAAAGATTGAAGAAGAAGGTTGAGGACATAAAATTTCACAAGTTCATCTCCATGTTGAACCAACTTCCGGTCAATAATTCTTTAGGTAAAGCATTGGAGCAGATGCCTGGATAAGATAAATTTATGAAGGATCTGGTGACTAGAAAGAGAACGGTGAGTTTTGAGCCAACTGATAATCTGCAACATTGTAGTGCAGTAGCCTCCCATTCTTTAGTGCAGAAAACGAAAGATCCTAGAGCTTTTACTAATCTATGTACGATTGGAGCATTCTACTTTTCTAAAGCGTTATGTGATCTTGGTGCTAGTATCAATCTAATGCCACTAGTAGTGTTTAATTAGTTGGCCTAGGGATCCCCCAAATCAATGACAATGCAGTTTTTTATGGCAGATTGCATAGTGAAATGGCCGGTGGGAATTCTCTATGATAAGCTTGTGAAAGTTGACACTTTCATCTTCCCTACAAAATTTGTGATTCTTGACTGCGAGGTGGATTTTGAGGTTCCTATCATCTTGGGATGACCAGTCCTTACTACCGGACGTACGTTGGTTGATTTAGAGACTGGACAGATGAAGTTCATATTGAATGATGACGTATTTACTTTTAATGTCTGCCAGTCTATGAAGCATCATGACGATATGTGAGTGATTTCTATTATTGATGTGGTTGATAAGGATCAGCTAATTGTGCCTGTTGAGGAGAGACTTGGTATTGAGGCATTAGCAGCTATGATTATGAATTTTGATGGAGATGACATTGAAGAGTAATATGATATGGTTGAAACACTTGCAGGTATGGGGTCTTATACCTATGCTCTGAAAAAGCTTGATTTGGACTTGAAGAATAAACAGACATCGCCTACAAGACCATCTATTTATGAGCCTCAAGTCTTGGAACTCAAGGCGCTTCTATCTCATCTTCGATGTGTGTTCTTAGGAGATAATGAGACCTTGCTAGTTATTATTGATGCAGACTTAGCAGAAGGGCAAGTTGAAGCTCTAGTTTCTGTGTTGAGAAAGTTCAAAAAAGCCCATTAGTTGGTCCATTGACGACATCATTGGGATTCCACCTGGAATCTGTACTCATAAGATTCAGCTAGCCCCAGATTGTGTTTTGAGTATTGAGAACCAGCATAGGTTGAATCAGCTTATGCAAGTGGTTGTCAAGAAGGAAATTATAAAGTGGCTGGATGCAGGTGTAGTTTACCCTATTGCTGATAGCAAGTCGGTGAGCCCAGTTCAGTGTGTGCTAAAGAAGGGTTGGATTACTGTAGTCCCAAATGCAAAGAATGAGTTGATTCCGATGAGGCCATTCATAGGCTAGCGTATATGCATGGATTATAGGAAGATAAATGCTTGGACTAAAAAGGATCACTTTCCGATGTCATTTATTGATCAGATGTTAGATTCTCTTGCTGGAAGAGGATGGAATTGTTTCTTGATGGTTATTTAGGCTACAATAAGATTCGATTGTGCCTGAAGACCATGAGAAGACCATTTTTCACATGTCCATATGGGACTTTTGCATTTAAGAGGATGCCTTTTGGTCTATGCAATGCACCAGTGACTTTTCAGCATTACATGATGTCTATCTTCTCTGACATAGTAGAGGATACTATTGAGGTGTTCATGGATGACTTTTAAGTGGTGGGTGACTCTTTCGAAGACTGTTTGGTTAATATTATTTGTGTACTAAAGAGGTGTGAAGAATGCAACTTAGTACTTAATTAGGAAAAATATCACTTCATGGTGAAAGAGGGTATAGTGCTTGGACATTGGATCTCTAAGAAGGGTATTAAGGTCGATAAATTGAAGATTGAGGTGATTGAAAAATTGCCTCCACCAGTTTCTGTAAAGGGGATTCGAAGTTTTTTGGGGCATGCTAGTTTCTATAGGAGGTTTATCAAGGACTTCTCAAAAATTGCTAATCCATTGTGCAAATTGTTTGAGAAGGAGGTAAAGTTTGTGTTTGATGAAGCATGTCTTAAGGCATTCGAATGACTTAAAGAAAAGTTGGTCTCAACTCCCATCATTATTTCTCCAAATTGGTCTCAACCTTTTGAGGTTATGTGCCATGCTAGTGGAGTGGCACTAGGAGCAGTCCTAGGCCAAAGGCACAAAAAGATTCTTCATCCTATTTACTATGCTATCAAAGCACTTAATCCTACGCAAAAGAATTATATTGTTACCGAACAAGAGATGCTTGCTGTGGTCTTTGCATTTGAAAAGTTTAGATCTTATTTGCTTGGCACCAAGGTGGTGGTGCACACGGACCATGCAACTCTTCGGTACCTCATGACAAAGAAGGATGCAAAGCCGAGACTGATTAGATGGGTATTGCTGCTGTAAGAGTTTGATTTTGAGGTTAAGGAAAGGAAGGGAACAAATAATCAGGTAGCAGATCACTTGTCTAGATTAGAGGAAGAAGCTATGCTAAAGCTTGATGATGCATAAGAGATTGATGATTGGTTCCCAGACGAGCAAGTGTTAGCCACTTCTTAAGATCTGATTCCATAGTTGGAAAATTTTGCCAACTATTTGGCAAGTGACTTGGTGCCTCCTGATATGTCTGTTCACTATAGAATAAAGTTCATGTCTGATGTCAAGAAAGGCTTTTGGGAGGATACATTCTTATTTTGTGTGTGTGTTGATACTATGATTCGTAGATGTATGCCGGAAGATGAGATGATGGAGATTCTAGAGGCTTGCCATTCATCCCCTTTTGGGGTCATCATAGTGGTATCCAGACTGCACACAAGATCTTACAATGCGACTACTATTGGCTGACCATTCAAGAAGACGCCAATGATTTTGCTAAATCTTGCACCAGGTGTCAAAGAGAAGGAGTTATATCAAGGATGCATTAGCTTCCTTTTAATTCCATTGTTGTGATTGAGCTGTTCGACGTTTGGGGTATTGAATTCATGGGTCCGTTTGTGTTGTTCAATTAAAATTTGTACATATTGGTGGTTGTTGACTATGTATCAAAATGGGTGGAGGCAATTACGCTTCCCAGTAATGAGGGTAAGTGTGTCACAACATTCTTGAAAAAGAACATTTTCTCCAGATTCGGTACACCAAGGACAATAATTAGTGATGGAGGCAAGAAAATTTGCAGCAAGCCATTTTGGGCTTTACAAGAGAAATATGGAGTGAAGAACAATGTTGCAACCCCCTATAATCCCCAAACTAGTGGGCAAGTGGAAGTCTCCAACCGCAAAATCATGTCAATCCTGTCCAACAAGGTCAAAGCCAACACAAAGGATTGGTCGCCAATGTTAGATGATGCTTTGTGGGCGTACCGGACTGCATTCAAGACACCAATAGGTATGTCACCATATCATCTTGTGTTTGATAAGGCGTGCCATCTTCTGGTTGAGTTAAAGAATAAGGCCATTTGGGAATTGAAAAAGCTGAACTTAGATTTGTCTGAGGCTTTGTTGCAGCGGCTTGGGCAATTGAATGAGTTGGATGAGTTCCATCAGAATGCATATGAGAGTTCAGCCTTATATAAAGAGAAGATGAAGTTTTACCATGACCGGAAGATAGAAAAGAGAAACTTCCAGCCGGGTGACTTGGTCCTGCTTTTCAATTCTAGACTTCGCTTGATTCCTGGCAAGTTGAAGTCCAAGTGGATTGGACCATTCAAGGTGGTACAAGTATTTCCTCACAGGGCCATTGAGCTTGAGAATCATGAAGGAAAAAGGTTCAAGGCTAATGGACAGAAGATTAAAGCATTTTTTGGCACAACAGAGGAGCTCAAAACAATTGAAGCGTGGAACCTTGATGAATTCATCCCACCCAAGGAGATTTATGAAGTCTGAGTAATCAAGAAACCTATATCGTACCGCGATGTTAAATCAGGCATTGCATGGGAGGCAACCCATGGATTTTTCTTTTTCTTTTTGCTTTTGTAGAAGTGTTTTGGTGAAGTCTGAGTAGCCAAAACACTTGTGTCATGCCGCGATGTTAAATCAGGCACTGCGTGGGAGGCAACCCAAGGCTGATGTTTGTTATGTATGTAGTAAGAAGTGCTGGAGAAGATACTACTCAGAGAAGTGGTAAGTCAGGTTCAACGAGCAAGGTTCATAGACCGTGGTTCAGTCCACTAGTCGTAGACCCAACTCGTGGAACTCAGGTGAGTTGGCAAAGTGCAGAACTTAATCCATGAACCAATTCCACGAGTCGTGGTTTCTGATCATGGAAATCAGATGATAACATGGGTGGCAGGACTTGTTCTACGATACTGTTCTACGAGCCGTGGTTTAGCCCACGACTCATGGAACACAAGTAAGTTGTCTATTGGATCTACTGTTTACCTATCTCACTCGAATCGACCCACGACCCCATTCGTTTAAATCACATCCCAAATCAAATTTTCCCCCATTTTTCATACCATAACCGATCTTTGCACTCTCCCACTCATATTCAAACACTAAATCCCTACAAATCCGCCATCCAATCACTTAATTCCCTCAAATTAAATTAAAAACCCTCCTCCCCAGATAGAGTTGGCTATATTTTCATCATCAAAGTGCCTGTCACGCCCCGAGACTAGCCCCTAGACATAACACAGGACCTAGGGTCACAAGTAACCCTATGTTAACCCTGAATCTGCTATATCACAAGTATACTGAATATAATTCTAAAACAAGCGGAAGCATAACTAAGAAATGAATAGAGCTAAAAGAATGTATCTGATAATATCTGAAAGAAATGACTGAGTTCAAACAATACAACCCAAATCAACTAAATACTGACTCTATGTATGAATGCCTCTAATACTGATGAACTATTGGGACAAGTCCCCAGCTAGATCCAAAATACTGGAACTAACAATATCTAACTAAACCAAAAATCATAATAAAAATGTCCTCGAAGGATGAGGAATCACCCCTGACTAAGCTGATGTGGTGCCCGTAAGAGCTAATCACGTGGTTGAACCTGAGAACCTGAGCCTGCATTATAATAGGATGCAACATAGAGTATGCGTCAGTACTTCGGATGTACTGAACATGAGGGATATTCAAAGCTGACTAAAATGTAAACATGCTAAAAATACTAAAATCTGTAATCTTAGCTAAGCTATAGTACATAGGCCCAAATGTATAATCGTGCATGAAACAGCTGAAATGCAGGAATAACATGAAAGTATGCTGAAAACTAAAAATAAGTGTAACTGAGGGCCTAAAGTACAATACTGAATCTAATGTTGTGGGAGAGCTTATTAGCCAACATAAACTATGTGACCTAAACGTAGAAGCTTTTTGGAAGGGGTATTGTAAACTGATGTTTTTCGAGCCCAAAATTGAGGTATGTAAAGCTAAAACCTCCTTCGCCGCGAGGCACAACCCTACATCACATGTTTCTCTACAAGGGTCTATATAATTTATATGATTGATAGAGATTGGTATTCAGTTGTTATGTGCCCTATTCTTCATGGTAATCACTTTGACATATCAGTTGTTCATTGTCCATACGTTCAGAGTATTTGAGCTAATTTCTATGATTCATAGTATTCACAGTCATAAAAGCAATATATGTGCCTTCATTTGCATTTCATAGAACTGATATAGTACATTCGTTATATGTATTTATAAATGATTCTCTTGTCATATCATATTCATAATTTATACAGTAAATACATGTACTTATAATTCATTTGAAATAGAGCAAAGTTTACTAGTTGATTCACTTAATCATAGATTACCATCGGTCACTTAGAGTTTATAAATTATCATTCAGAGCTTTCTATTTGTACAATTGATTTCATTTATAATTAATTATTAAGAGTCCCTCATGACATCAGTTGTCAAAATATAAATTAAGCAATGACGGGGGAAGGTCAGAGATATTATATTCACTTGACTCATGACTCTGAGACGAAAGACCCTCAGAGTTGAGCCTACGGGCATACCAACCTATTATGGCTATATACCTTCAGAGTATATCCATAGATGGCGTACATACCTGCGGGCTAACCCTCAGAGCTGAGCCATTATGGCGTACCATCAGAGATCATAGACTACAAGACTTAATATTTTCATATGAGATTTGGAGATAAAAGAGTTCATATGTTGTCCAATTGGTATAAAGCCCTCGAGGATCACATTCATATGCTATTATTTATTCATTTGAAAGTACCTAAATTACTTGATTCCACAGAAAATTGTATTATTTGATCCCATATTAGTAAAGAACCAAGAAGACACTTGTATAATAATTTTAGAGTAATTTCATATGATTTACAGTTTCATAGGTTACTTCCTGGCAGGAATATATCTCAGTTGAGCACAATATTGATTCTTTCATTGTGCTATCTTACCTATACTTGTTATTCAGTCTGCCTTACATACCAGCACATGTTATATATGTACTGACACCTCTATGAAATGGGGTGCTACATTCTTTTAAATACAGGACTAGGTACACAGAGTTGCAGACCTCCTCAGTAGGAATTATTGTGTATCAACAGAGCAGTTGGTGAGCTCCATTTCCCCCTGGAGCTAGTTTATAGATAGTTCTCTCTTTGTTGTACTATTTTCATAGTATGGGTATAGGGGGCCCTGTCCTGACCACTTGACAATTTCATAGTTTCTTACTCTTTTAGAGGCTTCATGGACACTACAGTACGTTCATTTTGTATCATTTGGTCATACTCTATTGTATATACATGTATCATCCTTATTAGTTGTCTCTAGTACATGAATCATTGATATATCATCTGTCATAGATTATCTGCATAGAATATATGTATACATGGTACTTTCCTGTCCCATCTAGACTTGGGGCATGACACACTATTTCCCAAAGGTACCATACCCGTCCCTGAGCCTATGTTACAAGCCGAGTAAAGTCCTATAGTGATCTTAGTCCAACTGTTCAAAAATTGAGGCATAGAAAATAAGGGCGAGCCTATGGTATTGTGCATGCATTGCTTGAACTTATTTGCGAGTGTGAGTGTTCTTTTTCATTCCAAAATATTAAATAATTTATTGTGTGATTGGGACTTCTTTATAAATGAGGGTGCTAGAGTAACATCAATTGTTGATTATTAGTGTAAGTGTTACCTGTGTATGCTAGATTTTCTATTGATAGCGCAATATCATCCATGGATCCTTTTGTGTTGTATTGATAAATGGAAACTTGTGCATTTGTTTTATACTAAGAAGGAAGGGGGTACTAATGTTGTGGTGCTAAATTGATTGGATCATATGACTACAATAGTTTCTAGTTTTCTTTTGCTTAAGTGTCATATAAGGATAGTTTTCTTTTGTTGCTTGAGAACAAGCAACAGTCTTAAGTTGAGGGTGTTGATGTGCCATTGGTTTACGTTACTTTCATCTCTTAATACTTAGGATTATTGCATGTTCTTTAGTATTTTGTTTATAAATTTAATGGGTTTTGTTAAGTGTGCAGGAGAACAGGTTCCATAGCCAAAATGCTGAAATTTATACTCAAAAGTGATGACTACAGGGTTTACGGGAGGATTGATAGTTCATGGTTCCAAACCACAGCCCGCCCTGCTACTCGTAGAGTCGAACACCTGCAAACATGAAAACAAGAGGAATAAAAGGATGAGTCAGTCTACGAGTCGTGGATTGATTCCATGACATGTCCTGATACTCGTAGAATAGGTGAACCTACAGATATGCAAAAAAGAACAACAGGAAACACGCGTCACTTCACCAAACATAGTTTCAGACCACGAACTGTCCTATGAAAATTATGGTTATTTATCAGAGAGGTGAAATAATAGAGTCTAAAACCATGAGTTGTTCGACGAACCATAGATTGATTCCATGACTCGTGGTTCATCCCTTGGTTTCTTACAACAGGTAATTTTGACTCTTTAAGACCACAGTTAACTTTAGCAAACCATGAACCATCATCCGAATGGATCATCAACCAAGTCGTGATCCCTGCCGATTCCTGTTCTCCTAGTTTGTTTAGAATAGGATTTGTGATATCTATAAATACCTTTCTTAGGTTTTCTTTTATGTTTTATGATCTATATTTTGTAGGAAACATATTAGTAATCACTTGGTATTGATTGGTTCTTGGTTTTGAGAGATTAACACATTCATTGGTTCTTGATTCTTGATTCTTCTTCAATTATTCAAGTTTCCAGATTTCTTTACTTCTTCTCGTAAGTGTATGATCATTAATTCTTCAACAAATTCTGCTTGTTTACTTATAACCATGAGTTTGCTAAATCCACAACTAGGGTTGTGGGAACCATGATGGATTAACAAAGTAGGCAAAGTACTTGGCAATTCTAATATGGTGTTTATGCATGTATTGTTCTTACCTTAACATTGATTGCTTTTTAATGGTGGCCAATGTTAGAACTCACCTTATTCTTACTTTCTAGACCAAGGAGGTAACGAATGAGAAAAGGGTTAGTTATAATGGAGATTTGAGGCTATCAACCCTCATATAATAGCTTGACCTTGTCCGGGAATAGCTAATTTAGGGTCAAAGCTAAGGGTTAGTAAAGCATACACCTATAGACGGACTAAGTTGTGTTGTAAAATTCATCTATCTAGGGGACTATTTATTTAGGTAAACCTAACTTACCGATCTTGCATGCTTAAAATTAGAATAGATTGCTAGTACAATGCCTACTGTGTCATGAACTCATGAGGAACACAATCCTTGTCCATCTTCTATCTGAATCACAACAATATTGATACTTGCTGTCACTTCTTACTTAATAATTTACAAATATTATTTGTTACTTAAACCCCCCCTCTTTTAGGGAAATAAGATGGCTAAGAGCGCGGATACACACAGTTGAAGGAGGTCCTACCATATTTCCGATGGGATTGACCCTAACCTATTTTAGGTTATATATTTGACCAACGACCACTTTATGCTTTCTTTTGGAGGTGTAATTTTGGCGTATCAAATTTTGGCACCATTACTAGGGAATACGTTTTAGGATTGAGAGCAATTGTGTCATTTTACCGTTAGTCCTTATTTCCTAATTTAATTTATTTATTGTTTTTGTTTTGTTCCATAGGTTGCACACCTGTGCATGTACAACACAAAGAATCAACACCATCCCCTAATTCCATTCGACACCAAACTCCAATGAACTTTGAGAAACATGGTAAATGATGTGGTTGTCGAGACACTGGAAGAGGCCACAACTCAGATGTTGGTCGAAGAATATCAAAAGAAATAGGCAAAGGAAGCTGCCCAAATCACGCAAAATTCTCTGGCTGCTGCAGGCTTAGAAAATCGAAATATTGTAGCTAAGATAGCAAGGCTAGAAGCTGCTAGTCAAGATGCACTGAATGCTTAAGCTGCGAGAGACGAGGCAACTAGATGCAATATACATCAAGATCTGGTTGGTCTGAGAGGGAATAGGGGCCACAAGATTCTGAAACCCCAACATATCCCTCGCTAAAATCTTGATGATAATGTTAATGTTGATGATGCAGGAACAACAGGCCCCATAATACTGCCACCACTGCCTGATGGTACAAAGTTTGACATTACAGGAACTATGATCTAGTTGCTGAACCTGAAGGGATATTTCGCTGGCAAGGCTACTGATTGTGTGAATTTACACTTGGTGAACTTTGTGGGAATATGTACATCTTACAATATGCCAGGAGTATCCCAAGATGCTATCAGATTATGGCTGTTTCCATTTTCTTTGACTGGAGAAGTAACACTTTGGCTTACTGAGCTTCCTGATGCTTCAATATTGACATGGCTGGAACTGAGAAGTTAGTTTATGGAGAAGTTCTTTTCTCCATCAAAGATGTTGCAGCTCAAGTAGGAAATCTATAACTTCAAGCAGCTACCTATCGAGGCACTATATGAAACATGGCTTAGGTTCAATAATAAGCTCAAACAGGTACCGAATCACAGGATCCCCTCAGATCATTTGATGGTGATCTTCTACAAAGCACTGAATGCAAACACCAAGGTGGTAGCTGATACAATCACTTGGGGATAATTCATGGAGAATACCTACATCGAAGCTCTTGAGATGTTTGATAGAGTTACCAGGATGAACAGGGCTTGAAATATGAGAGAGGCTGAGAGTTCAGCTGAAACTTATGCGGTTGGGAAATCCATAGACCACCAGGATTTGCAGGAACTTAAACAAGATTTCACAGGGTTAAAAGCAACTATAGATCTAATTATGAAACAAATCCTTAATAATGGAGTAGAGATAGTGAATGTTGTAGGTTCACAAGGTAAAGCACCAAGATAGGATGGGTCATAATTTCATTTGCTAAACTGTAGTTCCCACTCGTAGGTCCCAGGTACAGTACCAGAGCCGTGTCACGGGTCAGCTAAATTTTTTAAAATAATAACCCGACCCGTCTTTGCTTCTTCTTCTCCCTTTCACCTAAGGCAAACCGCCATTTCTAAATAAGGAAGGAATCCAATTACTCCTTCTTTCACTCCTAATCAAACTCCAACTCTCCAATAATTTCAACCAAATCAACCCTACCTATTGCACGCACAAATTCATCACATCATTCTGCTCCTCTGACAAGAAAAGAACTCGATCACAAAGGGTAAGCTCTTGCCTCCGTCTAAGTTCTTTTTCTTAAAGCAATCCGAGGTTAGGTTTCATATTTTGACTAAAACTTAAAATTATTAACCCTAGATGAATATGTGATAGATCTGTAGTGTATAGTGAGCACAAATTTAAATAATTTTGAGGTGTGTGTTGAGGGATTGATCAAACTGGTTTAAATATAAGAAGGAGGGAGTTTTTGATTAAAAATAAATTGTTGCTCATTAATTATGAGCGAATCTATGGACCGTAATTTAGTTTATGGACCATAAATCCATTTGTAAAATAGTTCCCACACCTAATAGCTTCTGATAAAGAAACCACGAATCACATGATGAACCGCAGTTCCAAACTATAACCCGTCATATGACTAGTGGTCCCTAGAACAAATTATGACAAATTGATAGCCCACAGGATCAGAACCATGACTCACAGGATGTATACGAGGTTATGAACCATGGTCTGTAAAGTGGGTCATAGTTTTTTCCATGATGAATAGTGACTGAAACCATGAATTACTTCACGAGTCGTGGTATGATTCCACTGGTCGTAGACCAATCTGTGGATTATTCTTGCAAAATCTGAGAATATGTTTTTCTTTGATACCTGTACTAACAATCTTACCCGCAGGTACCATGCTTCCAAAGGAAACCCCAAACAAGTTTACAATAAAAAAACAAGAAGTCATCATTAGAAAGAAGAGGCAACTTCAAGATGAGTCAGAGGAAAATGGATCCGAGAAGGTATACACCATAGACTCTGATCCTGATGTAGTATCTTGGACCACTTGACAGAGAGCAAAGATAAAGGCATAAACCACCCCTCTTCAGTCTGAAAAGGGAGAGGGTGAGTTAGGGTCATCACCTCAAGAGAGCGACACCGATGAGTCTAAACCTGGAGAGGATACAACATTAGGCACCAAGAAAGTTGCAGGTTTAGGGTTTTCCTGAAAGAGTGCTAGCGATAGCGCAAGTGAGAGCGCTAGCAAATCTACCATTAATGGTCCTGAGACAATAGTAGCTCAACCTGATGAGCCTATTTCATTTCCCTGACATTCAAATACAAAGATCCCAGAGTGAAAGATAAAGTAAGATGGGACATAGAGGGAACTTCTCGGTTATCTCACGAGGGCCTGGCACTAAATGATAAAGGGCATCTAAGGTGAAGTATCTTTGAAGAAGTTGAGGTGAGATTTGCAGTTTTTAATGACATGGATGATATTAAAGAGTTGTATGATCTCTACGGGTTTGATTGGATGAGTCGGCAAGGTGGTCCTTACAATCCAGTTCTAGTTTGTGAGTTCTATGAGACATATGCTGCTACCCTGATAAACATGTGCAAAAAAGGAAGGAATCCAAAGATGCAACCAACATTGGATAGAGTGCAAGTTCGAGGGGTCCAGGTTTACATTTCAAAGTGCACCATTCACTGCTTTATATATGGCCCTAACTATGTGGCACCAACGGCTTAGCTAGACCTGGATTCCTAATTAGAGTGACACAGAGTTAAGAAAACACCTCTTGGGTGGATTGCATCGGTTATTACTGATGAAAACCCACCATGGCTAATGGCCAAGACTATGAGCATCACAAAGGCATCATTAAGTACGGCGGGCAAGTTTTGGCGGTACGTGGTATGGCGACGATTGGCCCTGATAACTGCTAACAACACATTGACTCCAGATCGGGCAATTTTAGTTGTAGCCATCATGTCTCGATATGATATTATTATTGCCAGCATCATCATGGAGAAACTCAAGGAGCGTGCTTTGCAGATATCGATATCCATCCCATTTCCTTTCCTCGTCATTTAGTTATGCCAAGCCGCCAAGGTGCCCAAGATTGTGGGGGTTGATAGGACTTTACAGGCTATAGGCTTTTAAGACATTTCTCTGATTTGAGATATGGCTAACCCTGTGGCAAGGGGTAAACCCTAGTATGCTGCATTCAAAATTACTATTTTTCCTAAGTGTCTCCGTGGACCGAGGAGAAAAGGGGCTCAGCGGGAAGAGGAGTGTACCATGAGAGAAGCAAGAAGGTCAACCTCTTTCAGATATACAACATGGATTCTGGCAATGTAGTTGGACTCTCATGTCGATCCAAATGAATCATCCTTTCCAAGGTAGAGATATGCCAGATAATGCGTTAGTTGTGTTTGATAATACAATTGTTACCACTTCCACTCCTTCAGCCATTGCACCTGGCCTATCTATATCAGCTCATTCTGCACCGTCTAATGAGCAGAGTCCTTCCTTCCTTTTCACTAGCAAGATTTTTTGCAAGGTAGCTAAAGCAACATTTCATGCGGATGAGCAGATTAAATGCTTCTCCAATTCCATGGAACCATTGATTCGAAAAGAGATAGTTGATGCCATTGAGCCCATTTAGATTTCAACTGACAGGATAAATGACTATTTGGATAGGATAGATATTAGGTTGAATGACCGGCTGTGAAACTTGACAACTCCGGACATTACTGCCATTTTTGCTGAGCTCGCAAAAGCTCAAGCTGATATTGATGCCATTCAAAAGTACTCGGTCCTAGTTATCCAACATATTCAGATTTCACTAGTTGGGCCTTAGGAGGATGACTCTATTATTGATTGTTCGCATATTCCCCTCCTTGCAAACCGATCAAAAGTGCTCTTGATGCTTGTAAGAATGACAGTAAGCTTCTTGAAGCTGAAAAGAAGAAAAAGAGGAGCAGGGATAAGGAAGTTTGCCAAAAGGATGATGAGTCATATTTGACACCTGGTGAGTTAGAAAAGAAATAAAAGAAAGAGGAGAGAAAATAATGCAAGGATGATGCAAATGCACTGAGCCAAACAATGGAAGTCTTAAGAAAAGAGAACGAGGAGAGACTTGATGCATAATGGATGAGAATTCTTGCTTTGAAAGATGGTACTTTGTTGAGCTTGGCACCTTCGGGTGCGAATCCTTCTGTAGACCCCATTAAAAGTGCTTGTGTCGGGAAGAGAGAGTGATATTGAGGATACTGCCAAGTAAGCCACTGGTTTAACCACATGCATTGAACAAGCGGCCCTGACTACCACACAGGACACTAGTGCTTAGACGCCGCAAGTATGTTCCTGCCTCCCTTGCATTTATGTATTTTAGGGAGTTAGGGACAATGCACATTTTTTTTGGTGGGGTGGGGGCTGCTATTCCATGTGTTTTATGGGTGTATTAGGCAAAGTATGAGTAGCCAAGACAACCCATGTCGTACCAAGATGTTAAATCAGGCACTGCTTGGAAGGCAACTCAAGAGGGTACCTTTTTGAGGTATCAAAATCCTTGGGGTTTTCTTGTTGTGTTCTTTCCCCGAGGAAATTTATTTTTGCTGAACCAGCATATTTAGATAGGTTGTGTTTAGTAAAATAAGAATAGGAGCTTAGTGCAATCTATGGTATTATTTTGAAATTAATTTTGATCAAAAAATGGAGACCCCTCCAAATTTTGTGTGACATGATTACCATTTTGATGGACTAACTGCTATGGCTATGTGCTTGACATTATGATTATCGATTTGATGAATAGCTTAATATAGGGCATGAACTTGATAAGTTAAAAATTGGTTGTTTGACTCTGTGCCATGAGCGTGTGAGCTGCATTTGTACTGTTCTTTCATTGTGTGCCAATCCAGAACTTGCTTGATTAGTCTTGCCTAGGCTGTATGATAGTTGGCTAGGAAAGGATCATAGGCCATTTTTGAAATAGTCCACTTAGCCTAAATGACCATCCAAATGAATCTGATATCCCGTGATCCCTGATTTTGAGCCGAAATTGACCATTTTTTGTTGTTTAGCTTATTCACCTTCCCTGTTTTCTATGAACCTTCAGTTTGGACCTGGTCCCTCCTTGGACATTATGCAGCTCAGCTCAAGCAAAGCAACTAAGTTGAGGGTGCCTACTTTGAAGGTAAATTAGAAGTATGGGGCATGAAAAGAAAAGGTTAGTGATTAAAAGGGGGAAAAATAACGGGTGTGGCATATGTTCTAGAAAAATAAAAATAAAAAAAGGAAGAAAATGTGATGAAAAAGAAGTTAATTTTGAAATAAAAGTCGCACCTGTCACTTGCTGAAAAAGAAAGAATAGAAAAGAGAGAATAAGGGAGGAAAAAAGCGAATTGGTTTGGAAATAGAAGAAACATAGCGTAGTGTCAAGGAGGGCTTAGTCAATATTTCCCGAATGTACCATACCCATCCCTGAGCCTATGTTACAAGATGAGTAAAGTCCTATACTGATCCTAGTCCAACTGTTCGAAAATAGAGGCATAGAAAATAAGGGCAAGCCTATGTTATTGTGAATGCATTACTTGAAATTCTTAGGGAGTGTGTGTGTTCCAGTTCAGTCCCAGATATTAAATGATTTACTGTGTGATTGGGACTTATTTGTAAGTGAGGGCACTAGAGTAACATCGATTGTTGACTATTAGTGTAAGTGTCACCTATGTATGCTAGGTTGTCTATTGTTAGCGTAATGTCATCCATAGATCCTCTTGTGTTGTCTTGATAAATGGTAACTTGTGCACTTGTTTTATACTAAGAAGGATGGGGTGCTAACGCTGTGTGCTAAATTGATTAGATCATATGACTGTTGTAGTTTCTAGTTTTCTTTTACGTAAGTGTCATATTAGGATAGATTTCTTTTGTTGCTTGAGAATAAGAAACAGTCTTAAGTTGAGGGTATTGATGTGTCGTGGATTTTTGTGACTTTTGATGCTTAATACTTAGGATTATTGCATGTTCTTTAGTATTTTATTGGTACATTTAATGGTTTTTGTAAAGTGTGCAGGAGAACAGGTTCCGTAGCCAAAGTGCTGAAATTTATACTCAAAAGTGATGACTATAGGGTTTACGGGAGGATTGACGGTTTGTGGTTCCAAACCAAAACCTGCCCTACTAATCGTAGAATAGAAGACTTGCAGACATGCAAACAAGAGGAATAAAAGAATGAGTAAGTCTACGAGTTGTGGATTAATTCAATGACCCATCCTATTACCCGTAGAACAGGTGAACCTACAGATATGCAAAAAGAAGAGTACGAAACACGAGTCACTTCACGAACTATAGGTTCATACCACGACCATACTGTGGAAAACGTGGTTATTTTTTAGAGAAGTAAAATAATAGAGTCTAAAACGACGAGTCATTCGACGAACCATAGATTGATTTCATGACTCGTGGTTTCTCACAACAAGAAATGTTGACTGTTCAGGACCACGGTTGACTTTAGCAAATCATGAACCGTCATCTGAAATGATGGGTCATCAACCAAGTCATGTACCCTGCTGATTCCAGTTCTCCTAGTTTGTTTAGGATAGGATTTATGATGTCTATAAATACCTTTCCTAGGTTTTATTTTATTTTTTATGATCTATATTTTGTAGGAAACATATTCGTAAACACTTGGTATTGATTTGTTCTTGGTTTTGAGAGATTAACACATTCATTAGTTCTTGATTCTTGATTCTTCTTCAACTATTCAAGTTTCTGGATTTCTTTACTTCTTCTCATAAGTGTATGATCAGGAATTCTTCAACAAATTCTGTTTTTTTACTTATGACCATGAGTAGCTAAATCCACAACTAGGATTGTGGGAACCATGACGGATTAAAAAAGTAGGCAAAGTACTTAGCAATTCTAAGATGGTGTTTATGCATATATTTTTCTTTCCTTCGCTTTGATTGCTTTTTAACGGTGGCCAATGTTAGAACTCGCCTTATTTATACTTGCCGGACAAAGGAGGTAATAAATAGGAAAAGGGTTGGTTATAATAGAGATTTAAGGCTATCAACCCTCATCTAATAGCTTGACCTTGTTCGGGAATAGCTAATCTGGGGTCAAAGGTAAGGGTTAGTGAAGCATATGCCCGTAGACAAACCAAGTTGCATGGTGAAATTCATCTATCTAGGGGACCAACCATTTAGGTTAACCTAACTTACCGATCTTGCATGCTAAGCACTAGAATAAATTACTAGTACGATGCCTACTGTGTTATGAACTCATGGGGAACACATTCCTAGTCCATCTTCTCTCTGAATCACAACAATATTGATACTTGTTGTCACTTGCTACTTAATAATTTACAAACATTAACTGTTACTTAATCCCCTCCCTCTTTTAGGGAAATAAGATGGCTAAGAGCGTGATTAAACACAGTTGAATGAGGTCCTACCATATTCGCTGTGGGATCTACCCTAACCTTTGTTAGGTTCTATATTTGAACAACGACCGCTTTATGCTTCCTTTTGAAGGTGTAATTTAGGCGTATAAGTAGTCACATAACTGGCAAGGGTGGCATCCAGTCCAACTTGGGCGGTGGTAATGGTAGAGGAGGTAATCAGCCCAATTGGGGTAGTGCACAGACAGGTAGTAAGAACCGCTTCTATGCTTTTACATGTAGACCAGAGGCAAAAGCATAAGATATGGTGATTACATATACTATTCCTGTCTATGATCGCATGGCTTTCATTTTGTTTGACCCTGGTTCCAATTTTTCATATGTGTCAGTTGGTTTTGCTGAGGGGTTTGATATGATTTGTGAGTTGCTTTATTATCCTATTAATGTGTAAACCCTAGTGGGTGATTCTATGGTTGTAAATAGGGTCTTTCATGCTTGTCCAGTTATATTTGTGGGGTGAAAGACTTTCATAGATTTAGTGATTCTAAACATAGTGGATTACAACATCGTCTTGGGGATGAGTTGGTTGTGTCTGCACTATGCTATTCTATACTATCATGCTAAGACAGTGATCGTAGCTATGCTTGGGTTAGATAGACTAGAGTGCGAGGGTTACTATAGTCCTACTCCTATGAAGTTTGTATCATTACTTCGTGCTCAGAGTGTGATGGGAAGAGGGTGTTTGGCCTTCCAACCCTATTTTTGGGACATTAGTTCAAATGTCCTAGCTATCGAGTCACTTCCTATGGTATGTGAGTTCCAAGAGGTATTCCCTATGGATTTACTTAGCATGCCACCCTATCAAGACATTGACTTTCATATCAATTTAGAGCCGAATATGTGTCCTATATTTATTCCCCCTTATAAAATGGTGGTTGGCTAAGTTGAGAGAGCTTAAGGCTCAGTTACAGGAGTTGTTAAGTAAAGGGTTTATTTCGAGTGCCTTCCCATGGGGTGCTGTGATAACTTCCAAAGGCACTCTCCAAATAAGGAGGTGGAAATGGTCGTAGCAAAATATTTACCCAACTTAGGAGTCGAGGTTGAATCCCACAAGCATTGAAATTAGATTATTAAAATTTCGTTTATCAAGTCACATTAAGCATGCACATTATCAAAGATTTGCAATAAAATAAATTTGGGGATGTGTGTAAACGAGTGAATTGTATCTAGAGTGAGCAATGGCAAGGTTAACACAAATGTTGACTATCAAGATTATGAAAACTACGGATGTCCTACCGATGGGGCAATTACTTGCAATTGGAGTTGACTATTTGGCGTAATCTTAATTATAGCAAGGATAGCATTGATTCTAGCTATGCCAATTGTTTTTCAACAAATAAGAATATTTCCCTTTGGGTTTTCTCAAACCTCAAGATCTACATAACTAATCAACTAAATAGCTTAAGTTTGTTAAGTTATTTCTAGCCTTAACCCTTAGATGGGAAATTCCCAAATCCTTACCATGAATCTTTGCCCAATTTTAGCCTTCTTTCTCAAGCAAAATCAAAAGTAGAGGTCTAAATCAATATTTGCAACCATAAATTATTTAATTTAAACTCGAAGGATTCAATGGATCCACACTTAATAATCAATTTTAAGAACAAACAATCAACATCCAAAAAACAAATTATACACCCATCATGCACACACCCCTAGATATGAATTTAGCTACGCATAACTAAAGGAAGAGAGATTATACCATTTGAGTTAACTTCAATTCCTTCCATTAGTAAGAGATTCAACTCAAATCCAAGCTTTCAATATCAACAATAGAGTTTTCACTAAGCAAGAAGAAGAAGCTCTAGTGTACTTCTCTAAGTGTACTCCAACACAATATCCAAGTCTGGAAAATTCTATGTACAATTTTCTATGCACAGATCTCCAAAATATTATTGGAAACCACCTAAATATGCTAGAAAATTCTAGACAAAATTGCCCTTCGGCCAACTTGCACTCCACTTGCGCTGTATCTGCGGCCCTAAGTCTTGATCTGTGGCATGCAGGTGCTGGAAATCCTTGCCAGTCTCTTCATCATCTCCTGCGTGTCACCTACATTGTATAGCTGAGGACTTGCTACACACAAGTCCCATGTGACCTTCAGTTAGGGAGTTTCATCTCTATTCTTCTGTTGACTTAGCTTCTTCCTTAACTTGTATCACGGGATTTTGACTTGCTTTCATTGCTGATTTGGGTTCAAATCAACTTGCATCTTCAAATCCTTAGAATTCCTGCACATAATATAACAAAGGCATAAAATTATTCTAAATAATGCAAGATTGAGGCAATAATTCATGCTTAAGAGTTAAATAAGTTGGTAAATAGCCAACTTATCAAACCTCGAAACTTAAACTATTGCTTGTCCTAAAGAAAAACATTCACTAAGCATGATTGACTCAAGATTTAGAGACACAAGGATCTTACTGTGACTACTACGACTTAACGAACCAAAACAAACAAAAAGACTCATTCAAAAGCACTAATCTCAATTGGTACAACCATGAGCTCAAGGCAATCACAATCATTTCAAAAAAAACTTCAAGATACTTCACTTCTTCATTCAAAACCAAAGAATTTTTTCACTTAAAGCAAGATCAATTAGGATCTCAAGTCAATAACACTAAACTTTCAAGGCTTGCATCAAAATTCACTTCACAACTTATCGCATTCATTCCCTTCAATTGAGGTCAAGGCCTTACAATTTACCCCAAGGTTATAATGACACTCATAACAAGAAAGAATCTCACTCACAATCATGCATTTCACAATACTAGGGATCATAAGATAGAACAAAAGATGCTCAATCTCTCAAAGAAGTTCAAGTGCACACACAGAACCATAGGCTTTGCCTTCATGTAGTTCGCCACTAATGTAGAGTTGCAAAGCTCGGAATCACTAAGGACTTGAAAGTAACTATGGAGGTTAGGGTAAAGGGAAGGATATCATTTAGGATAAGTGACTAGAACCTCCCAATGCAAACATTAGGCATTCAAGTACACCACTCACATCATTGATTAAACTTCACCTTATTTCTCCCTCACACAACTCAGATTTTCCCAAATCCATTTCTCCCAACACCTTTGTTTACTCGTTTAGAATTCACAAAGCAAGAGGTAGCACCACTCAATTCTTTTTCTTTCTTCCTTCCATCCTTTGATATTTTCAAGCAACTCACAAGATTAGCATTGGGTGCTATTTTGATCCTTTTTGGGCAAGGACAAAAAATATGGCTTTGTTTGTTGAAAGGTTCATTTCGAATATATAATTAAAGTTTTCGAAACGTTTTCAATTAAAAGCAAGAGTTGCCACTTAGTTTTTATAAAGTAAAAACCAAGAAAAAATTTATACGAATTTTTAAAATCCCAAAACAGATAAAGACTTTAAAAATTAAGAGATTAAGGGTAAGGGTTCAAGTTAATACTCTTGGAAGGGTGTTAAGGCACCAAGAGTCTCCGCTAACTTGCGGTTGTCCGGGCTTGTTGACTAACTTTTGAAAACCAGATTGGCTTATAAAACATCTTGTTTTTATAAAGAATATTGATTTTAGAGGATAATTATGAAAAAGGTTGTTTTATAAAAGACAATAAAAAGGGGTCCATTTTTTTATACTCACGGAAAGAAAAGAGTTGAAATTAAACAAATTGAGTAAATGAAACAGTAATTATCAGAAAGTTTGATTCCTTTTGGGGATAATTTAACTAAGTTTCGCAAAGTTATTCCAATTATACAATCAAACTAATCAACTACGTAACAGGAAGACATAATTAAAATATGTTAATCTTATCCTAATACTATTAAGTGGGCCCCCTTTAGGCCCATCGCCGTTTTCACTTTGGACTTAGTCCACTTTTCATCTTTTAGCCCTTTGGGCTACTACTACTACTTAATCTTATGGGCTTGGGCCCAAATTTATTTATTCAGTCCATTTTGGACTTTCTCCGATGCAGATCATTTCTTTTGGGGGTGGCACATTTCTCTCCACCGTTGCCGCTGCTGCCTCTGATGTTTTATCCCTTTTGGGCTTATTCTTGCTGGACCATCAAATAATGTTGGGCTAAGCCCAACTAGAAGATGCAGGGGAATTTTGGGAGTCCAATTGGACTCCACCGGATTTTATACATAGAAAGAGTAAAATAAATGAGGATTAGTACGTGTCTTAACTAAATTAAACAAAGAAAATAATTCAAATAGAAATACACCAATGCGCAGGTATTTATACCAAGTTAAACCATATGAAACAAGGACATTCATACAATAAAATCACTAATTTTATCACTTAAGACATATGTTTATGAAACTTAGCCATTTCAAAACATTCATATGGATTAACCATTTTTGAGAAAATCAATAAGAGGGTAAGGAGTGGTTCAAACAAGACATGTATTCTTAGATGCACAAATTTGAAGAGAAATGGTATCACAGAGGCACAAGTCATATACTCAGCATATTTAACCATTCTTAATGTCTAGGCTTGGGAGTGTAACATGCTAAAATAAAGACTTGAGTCACATAAAAGACTTCTATGATCACGAAAGTAGCACAGTTCGTTCAACAGGGAAGATTTACTTCAATATCACATATCACCAAATGGAAATAAATTAGAAGAAAACAAGAAAGCTAGACAGATTTTAGACATCAATTGCTAGTGTAACTAGTTGAAAGTCACATGAGAGTATAGGGGACGAATATATAAGAAGGTTGTTATCATGGTAGAGACCAAAATCATTTCACAGTCCATACATATGATATACAAAGCAGGCAGTGAAGTAAATATCTTGATGAAGATGAAACAAAGGAACCTACAGGGGTGAGGAGCATGCCATGAGGGTACATGCCTCACCTCTAGCTCTTAATCATAACAGAACTTTCACAAACAACAACATAGAGTTCAGATTTTAAGACTTAGGCTTAAGCAAATTCTAATCCATGGTTAATAGGCTCACATATAGTCATTTAGCATGATTAAATCATTAAAGGAAAAGGGGAAGGGAACAGGGTAGAAGACAGGGAAATCAGGGGAAAAGGAGATGAGAGTTGAACAATGATAACCATTCTAATAGCAAGTCTAAGTTTATAGCATTTTCATGTCACAAACATAGAATTATATAGAAGTGATGAAGCTTTTAACAGGTCACAATGTTCTACAAGCATTACTAGACACCAATTCAAACATAAAAAGATAACCACAAAACCTAACTATTCCATATGCATCACTTAGTCATTTCAGCATTAGCAAAATAGTGAAAAGGGAAAGGGAAGAGGAAAATCATGATTACTGTTAAACAAAGGGAAGCAAGGAGGGGGTTTGAACATTTTTCATCAACAAACCAATAGGCAACATGTGCTCCTGCTATACTTAATCAAACCAACAAACTTATGAGAAGAAATCAGGGCTCAAAGATGACCCAAACATCATCCTAAATGATACTTACAGTTCAAACATGTAGACTGATATCACATAGCAAGAAACAGTAGGGAAAGGAAGAAAAACCATTTAAAAGCAAGTTCAAATCTAAGGGTAAATAGGGTAGGGGTTAAACATGCTCAAATCAATTAACAAATATGAAAATTTGTACTCAAATATATATATATACTACACAGTTTACTTAAGAACTAACTAAACCATAGATAATTAAGGTTTAAAACTAACCTAAGCATCACCCCCAAGTATAGGAGAGTAAGGATAACAGTTCATACATAGTTAAGATAGTAAAGAGGAGAAAATAGGTTCAACAAAGAGAAAGACTAAGCTTTTCATGAACAAAATCAGCCTTATATTCTAGCAACAAAGTCATGCTCAAGTTTATGGCATTTAATCATCATATAAGTCAAACACAAGCTAATGAAATCAAGGGGTTTATACAGGGGAAGGGAAAACAAGTTTAAAAATCATCAGAAACAGCCATGAGCAAAACATATCAACACTTAATCAATACATATACGAAATATCAGTTTAGGCAAAGTTGGTAAGCCAATAAGAACATGATTATGAAGAGGGGTTGGGGAAACAAACAAGGATTAAAACCAAACATTTTTATGAACAAAGCCAGACAGATTTAACATCATTTAACAACAATCTAGGCTCAAATTTATGCTCATACTCACTGTTTTAACAAATTAAACAAAATCAGTAAAAGACCACACTTCTAACACAAGATTGCTACTCAAAATCATAATATTAGTCTAACATTTAAGCGCATATATTTGATACTAATAAACAAGACCACAACCAGATTTCACCAAGGTTTAAACATTATAAAAGCAAAAAGCAAAACAACAAAAACAGTAAAGGAGGAGGTTAAGGGATTAACCTTTTTTAGGGCAACAACTCAGGCTTAGAACTTCACCAGAAGAGCTTACCACCACTGGACTAATACCCAATCCTTTAGAACTCGAATTTTTAGTTCTTTTTCATCCCAAAGCTGACTGGTTATGTGAGGTTAGAGAAATGATTCTCCAGAACCCCCAATATTTCCCTAAAATTAGCTTTTTCTCATGCAGCTAGGGGGAGAGGGTATTTATAGAGAATTTCAGGTGAAAATGGGGGGGAAAACCAGAGTGGTTTTTGGGGATTTTGCTGAGGAATTCAAATTCCTCAACTGGATAACGTTAAGGGCAATGGATTTGTACCAACTTGTACAAATCCCACTGATTTAGCGAATGAGGTGACACCTCATCGCTTCTCGAAGCTTCTGGGTGAAGCCAACACATCTTTAATGGGGAACTTGGATGGAAATTGGCAATTTTAATGATTTTTGGGGATGGTGAAGCTGGGTTCAATGTTTACAACTGCTAGACGTTGGGGTTGTCATTTGTGAGAATGATGAAGGAGTGAAGGATGAGGGGGCATACTGTTAAAGCTGAGGTGTTTTACGAAGTGTGTTACTTCATACAATAAGGGGAGTCAAAGCGTGAGAGAAATTAGGGTTTCTGGTGAGCTGTTGAGAGAAAAAGAAGAAGATGAAGCTAAAGGGTCGTTTGGTTTTGTCTGAGTAAGAGAAAAGATAAAGGGGCATATAAGAGTGGATTAGGGTGAGAGGTGTTGGGCTGGAGCGGTTCAGGAGATTAGAGGGAAATGGAATTAGGCCGGAGGTGGGTTGTGGGAATAGGTTGGCCCAAACGGCTGATCATAGAAGGGGTTATAAGGGTGTTTAAAGTTGGGCCACATTTGCAAAAATGTGGCCACTTTAGGTTTAAGGAGGTAGCCAAATTACGAATAAATTGATGAAATTCGGCTAGAATTTAAATGATTTAAGGAATTAGACTAGCATTGGAATATAGACGAACTAATTACAATCAATTCTTGAGCTCATTTAACTTACACAAATTGAAATAATTATTGAATTTAACACTTAATTACCTCTTTAATAATTACAAAATCAATTTATTCAATTAATTTCTCATTTGAAATAACTTGGAGAAAAATCAAGCATTTAATCTTTTAAAAGGACCTTTTTTATGACACTAAGCTCTAAAATAGTTCTTTTAGTAAACTTATATAAATTTCACATAATTAAATATCAAAAATATAAATTGTTATTCAGAACTATTATAAAGTTGATTTGAAAATGATTTACCCCTTTTTACAAGATAATTATTTCAAAAATTGTTTAAAATTCAACAAGGCTCAGGATTAATTCGTAATGTGGAGGGTAAAAATTGAGTGTCAACAGCTGCCCCTCCCTTTGGGTAGGGTGAGTGTAATGAACCCTGGGCAAAGGGAATTGACGTTCTCAATTTTATCCGATCACAGGTCCATCTTCAGGAAACAATTGGTTTTAGCACGAATTTTAAGGAGTTATGGCAAAACTCTGGCATCGAGTTTCCTACATATCTCAGGTTACATGAAAAATCAAGACACTTGTAGTTCAAGATGCTTGATTTTACGCACGATTTTCTAGGAATTCCAAACTTTCCTAATTTCAGTGTACGGAGAGACCGAAAAGTTAAGGAGTAGTAGGATTGGGGGGAGTTAGGAATGCAGCCATGTTTTCATCATAGAGCCTGCCTATATATCCCAGGACTCAGGGAATCAGGCTGCTTGTAGTTCCACTGAATCGGTGGAAAAGGTATTCTTTATGTTAAGACGACCTTTGGCTCGGGATGAATGATGAATAAGTTGAGCTATAGAAAAGAGGCTTGTAACCTCTGAACTATGAATGTGGTGAACTTCACACCCATAAGTAATATTTTAACTGGACATAATTTTCAAAGCTTGAGATGTATTATCACTCGGATTTGAAAGGAAAGCATATTACTTCCAATGCGGGTTCAGAAAATACCCTGGATGCGAAACCAAGACCTAAAGATAGGAAATACCCACATGCCTTTTCATAGGGGTGTGGTTTGATGGTGGTGGTGAGTTGTTCCTCAGTTCGCGTCCAAAGAGTTTGATGTCCCTCTCCGAACTGTGTCACAAGTTGCTGCTACGACAAAGTTCCACGCTGTGATGCATCCTTTTTGGTGTAGTCCGCACCTGTGGTTTTGCTTTTGAGAATTTCATCCTTATTGGATGCTCTCGACAATATCTCGAAACCAAATGGTTAGTAGTAACATAATTCAGCAAGGAGAGATAGCTTCATACCTCATTTTCCTTTATCTGTTGTTTTTTGAGGAAGATGACGTCCTTTCCCATCTCTGTTTTTAGGAAATGGCCACTTCCATGACAGTTAAACGTGATAGCCTTCTTGGCTATTAGATAAGATTTCTTGTGTAGTAATTTTTGAAAGATGACGGTCTTCTTGATTATTTAAGGGCATTCTCTTGAATGCGATAGCCCTCTTGGCTTTTAGCGGTGGTCTTTCGCATATGTCTTTGGGGTAGATCTCGCGTATCTTCCGCATCGACATGATTAACAAACACTCCTTGGATTGTCAGGCTTTGGGTAATATATCACATCATCTAACTTTGGATAGAGGCAGCTTACATATGCCTTTAATTTGCCAGCTTTTGAGTAATCTTGCACATTATCCGACTTTTGATAGAGGCGGCCTACATATATCCTTCGAATCGCCAGTTTTTGGGTAATCCTGCACTTTTATCCGATCTTGGACGTGATGTGACTTACAGATTTCCCTCGAATTATTAGCCTTTGGGTAATCCTGCATAATATCAACGTGGATATATTGCGACTTATAGATAACCCTTGGACCATCCATTTTTGGTAGTCTTACACTTTATCCAATTTTGGATATCATTGCGACTTACGCGTTACCTTTGAACTGTCAATCTTCAGGTGATCTTGCACAATATCCGGTTTCAGATATCATTGCATCTTACAAACAGCTCTTAGTTCTGTCAAGCTCCGGGCAATCTTGCACACTATCTGATTTTGGATATCGTTGTGACTTATAAATGACTTTTGACCTTGATGACATGTCGTATATAACAGCATCTTCCGGCGATTGATGCTTTTGAATAAAGGTGCATAAAAAATCCTTGATGTCAGACTCCTCCGCCTTATGCAATATGGGACATAAATATGCTGGATGCCAAACTTGGCATAATAAATGATAATGATATCCTCAACGTCAGACTCTTTCACCTCACGTAATTTTGTATATAAGCATGCTGCATGCCGGATTTGTCATAATGAATGAGGATAATGATACTGATAATGATATCCTCAACGTCAGACCCTTTTGTCTCATGTAATTTCAGATATAATCATGCTGAGGTCGATCCTGCGCAGCTAGGGCGACTTGGGGACACCTAATGAAAGTTATCCTCTTTGAAGCCAGCTGGCAGAGGGACATAATCTTCGCAGAGGATATGTGTCTGTGATATATGATGATGATGTTCTTCTTGACATGCAAATATGAATGGCCTTCTTGGCATGGTCCTCTTTACATTGAAATATGAATGGCCCTCTCGGCATGGTCCTCTTGACATGGCCCTTTCGTCATGCAAATATGAATGGCCCTCTTGGCATGGTCCTCTTGACATGTCCCTCTCGGCATGGTCCTCTTGATATGGAAATATGAATGGCCCTCTCGTCATGGTCCTCTTGACATGGAAATATGGATGGCCCTCTCGGCATGCAAATATGAATGGCCCTCTTGCCATGCAAATATGAATGGCCCTCTTGGCATGCTCCTGCGATATGATGCCATACAATACAATGCAACTTAATACAATATGATGCAATGAGATATGTCATAATATGATCCGACACAATGCTATGCCAGGTGATGCAATATGGTGCAATATGATACAATGCAGCATGGTGCAATGTGATGCAGTGCAGCATGATGCAAATGTGAATGCAAAAATGTGATGCCATGCAGCATGATGCAACGTGAATGCAAAATGTGATGCCATGTAGCATGATGCAATGTCCCATAGAAAAGTCATGAAAACATCACCTTTGGTCTTAATGTCGACTCCTTTGTGGGTACCTGCACTCAAGACAAATGGTTAGCAGACATAGTGTCGCTTTTATCAGCGACTACAGTCAAGATTTGAAAGACTTTAAAGATAGCGTCTATGAAGCTGATCAAAATAACTTTAAAAATATGAGCGAAATGGTCGTGCCTGCTTTCAGGGACAGCCATGAATACCATTTTTTGAACATTGTTTGTTCGGGGTGATCCCTGTCTTGCTAGGCATTAGTGGGGAGTGTTGTTGCTCTTTGTTTGGTGACCCCAATTTTGAAGCTGACCGAGATGTCCTAATCCCTTTTGGGGACTTAAGAACGTTGTCAGGTTCTCTTTATCTGGTAGTTTATGTGAACTACCAAAACATTCGTCCGCTTTAGGGGTTTTGCATCTTTGGACTCTTCCTGCTATATTAGGCTTTTCTCGCCAAATTTTAAAGCATATGGTCTCATTGCATTTCTTTGAACACGTTGGATAATGCGGGACCACTTTCTGATATACTTTTGGGGACAACCTGCATCCACAGAAAAATTGTTAATTTTGTCAAAACTGGCCTGTGTTGACCTCCTTCGATCTTCTGCTCCTGGTTCTGTCTTCTCCGTATGCTTTCCAATCTCGAGTACTTGTCACCCTCGAATCTCCTCGAACAAAGGTAGACATAAGATAAAATCACATTAAAGGAGTAAAACTAATCTTTGTAAATATTTTTCAAACAAGTTCTTTGGAAAACAAAGGGTTTAAAAAGGAGATGATTTGGAAATGTCTTTGTCTGTCATGTCATGTACTAGTTCAACGAACGTCCTTTGCTCTAGGTCTTGACATTTCTGACATACTGCTGGCGGACTACGGAGGTCCTTCGTCGTCCTACCTGGGGAACTTGAAAGATGATTTTCAAGAAATCTATCACAGCCGGGGATTAATCCATAAAGGACTGGGGATTTTTTTGAAGTAGACTCTGATCTCTCTATGACGGGGAATTCCTCAGAGCTTAATGTTGAACTCTATAATGAAGCTTGGCGGAAATTTAGGGATCCTTCTCAAAATTTCTGCCCCAGTTAAAGGTTTCTTAGCAGATTTTATTCCTTTCGGTAAGAGACTTGAGATTCTGTGGGGATCCCAAGATTCTTTCTCGGTATTTTCTTTGGTTTCTCTTTGGAATACACTCCATTCTTGTTGTGGAACTCTTTGGAGTCTAATGCTCTTCGTCTTCTAAATTTTTGAGATTCCTTTCTCAAAAATTCTTCCCCAGTTTCCATTTCTTTGGCAATACGGATGAACTATTGTGGCATTTGCGTATCTACAAGCATCCTCTTGTCTTGTTCGCAACGACCTTCATCTTCTGAATTTTTGAGATTCCTTTCTCAAAAATTCTTCCCCAGTTTCCATTTCCTGTGGTGATATGACCTAATCGTTGTGGAATTTTCGTATCTACAAGCATCATCTTGTCTTGTTGTCAACGACCTTCATCTTCTGAATTTTTAAGATTCCTTTCTCAAAAATTCTTCCCCAGTTTCCATTTCCTGTGGTGATATGATCGAACCGTTGTGGCGCCTACGTATCCCGTTGAGGCAGGAATCAGGTCAAACGTAGTGATACGCCCAAATTACACCTCAGTTAAGAAGCATAAGCGGTCGCTGTCAAATATAGAACCCAACTAAGGTTGGGGTTGATTCCACAGGGACTAAAGTGCAAATTAAGTCGTTAGTGACTAATTTGACTAGTAATCAATAGTTTTCGGTAAATGGGGGGGGGGGTTGTGTGATCCATATTTGAACAATGGAAATAATAATTTATGAGTTTCAACGAGTATTAATCAATATGAGAATGAACTAGGGAAGTGTTCACCATGTCATCGTAACAATTTCGACTCAAAGCTTAACCGGGTTCTTTCTATATGTATATCACGATGTGATTGAATTAATGGTATCATCTAAATGTTTCTCAACCAAATAGATGAATTTCCTTTTCAATTCTCTCGAACTTGAAAAGGTGAAATTTCTTATTTCAATACTAAACATCAAAAAGATTAATCTAGTTACAACATTAATCATAAGACGATAATTGGTGGTCTTGAATCCTCGTAGTTAATCAAATTTCCCGGTTTTAATCTCTTTGGTCAAGCAAATCAAACCTAGGGATGTTCTAATGTTTGCAACCATTATAAAACATAAATAACGAATGATTAACAACGTGTCAACATATAAATTGAACCCTACGCTACCGGGAATCTATATTGTTACTTTTGCCATGGCTCCCACAACCCTAGTTACGGAAAGTTAGCCACTCATGCTTGCAAAATGAAAGAATGAAGTAATAGTATTCATAATAATAAGAAAGGGTTCTTACAAAATAGATGAACATAAGCTTCAAGCTTTCCAAGAACAATAAGCCAAAATCCCAAGAACAATCGAAGAAGAAGAAGAAAACGTGTTTGTGTCGTGTTTTCTCCTCCCAAACTCGTCCAAAACGTCTCTCAAAATATAAGTTAATGAATAATTAAAATAACCCTAACAATGGGTATTTATAACAGTCCAGGAAATAAAGTCCAAACATAGAAATTTTGGAATCCCGCTTTGCCTTGACGGGTCGTCTGACACACCGTCATGCATGTGACTAGCCGTCACTCCAACCGTCGCCACTATCCAGTGCATGAAGTTCCTGGATGTCTCATCCTGATGGCTTGGCTGACCATCAGTCACAGGTGTGACGGCCCGTCAGGCCAACCGTCACCCATATCCAGTGCCTCTTCTAGCTGCTGCCAGCTTTGGTGGCTCCCCTGACGGTCAGTCAACTGTGTGACGAGCTATCAGGGCCTCCGTCATGCCTAACCAGTGTTACTTAGATTGAGTATTTTTTACTCCCTTTTTATCCTTGTCTCCATTTCCTGCAAATACAACATAAAAACATCAAAAACCACAAAGGTTCCTTAAAAACATGCGAGTATTCTTAGTTAAAGGCATCAAATGTGTCGTAGAATACCGGCACATCAACACCCTCAACTTAAAACGCTCGCTTGTCCTAAAGCAACATGACAACACAAACAAAACTGACGACTCAACTACGACGCTATAAAACATGTTTCTAGCAACCATGGCTAATCAATGATTCAAGCAATTCAAACCAAGCTCCCCCGGTGCTACAAAAGTGTTCTGAAAAGCTAACTCGTCAGGATCCAAGGGTGTCATTCCGATGTGACTGAACATTCTACATATACATGAATCGCTATCCCAACAATTAGAAAGTAATATTGAAATCCCGATGCCCTCCTTACAAGGAAGTCCCACACACAGAGTTTCGGAACTAAGTAAGACGATCACGCTCACAAATGATTTCAAACAATGCACAAGTGATGCCATAGGCTTGCCCTTACTATTCTATTTCCATTGTTCTGAAAGTCGCTCAGGATCACTACGGGACTTGTTAAGGCTTGTAATGAGTCTTCAGGTGTAGGTAGGGTACATTTAGGGATTAGTGACTAATCCCTCCTTGGAATTGCTGACACACTATTTCCACTAAACTATCCTCATCCAACTTTATTCGCCTTTTATTTCCTTTTTCTCTAGCTACGGATACGACCTTTTCATTTTGACAATTCGTTTTTCATTTCTTTTTCTTTCTTTTTCTTTTCTTTTTCTTTCTTTTTCTAGGCACGCACCCGCACTTTTCCATTCTATCCGCAACCAATATTTTCCCTTCTATTTTTCTTCTTATCACTTTCCTGCTACAATAGCCACCCTCAACTTAGGCTGATTGCCTGAGTTGAGGTGCACGATGTCCAAAGGGGGACTGGGGCCAAAATAGGGATTCTAAGATTAAAAAGGGATGGTGATAGGGTATAGAATGAACGGGGTCAATCAAGGTTCAAACAAGGGTCAAAGAAATTATTTACATATGGGCGGTCTTTTGGGATAAGTGGAATACATGCAAAAAGGGCCTGTGATCGTTTCCTAAGCAACTAGCTTCCAACTTCAACAAAATAGACCGGGCAAGTTCTAGATGCATGCACAGAGTAAGAATTTCAACAAAAAGCTCACACACACTTCGCATCAGGAAACCATACCACTACCAATCATTGAAATAACAGTTCAGCCTAAACAAGATTGTTCTTCGCACATGCATACAAAGACACCCAAGGATCCATAACAGTTAATTTTCCACACACAAGTACAAAAAGCAACTTTTTTGGAGGGGGCTCCTTTTTATTTTAACCATTCACAGCCATCCTTGCTACAACATCCTCCAATAATAAAAGCAAAAATAACCTAAACATGCTGGTTCTACTAGATAGCACACCGTAGGAAAAGAAGCACGACAACAAAAATCTAGCATTGTACTCAATGCTCATCGAAATCGATATACAGAACAAACGAATAGGGGTACCTGTGAAGCCTAGGCTTTGGGATGAGGAACAGTGACACCGATTCTGGCCGACGTACTCAGCTCATCAACATCTGGAGTCTCTCCAGACTACGGTATTGCACTGGATGATGCCCCACCTGCTTGGGCACGCACTCTTTCCTGTCGCAGCTGCTCGTCTACCACCGACCGCTGCTTTGCAACCTCTAACTCGTCCTCCTCGGCTGAGTTCTTTCTGTGCTTTCTCTTCTTTGACTTCTTTACCCCACTTTCACCTGCTTGGGGGTTCATTAATTCTCAGTGGCCGACCCATCAAATCTACTATCATGGTTTCTTCTTCCAAGTCCACGAAATCCAAAGTCTCATCATAAGGCGCTTTTTGTTTCTTAAGGACGGTGATTTCATCCTTTACCTTCTTCAGTTCCACATCAAATATTTCCAGGTCTGTGATGCTCATTTCATTTAGCCTTGACTCCATCTGGGTTTCCATAGAATCGACCCTTGCACACAGCCCCTCAAATGGCTTCAGAGCCTTCCGTATTGCTTCATCAATGGAGGGCTTGAACAAGTTCGGCCAAGCGGCAATTTGTTTATCCATCTGTTTATGCTTCTGCACCATTTTAGCAAAATATCGAGGATTCATGTGATATTCCGGTGGTAGAGGAGGCCTTGCTGTAGTGCCAGAGTTTTCGGCAGTAGCTCTCATTGTTTGTGAAGTCTTCGGATCAAACACCGCAAGTGGCATCTCTGTGCCTGATGGAGTGTCGGTCGCCTCAAAGGTGGTTGTGGTTGGTTCCTCAAAAATCTGAGGCTTATGAATCCTCATGTCAAACTTAGTGTCATCCTTTGATTTGTCAATATTTTGCTTGGATGACGCTGTCACTTGATCATCAATACCATCCAATATCGGTACCTCCACACGCCTGCATAACTCAGTAACCAGACACAGGAACGACAAAGAAGAAGTAGTTTTCATGGCCCTGGTCCGCATCTCATCTGCATTTATCATTCCAAAATTGATGACGTAGCCGACTATCAAACATGCCACAAGGATGGCTCTTCCCTCATCCAAATTAGCATCTCCACCTGTAGGAAATACCCTGTATCATACAACAGCCCACTAGAACATTGCTACGAAGCTTAGTGATTGCTTCGATATCCGTCCCCTCTGAGTTAGCCAAGATGGTGAGCCATAAGTCAATGTATGTGCTAACCATGGTCTCTGCGAGTATGTGTTGGCAATCTTGTCATGAAACTCCGCCATATCAGGTGGAGGAATGTATTTAGGGCCGAAGAGGACTCTGTTAATCGTCTCTCGGGAGATGTTTACTTGTTTACCCCGAACTAGAACCCTGTCCTACCTTGGTGATGATTTAACCCCTTTTCCTTTCTCACATTTGCTCTCCAACAGTGCCAAATAGTTGGCATAGAATTCCCGGACTAGTTCTGGATAATAGAATCCCGAAGGTGAGCTCATCCACTCAAGCTGGTACCTCCAAAACTGTGTCTGAAGAACTGGGTATTCTGGCAGATCCGTGGTAATAATTTGCACTTCTTCATCTATCAGTCTTTTATGGCTCCTCGACATTGTTTTGGTAATACCGTCAAGATAGTGCTTCCGGGCCCCCTCAAATGCCCATCGGATCGATTCTCTATCCATGGGTTACCTCTCTGCATTTTTGGTGGCTTCAGTACCACTTACATCTTCCGGAATGGGGATGGAGGTACCAATTTCTTCAGATCCACTATCACTCCCTGACCTACTGCTATATGACCCACTCTCCTCTTCAGACTTGGAGATTTGGGTGTTTCTTCATTTGGATAGCCTAGTCTGGTAGGCCGGGGCTTCAACTGCTTCTTCTTCGCTACCTGATTCGTCTACTAGGGTCCGAGTTGTAGCGACTCTTTCTTTCCTCTTTTGAGCTTGACCGCGAGGTGGTTGTTGTTTGGGAGCCATGTACCTGCATGGGAACAAGTTCGAACACATGAGAATAGGAAAACACCAAGCACACGCCACTATCTCAGAGTGACAGTTTGGGTGACTGTCAGTCACAGGGGTGACAGACCGTCACACCGACCGTCACTCTTAGACAGTGAAACTATTTATTGCTGACGGCTTAACTGACGGTTCGTCATATATGTGACGGGCCTTTCATGCCAACCATCAAACTGAGACAGCGTCAACCGTAGATATTTCACTCTCTTTAAGGCATTTTCTCGAACACTTTGTGTTCTATTAGTGGTTTTCCCATTCTTTGTGGGATTTGGTTTCACAAAGTCAACACCCATCATCTATTCAATCCCATGGGTTACTCAAGACTTCATCCATGTCGAATTTACAATTTCAACAACAACAACACCCATACCCAACAACATTCACATCATTACAATTCCACAAATATACAAAACCAATGATTTCCTCCTTTTATTCCATCATAATACTAATCAATAATTCAAACGAAGAAGAGTTTAGAATCATACCTTGGATTTGTTAGTGACACAAAAACTTCTATTCCTTTTTGATTCACACGAACCAATGGACAACGCTATTCTTCGACGGGAAATTGCTGGTTTTTGCGTTTTGGATGACTAGTGAAAAAGGGACGATGGGGATGTGGGATTTGCTTGGGGAAGAGAGGATTTTGATTTTAATGGAGGGTTGGAGTTTGAGAATAGAATAGGAGTGGGAAGATGAAGAATATGAAGTAAGATGAAGGAAAGTGAGGGAACTGTTTCAATAGATTTAAACGGGTTTGAGTGAGTAGCGGGTCGGGTTGGTTTTGGGTCGGGGGGTACCAACTTTTTTTTAAAAAAAATATAATACTTACCTGATGTGGTGACCCTTGTGATGGTCCGTCAAACACCTGGCGGCCCGTCACTTGGTACGTCTTGCATAAACAGTGACCCCTTTTTTGAGTGCCTTGGTGACGGTCTAGAATGACAGTCCACCAAAGCTGTGACGGTCCGTCACTCTCACCGTCACCACCAAACAGTGGAGATAAATATTTCCTCAACTGTGACGGTTTGTGTGATGGTCTGTCACTAAGTTGATGACCCACCAAAAGGACGCATCACCCGTAGACAGAACACACTGTTATTTCCACCTTTTTTTACCTGCACACTAAACGCACAAATTAACAAATTCTAACAAAACAAACTTTCCTAAGATCATAGTACAACAACAATTCATGGGTTGCCTCCTATACAGCGCCTGATTTAACGTCGCGTCACGACGCGGGTATCTTGATTACTCAGACTTCATCAAGATACACCAGAGACAGACTATGTACCCTCTCTGAGAGGCCCAGATATTGCTTCACCCTTTGCCCATTGGCTTTGAACAACTCACCATCCATATTTTTGAGTTCAACCACGCTGGATGGAAACACTTGGTGTACTTTGAATGGCCCGGACCATTTGGATTTGAGTTTTCCGGGAAATAATTTGAACCTAGAGTTGAACAACAATACCAAGTCCCCAACTTTGAACTCCCTTTTATCAATTCTTCTGTCATGGTATAGCTTCATCGTTCCTTGTAGAGAACAGATCTCTTATATGCTCGCAATCGGAACTCATCCATCTCATTCAATTGTTCCAACCTTAGTTCTGATGCATCTTTCCAACTGAGATTTAACTTCTTGAGCGCCCAAAGGGCTTTGTGCTCAAGTTCCATGGGCAAGTGACAAGCTTCACCAAAAAAAAATTGGTAAGGAGACATACCTATTGGTGTTTTAAACGCTGTTCGGTACGCCAAGAGTGCGTCATCCGGCTTTCTTTCCCAATCTCGCTGGTTCACATTCACAGACTTTGCCAATATCTTTTTAATTTCACAGTTCGACACTTTGACTTGCCCACTTGTTTGGGGGTGATAAGGTATGGCTACTTTGTGTTGCTTCACCCCATATTTTGCTAGAGCAGCCCGGAACAACTTATTGCAAAAATGTGACCCTCTATCACTTATGATTGTGCGAGAGGTACCAAAACGAGCAAATATATTTCTTTTTGGAAAAGCCACCTCAATTTTCCCTTCGTTATCGGCCAAAGCAACCGCCTCTACCCACTTTGAAACATTATCCATCGCTACCAAGATGTAACAGTTCCTATAAGAACTGTTAAAAGGGCCCATGAAATCTATCCCTCATACGTCGAACAACTCAACCTCCAAAATAATGGACATTGGCCACTCTTGTCGACGAGAGATTGCTCCTCTTCGTTGGCATTGATCACATAATTTTGCAAATTCATATGAATCTTTCTAAATTGTCGGCCAATAATAACCACACTGTAAGATTTTTCGGGCAGTTCGATTACCCGCATGATGCCCTCCATCTTGGGACGAATGACAAGCTTGCAAGATGCTTGTCATTTCCACTTCTGGTACACATCTCCTTACTATGTTGTCAACACACAACCAGAATAAATATGGCTCATCCCAGATAAACTTACTTGCATCATGGAGGAATTTCTTCCTCTAGTGGAAGCTCAAATCTTCCAGGATCATGTCACTCACCAAATAATTTGCAAAATCGGCGTACCAAGGCACCCTATCAAGTGACGCGGCCAACACCTTATCATATGAAAATGCATCCTCAATCTCCGGTTAATCTACTAATTTATCTTCCCTCTCAAGCCTTGACTGATGATCCGCCACCTGGTTTTCACAACCTTTTCGATCTTTGACTTCAAAGTCAAATTCCTGCAACAATAACACCCATCGGATTAGTCAAGGCTTTGCATCCTTCTTGGTCATTAAATACCTCAAGGCTGCATGATCTGTGTGCACCACCACTTTTGTACCAGGTAAGTACGATCTGAATTTCTCAAAAGTGTATACAACAGCCAGTAGCTCCTGTTTTGTCACCGTGTAGTTCTTTTACGCCCCATTCAATGCCTTACTAGCATAATAAATGGGGTGAAAAAGTTTGTCGCGCTTCTGTCCCTGAACATCTCCAAGTGCAACACCACTTGCATCGCACATTACTTCAAATAGTTTGGACCAATCTGGGGAAATTATAATAGGAGCAACCACTAACTTTTCTTTCAGGCACTCAAACGCCTTCAAACACTCAGCATCAAATACAAACTTAGTCTTTTTTTCAAGCAACCTGCAAAAAGGGTTAGCAATCTTAGAGAAATCTTTAATGAATTTTTGGTAGAATCTGGCATGACCAAGAAAGCTCCTCACACCCTTTACTGAGATGGGTGGAGGTAGTTTCTCGATGACTTCTATCTTGGCTCTATCCACCTCTAGACCTCTCATAGATATCTTGTGCCCTAATACAATGCCTTCCTTCACCATGAAATGACATTTCTCCTAATTCAGCACGAGGTTTGACTCTTCACACCTTTGCAATGCTTGACCCAGATTAGTCAAGCAATCATCAAATGCATCACCCACCACAGAGAAGTCATCCATGAAGACTTCCAATGTGTTCTCCACCATATCAGAAAAGATAGACATCATGCATCTTTGGAATGTTGCAGGAGCATTGCAAAGACCAAAGGGCATGCGCCTAAAAGCAAACGTACCGTAGGGGCAGGTGATAGTGGTTTTCTCCTGATCTTCCGGGGCAATAGATATTTGGTTTTACCCCGAATATCCATCCAAAAAGTAGTACCAACCCCTGCCAGCTAATCTATCCAGCATCTGATCCATAAAGGGCATGGGAAAATGATCACAGAGAGTCCATGAGTTGAGGTTCCGGTAATCCATACAGACTCGCCACCTCGTTAAAGGTCTTAATGGAATCATCTCATTTTTTTCATTAGCTACCACATTCATTCCTCCCTTTTTTGGAACACATTGTACTGGGCTTACCCATTTGCTATCATAAATTGGGTAAACCACTCCAGCATCGATCCATTTGATGATATCTTTCTTCACCACCTCTTGCATTGGCGGATTCAGTCTCTGCTGGTGCTCGATGGTGGGAGTGCAATATTCTTCTAACTATATCTTATGAGTACAAATACCTGGCGGGATGCCAATAATATCCGCAATGGTCCAGCCAATTGCTCTCTTGTGTCTCCTCAGTATGGATAGTAAAGCTTAAACTTATGTTTCCACAAGGTCTGTCGCAATTATCACAGTTATGGTATCTCTATCACCTAAAAATGCATACCTCAGATGGTCTAGCAACTCTTTCAACTCTAACACCGGCGCCTCCTCAATAGAAGGCTTTGCAGGAGGTGTCGGCCTATTCTTCAAGTCAAGATCCAATTTCTTTGGGGCGTAAAAATGTGACCCCATTCCAACCACAACATTTACAATTTCTTCATAACCTTTGATGCCATCATCATCGAAGTTCATCATAACCGCTGCCAACATCTCTATAGCAAATCTCTCTTCAACAAAAACAATCACATCAGATTCGGCAACAACATCAATAAACAAGCACATCGTATAAAATATCCACCGGCCATTTAACTGATCTATCAGCCATCAACAATCTCATAGTCGTCGGTTTAGGGGCTCCTAAGCCCAACTGCTTATAGCTAGCTAACGACATCAAGTTTATGCTAGCCCCCAAGTCACAAAGAGCTTTTGCAAAGTTAAACTCCCCGATGGTGCAAGGAATAGTGAATGCACCCGGGTCTTCTTTCTTTTGGACTAGCGACATTAATGAAATAGCGCTACAATAGTGGAGGTTGTCTTTCGGTTCAAAACTTACCAACCTCTTCTTTATGATCAAGTCCTTCATGAACTTGGCATAACCGGGCATTTGTTCAAGCGCATCCACCGGAGGGATATTCACAGAGATCTGCTTGAGCATGGTGATAAACTTGTGGAATTTCCCGTCTTCCACCTTCTTTTTGATCCTCTGAGGGAAAGGAGGAGGAGGCTTTGGCATTTGTTTTGGAAGTTTTTCAACTTCTTTGCTCTTCTCCGTGAGCAATTTAGAATCATCATCTAACAAAGTAGGTTTTTCAACCTGAACACCCACACCCTCATCACTCACTTTTTCATCATCAATGAGCTCATCTTCGTCAATAAAATCATCTTTCTGCTTTTTAATTATCCTATGTGCTTCTGGTAATGTCTTACCACTTCTGATGGTGATCGCCATACAATTCTCATCATTTCTCGGGTTTTGAATGGTGTCACTCGGCAGTGTACCAGCTTTCCTTTGATTTAGAGATGCCGAGACTTGACTCATTTGTTGCTCTAGCTGCTTGATTGAGGTGGAATGATCATCCACCAACTCACTCATTGATGATAATTCAGATTTCATTTCCTTGACTCTAGAGTAAGTAGATTCCACCTTCAACAACATCTTCGCCATCATATTCTCTAATTTGGACATCCCTATCTCATTGCTAGCTCTTTCTCGATTACCAGGTGGTACGTACAACCCACCTCTATCAGTTTTATTTTTCCAGTTCCCTTGATCACGATCTCTGTAGCCAGATTTTTCATAGTAGTTGTCCTTTTGATAGTTCTGACCTTGGTTTCCCTAGCCATTGGCCTAGAAACAGCCCAAATAATTAGCCTCCTCATTAGATTCAAACTCTACTGCTCTACCTTGGGAACCCACAACTTTCACTTTCTCCATATCTCCTTACAGCAAATGTTTTATCAGTAGGTCCATTTGCATTTTCAAATGGGCCATGTCTTGATCCCGCTTCTCCTCTTTCCTGTACTGTTCTGCTGACATACCGACTGGATAAGTGCTAGCAGCCACCTCTGTATCCCATGTATGCCAGGCCCTGTTGGTTTTAGTGAGCCAGGGCCCATAATTGTGGCATCGGTAAATAACTGTGGCATCGGTAAAGGTAAGACCCATAAATGCTCCACCTGCTGCATTATCCAGTGTCGTCTTGGTAGCCAAATTCAGTGCCCTGTAGAATGTCTTCATTCAGAAATTTTTGGTCAACTAATGGTTTGGGAATTGTGTCAGCTTCTTCTTGAACTGCAACCAAGTATCATGTAAAGCCTTATGAGGTTGTTGTCTGAAGTTGCTAATTTCACCCCTCAACCGTATCATCCTAGAGGGAGGAAAGAACCTTTCTAGGAAAGCTCCTTTCAACTCTCCCCAGGTTGTGATAGAGTCGGGGGTTAGCTCTGTCAACCATAATGCTGCCTCATCAGACAGAGACAAAGGAAACAACCAGATCCTGATCACTGTCTGACTTACTCCAGGCAATTCGAATTACTTGCAGATACCCACAAAATTCATCAGGTGTCGGTTTGGATCATCACCAGCAACACCATAGAACAGTCCCTTTAATTTCAATAGCTGAATCATCGTGCTAGTAATGTTGAACTTCACTCCAGGCGATAGCGGAGGGAGAACAATGGCACCTGTAGCACCGACTCCATCCAAGTCGATATCCTCATCATCATCCAAAGCATACTGCCTTGGTTGTTGTCGACCTCTACCTCGCTTTTGTGGCCTCTGATCGGCTAGAGCATTGTTGTTAACAATATCAGATGGTCTGCCCTCACCCACTAAAGCCTCTTCCTCCAGCCCAACATCATCCTCAATATCATCAGCATTCTAATGTTGTTGGGCTCGCTGAGGTGCAGCGAGTCTCGCTGCCTCTTGTTGTTGTGCATTCATGGTTCGCCTTAACGTTCTAACTAGCTCGGGATCATAAAGTAATGTTGATTCACCCAAGCATCAGGTACTTGGCATGCACATCTATATACCCTGTAACAAATAAAAACAACAAATAAAAGTAAAAATAGGAAATATGACTAAGAGTCAACTAAACACACCGGACTAAATGAACGACCGTAGTCCTCGACAACGGCGCCAAAATTTGATACGCCCAAATTACACCTCAGTTAAGAAGCATAAGCGATCACTGTCAAATATAGAACCCGACTAAGGTTCGGGTCGATCCCACAGGGAATAAGGTGCAAATTAAGTCATCAGTGACTTAGTTGACTAGTAATCAATAGTTTTCGATAAATGGGGAGGGGGGGGGTTGTGTGATCAATATTTGAACAATGCAAATAATAATTTATGAGTTTCAATAAGTATTAATCAATATGATAATGAACTAGGGAAGGGTTCACCATGGTGTCGTAACAATTTTGACTCAAAGCTTAACCGAGTTCTTTCTATATGTATATCACGATGTGATTGAATTAATGGTATCATCTAAACGTTTCTCAACCAAATAAACGAATTTCCTTTTCAATTCTCTCGAACTTGAAAAGGTGAAATTTCTTATTTCAATCCTAAACATCAAGTAGATTAATCTAGTTACAACATTAATCATAAGACAAGAATTGGTGGTCTCGAATCCTCGTAGTTAATCAAATTTCCCGATTTTAATCTCTTTGGTCAAGCAAATCAAACCTAGGGATGTTGTAATGTTTGAAACCATTAGAAAATGTAAATAACGAATGATTAACAACGTGTCAACATATAAATTGAACCCTACGCTACCCGGAATCTATATTGTTACTTTTGCCATGGCTTCCACAACCCTAGTTGCGACAAGTTAGCCACTCATGCTTGAAAAATGAAAGAATGAAGTAATAGTATTCATAGTAATAAGAAAAGGTTCTTACAAAATAGATGAACATAAGCTTCAAGCTTTCCAAGAACAATAAGCCAAAATCCCAAGAACAATCGAAGAAGAAGAAGAAAACGTTTTTGTGTCATGTTTTCTCCTCCCAAACACGTCCAAAACGCCTCTCAAAATATTAGTTAATGAATAATTAAAATAACCCTAACACTGGGTATTTATATTAGTCCAGGAAATAAAGTCCAAACATAGAAATTTCGGAATCCTGCTTTGCCTTAACGGGTCGTCTGACGGACCCTCATGCATATGACTAGCCGTCACTCTAACCATCGCCACTATCCAGTGCATGAAGTGCCTGGCTGTCTCATCCTGATGGCTTGGCTGACGGTCAGTCACAGGTGTGACGGCCCATCAGGCTAACCGTCACCCATATCCAGTGCCTCCTCTAGCTGCTGCCAGCTTTGGTGGCTCCCCTGACGGTCAGTCACCTATGTGATGAGCTGTCAGGCCCTCCATCATGCCTAACCAGTGTTACTTAGCTTGAGTATTTTTCACTTCCTTTCTATCCTTGTCTCCATTTCCTGCAAATACAACATAAAAACATCAAAAACCACAAAGGTTGCTTAAAAACTTGCGAGTATTCTTAGTTAAAGGCATCAAATGTGCCGTAGAATACCGGCACATCACGTAGTTCCCTCACTTATAGTGGGAGATTATTGGAAATAATTAAAGGGATGACCGAGGCCGACAAAGGCTGCCTATGTATCTCATTCTGGAGAATTCAGGTCAAACGTAGTTCATTCGGGGAAAGATAGATTTTCCTAAGGGGTTGACCGAGGCCGACACAGGTCGCCTACGTATCTCATTCTTGAGAATTCAGGTCAAACGTAGTTCGTTCAAGAGGATAGGGATGTTTTAAGCTATTACAAAGCATAAAATGATCACAATCAGGGAATGCTATTACAGGGAAATGAAATTAAAGGAAAACTATCCCTAAACAAAGTATCTCTTCACAGCATCGGAATTGATCGGTTTGGTTCACACTTGACCGTCCATTTTGGATAGGATTAGAGCTCCTCCGGATAACACTTTCTGGATGACATACGGGCCTTGCCAATTGGGTGCAAACTTTCCTTTGTATTCCTCCTGGTGGGGAAAAATGCGCTCGAGAACCAGTTGTCCTACGGCAAATATGCGATCTCTCACTCTTTTGTTGAATGCACGAATCATTCATTGCTGGTACAACTGACCATGGCCTACGACACTCATCCTTTTCTCATCAATCAATATAAGTTGCTCATGATGGGCGCAAACCCATTCTTCATTGTTCAGTCCGCCTTATCGAATGATCCTAAGAGATGGTATTTCAACTTCCACAGGTATCACTGCTTTCGACCCATACACCAATAAATAAGGGGTTGCCCCGGTCGAAGTCCTGAGTATCGTACAGTATCCCAATAAAGCATAAGGCAACATCTCGTGCCAAAATTGGTGATGGTCGACCATTTTTCTCAAGATCTTCTTAATATACTTATTGGCGGCTTCCATAGCTCCATATATTTGTGGCCGGTATGCGGTTGAAATATGGTGAGTGATCTTGAATTGCTCACATATTTCTTTCATCAAGTGGCTGTTCAGATTCGTTCCGTTGTCGGTAATAATTGACTCGGGGATCCCGGATCGACAGATTAGGTTATTTTTAACAAAATCGGCTACAATCTTCTTGGTCACAGACTTGTAAGAAGCATCTTCTACCCACTAGGTGAAGTAATCAATAGCTACCAAAATGAGCCTATGTCCATTCAAGGTATACGGCTCGACGGGACCAATGACATCCAGGCCCCAGGCTACAAAAGGCCATGGTGCACTTATTGCATGAATATCGCTAGGTGGTACTAGAATCAAATCTCCGTGGATCTGGGACTAGTGACATTTTTTGTACGAACTTGATACAGTCATTTTCCATGGTCATCCAAAAGTATCCAGTTCGCAAAATCTTCTAGGCTAGGGTGAACCCATTCATGTGGGGACCATGCACTCCAGCGTGTACCTCTGCCAATAGTCTTGTGGCTTCCACCGAATCAACGCATCTTAAGAATCCAAGGTCCAGAGTCCTCCTATACAGGATTTCTCTATTTAGGAAAACGTTGTTGGCCATTCGACGAATGATTTTCTTTTGGTTGGCGGTCACTTCTTTGGGATAGACTCCAACTTCTAGATACCTCTTGATATAATAATACCATGGTTTTCCATCTGATTCTGCTTTGACTTGCGCATAGTGTGCATGTTGTTCTTTGAGACCTATTATAAACGGATCAATATAATTCGAATCGGGATTCTGAATCATGGAGGATATGGTTTCCAAGGCATCGGCAAACTCATTATGAGTCCTTGGTGTATGCTTGAATTTGATCTTCCTGAATCTCTTGCACAAACTTTGAACCATCTTCACATACGACATGATCTTTGGTTCTTCACAGCCCATTCACCTTGAACTTGGTGAATTAGCAAATCGGAATCACCTATGACCAAAAGTTCTCGGATATTCATATCAATAGCTAGTTGGATACCGAGAATACAAGCTTCATACTCGGCCATGTTGTTAGTGCACGAGAAATGAAGTTTGGATATCACCAGATAGTACTGACCAGTTTCTGATACCAAGCCTGCTCCAATGCCTAAACCTTTGAAGTTGACCTCTCCATCGAAGAACAATCTCCAACTGGGGTATGAATCAGCAACCGGATTTTCATCAATATTTTCACCTACGAACAAAATCTCTTCATCGGGGAAGTAAGTTTGGAGCGGTTCATAATCTTCATCAACCGGATTTTCTGCTAAATGATATGCTAAGGCCTGTCCCTTGATTGATTTTTGAGTCACATATACGATATCGAACTCACATAGCAATATTTTCCATTTGGCCAATTTCTCCGTAGGCATGGCCTTTTGGAATATGTACTTCAGGCGGTCCATTCTGGAAATGAGATATGTCGTATAGGATGACAAATAATGTCTCAACTTCTGAGCGACCCAAGTCAAAGCACAATAAGTCTTTTCTAAAAAAGTATAACGAAACTCGCACGGAGTGAACTTTTTACTCAGATAATAAATCGCTCGTTCTTTCTTTCCGGTTTCATCATGTTGTCCAAGGATACATCCGAAGGCATTTTCTGAAACCGATAGATACAGCAATAATGGGCTCCCTTCTCTTGGAGGAACCAATATCAGAGGACTGGACAAGTAGTCCTTGATACGATCAAAAGCTTACTGGCACTCCTTGGTCCAACCAGTCGGCACATCTTTCTTTAATAACTTGAAAATGGGTTCACAAATAACCGTTGATTGAGCTATCAATCGACTAATATAATTCAACCTTCCCAGGAAACTCATGACCTCTTTCTTGGTCTTCGGGGGAGGCAACTCTTGAATTGCTTTGATCTTTGAAGGGTCAAGATCGATGCCCCTTCTACTAACTATAAAACCCAATTGCCAGCTTATCACCCTGAAAGCACACTTTGCGGGATTCAATTTTAGGTAGTAATTTTGCATGCGGTCAAAAACTTCCTCAAATGGTTCAAGTGATCTGAACTCTCGCGGGATTTGACAATCACGTCATCCATGTATACCTCGATCTCTTTATGAATCATGTCATGGAAAATGGTTGTCATGGCTCACATATAAGTAGCACCCGCATTTTTTAGACCAAATCGAATCACTCGGTAATGGTCGATACCCCCGGGGGTGATAAAGGTTATTTTCTCCGCATCTTTTTCATCCATTAAGATCTGATGGTATCCAGCAAAACAATCCATGAATGACTGCATTTTGTGCTTCACGCAGTTATCGATAAGGATATGGATATTGGGCAATGGAAAGTTGTCTTTGGGACTGGCCCTGTTCAGGCCTCGATAATCAACACAGATTATGATTTTCCCATCTTTCTTAGGAACTGGGACGATATTGGCCAACTAGGTCAGATAATTTCTAACCCCTACCTCTCCAGACTGAATGTGTTTAGTAACTTCTTCCTTGATCTTAAGACTTATATTTGGCTTGAACTTTCGAATCTTCTGCTTGATGGGATCAAACCCTGGATCAATAGGCAGCTTGTGGGAGACTATGTCTGTGATTAGCTCTGGCATATTGTTGTAGGCCCAAGAAAATATGTCGATGTATTCTTAGAGCAATATGATAAGTTCTCTTTTCTGTGTTTCTGCCAAATGGACACTGATTCTGGTTTCTTTGACTTCTTGGTCATCTCCTAGATTGTCCGTCTTAGTTTCCTCTAGATTAGGCTTTTTCTGGGTTCTCAAAGTCTTTTAATTCCTTTGTCAAGTCTTCATGAACCATAGTTTCTTTATCATATTCCTCAAAATCATCGTCACCTAGCTCAATTTGTTCGTTAAGCCCTTGACATAACATGACAGTGGTAGATTTAACTTATTATTACTGAAACCAAAACAAAACGGGTTAGAAAATAATAAGCAAATAAAAATAAATCTTTAAACAATGAATATTTTCAAAATAAGGAGGCTTCCATTTGAAATTCAGAAATATTTACAAACTATGGCTACAACCTACATGAATGTAGGTTCATGCCTTTTAGAAAGCAGTTAAGACTACGAGGAAATTTAAAACATAAAGGGCGGGTCGCGGAGCCTCATCCGGACCATCGTCGAATTTTGTAAAACAAAGTCTTTGTCTACCCAGCCGAGTGGTGAGTAGCCAAGGTAGTGGCGACCCAGTTTAACAATTCCTTGCCGGGTTTGAGGTTCCTGATTGTGGTTGTTTCAGGAGCTTTTTCCCCAATAACATCACACTCCTCAAACAGATCCCCTATTCCATCCTCCAACCCATCACTTGGGGGACTGACACGTACCGGGAAGGATTGATACAAATGAGGAAAAGGCTTGGGCAGTCCTGACCTCTTCTTTTCGTTGTTGCTGGCTTCGCCTTCTTGGATCATATACCCCAATCTGTGCTTGCTCAACTGTCCAGGGATACTTAAAGGTTCGATCTAACCATTAGAGTTCCTTTCTAGCCCCGAGCCTGGTTCATAACCACACCTCAGCATTGTGGTCGCAAGCATCTTGTAAATGGGAGGCATAGGAATTTGAGGAGCCAGGTCCTCTTCTGTGGCATTCACAATTTCCACCGTGTAGAAGTCACTCCCTCTCGGGACCTCTTCGATTATGGGGAAACAACCATTTGGGCGACTCAGGTGGCTTCCCTCTCCATGGATTACTACTTCGTGCCCTTCACAAAAGAACTTCACCATTTGGTGCAAGGTTGATGGCACGGCCCCAGCTTCGTGGATCCATGGCCATCCCAAAAGAAAATTATAACTAGTGGTAATATCCATGACCCGTAACTCTATTCGAAATTTAGTGGGTCCCATCTGGATGTATAGGTTGAATTCTCCAAGGGTATCTCTCTGTTCTCCGTCGAAGGCCCTCCCATTGACCCTGCTTTGATGGATCTTTCCCAAATCGTATTCCAACTGTGTCGGTATTGACAATGGACAAATGTTCAATCCTGATCCGTCATCGATCAGTACCCTGTTCACAACCTTTTCTTGACTCTAAATAGTGATATGTAGAGCCTTGTCATGCGTCACGCCTTCAAAAGGTAACTCATCATCGCCTTCCTAGGACTTGGCTTACCATGGCAGTCAAGTTTTCTGCACTGGTACTCGTGGGCACGTAAGCTTCATTTAGAACCTTGAGTAACGCCTGTCTGTGGTACAGGGAACTCATGAGCAATACCCAAATAGAAATTTGAGTCGGGGTCTTTTCCAAGTGTTTCACAATCGAGTACTCTTTTGGCTGTATTCTTCTACAAAACTCTTCTTCTTCGCCTTCAGTGACTGGCATTTTCTGCAAACTTTTCTTGTGAACATCATCTTCCAGATTATCGAGGACATAACATCTCCCAGATCTTATTATGCCGTGAGTTGTGATGGCTTCAATTATGAACTCTTTTTCAACCAGCACCAACATAGCAAATTTCTTCTTCTCTTTGATGCTAAAAGTAGCTACAGACCTTTCTAGTTCCTCAGGCTTTCTAGGGCTCGCCGGCACTATGGACATGCTTGCGAACCATTCTTTCTCTATTTTGATCATGTTTACAGTGGCTCTTCGGTGATTCAGAAGTGGGTTGTTATTAACATTTGGCGGTGCTGTCTATAAGGTGACTACCTTCTAATGGATCAAATCTTGAATCTTGTGTATTAGATTGATGCAATCCTCTGTGCTGTGTCCTGCGCCTCTAGAGTGATATGCACAATGCCGATCAGCTTTGTAGAAAAGAGAGTTGACGTTACCTGGTTTATGCTGAATGGGCTAAACTAACCCAGTGGCCTTAAGTCTTTCATATAACTGAGTTTGGGTCTCGACTAATTGAGTGAAAGTTCGAGGAGCTTTCTTTTCCAAATTTGGTCGAGGGAGATCGGGGTTAGCGGGAGGAGCAACCCGGTGGTTGTTTTTGTTTTCAGGAGCTCTTTGGTATACTGGAAAATTCTGGGGAGGTGCTTGGTAGGGGGATTGTATATTTGGGACTGGTGTTTGGTAGATGGGCTGCACATTTGGCACGGGAGTTTGGTAGATTGGCTGAGTATAGAAGATTGGTTGAGGGTTTTGTGGAAATGGAGGAGGGGTTGTTGGAACAAGTGGCTTCTTGTAACCAGCTCCAAAGGGTTTATGTAGCTTTGGACTAGGATTGAAAGATATCTAAGATACCTCCTCTCTTTTTTTCTTTGGGGGTCTGGTAGGTCCTGAAGAAACCGGGGTTTTGGCAATATTGCCACTGCGAAGCCCTTCTTCAACAATCTCTCCGATTGTGACTAAGTCGGTGAACTGGGCCTTTACTGCCGATATCATCTTGCCATAAACTTCCGAATCCTGAGCGCGCATAAACACCGTGCTTATTTCTTCATCGGTCATAGGAGGCTGGACTCTCACGACCTCTTTTCTCCACCGGTAAGCATAATCTCTGAAATCTTCATTTGACTTCCTCCTGCATCTTTTTTAATTTCTTCACAAGCTCTTTGATCATTTCATTCTGTTCCACGATGACGCTGTCTCTTATAGCCAGGGCATTTTCTTCCTCACTATCAGTCAGAAAAGCGAGGGTCAGAGGAAGGATCTAAGTGTGCTTTCCAGCGAGTGAAGTAAGAGTGTTCAACCAGTTTTTGTCAACACAAACTGGTTTCTTTTATCTGTTGAAATGAAAAACAACTCAAAAGTCGCTATGTTAGTTTTTTGTTAGTGAAAAATAATACAAGATATATGGTGAGAAAGAAACACATATGAATTACTTTAAACACATAAAAGTTTCTTTTCGTCAAGGCAAATTGGTCCACAAGTGGTTTTGACTCAATCGTTTCAAAGGACAGGATTTTGTCCGTTGATTTGGGATTAGTAGGTTTTCTCAGGAAAGGTTGATTTTGTTGATCTTGTAACATCTCTTCCTTTTGTTCTCCTGAACTCTTCGTCATCTTCGTCGATGTGGAGAAATGACAATTTCTTGAAGACATGGTTCGGGCCTTGAAGGATACCTACGTATCTCATGAAGGAGAATTCAGGCCCTACGTAGTTCGAACTTGTGATAGATAAGTTGTCTTATTTCATTTCATCCACTATTCTAAATACAAGGGGAAAGTAATAGACGACATCGAAAATTAAAACAAAGAAACTGAAAGCTAAAACTCTGCTACTTTTGCTACTTTCAGCTTTGGATGATGGGATCTGCTAGACTCTTCTTGATTTTTTCTTCAAGGATGATAAAGGGGAAACTCCAGCTCTATTTTTCCCATTTCAATGAGGTATTCCAAATTGACCTGAAGATGGCGACAAGTCTCGATATTATGGCCTCCGATCCTTTTGTGGTAGAGGCAAACTTCTTTCCCCTGACGCCAAGCCCTGGGCATCTTCCCTGGTCTCCTTTCCACGGGCTCCAGGATCCTGGTTTGGACCAGCTTAGTATAGATTTCATAGTAAGTGTCCTGGAAGACAGTGAAATCATAGCGATGAATAATCATTTCCTTAGTGATGGGCATGCCATAGCCAACTTGGTCACAAGCAAGGATAGTTCGGGGGCTCCATAGATGGCTTATCTGGCCGTTAGTGATCATGTGGTAAATCTGGGCTCTTAGGGCATAGCATTCATTGGTAGTGTGTCCTCTGCGATGTGGATCATAGGCACATTCTTTGTGCTCATTGTGAGGGTGACATCTGAATCCCTCAGATTAGTCAGGATGCAGGCCCCCATAGCTTTTAGGGTCTCGTAAATTTCTGAACAGAGAATCACCTTTGGATTTTTGGTATATTCACGGAGGTGAACTTTGAGGGTGATGGGCTTCCCTCCTGGACTGAATCTGGAAGGCCAAATAGCATCACCCTTGACCTTGGTCCAGTGGTGGACTCTCATGTCAAAGAGTTTGTCCCCTTCATTAGTGGTCTCCATGGGCACTTGCTCATTGTCTTCGAGTTCTTCAGTTACTCTTTCCTTCCCTTTGTTGACTTGCTCCAATCCTCCACTGACATCCTAAATCTTTAGGAGCAATTCTTTGAGTTCTAGGTCAAGGTCCGGTTCGGTCTTAGTCTCAGTTTTTCCCAGTATTTGGTCAATCGCAGCAATCCATTCTTTATCCTTGGCAGTTTGCTCTTCCACTTCATTGGACCGAGCTAAGGTAATTTCCATAAGTTGATCAACTCTCTCATGTTTTCTCTGAACCTCCTCTATTTCCTCTCGTATCCTTAGCATTCTCTCTCGCATAGTCACGGCCTCCATTTCAACCTTTCCTTAAAGAACGGAGATTATTTAGGAAGTTTTTAGAAGGCTTTAGGATTTTCTGAGAAACTTGAAAGACTTGGAGTATTTTGGTCGGACTTTACATAGTGGGCTTATATATATATATATATTTATTTTATTTTTTTTGCCTACGGTGTTCTAGAAAATTTCGGCATGTAGTGGACCAATTTTTCCTTGATTCAAGCAACACACATAGCACATAAAATAGTTTATATCACAATAATATCATGCTAATATCGCGTTCTAACTAGGTGACCTTTTTATGCCAAGGTTAGGCCTAGCAAGTTTGAAAGACGTATGTGACGTATCTGAACCATTCTATTGCCCCTAAAATAGCATGTATTTATATATGGAAAACTTCTCTTTTTTAAAGGGATACAAATGCTAGCCGAAAGGGGGATATATTTTAGGGGAAAAGATATTTGCAGAAAAGTCACGCCCACGCAGGGGCGAATTTAGGTAATGTAAAGACATACATGGAAATAAAACCCATGCATGGGCGAAGATACTAAAGATATGACGTGGAAGGTCCTTCCTCGGTCTTGCTCCTCTTCGATGCTCCGGCAATGCTCCTAAGCTCGAATTGGCTCAACCACATGTCGCCCTGGATTTTCACCACTTTTTCATGCATAGGTAATGCCCCGGCCTCTAAGGCTTTCCTGGTCATTTTTGAATCAAGCTGGGCTATTCCCATTCTAATATCTTTGAGTTCCTGAGTCAACCCTGCTATAGTGCGTCGAGTTTCTTCCTTTTTACTAACAGACTGTCCTCTGATGGTTAGGACCCAGATTTATCCACCACATTCGGAGGATGAGAGGCGCCTCTTTTACCATGTAAAACTTGAGAATTTTGCCATCCTACAAAACAGAATAACCTGTTAGGACCCACCCCAGGACAATAGTCCTGTTACAACACATATGTCTTTCAAACAACACATAGTTGGATGCTATGTCGTTGGGTCGGAAACCCGTTGCCATGTTTTGGTGGTTTACTAATTCACTTAATATCTCTTGGATATTAAGACATCCTAGGCTAAGGCCTATTTTCGGGATTTGGTTTCGCTCTATCCTGAGTTTCTAGAATAGGTTTCGAAATTGACCTAGAACCTGGGTGGACAACCCAAGCTTGAAACAACAAGTGACCGTTAACCGATCGCGGGTAAACTACTTCACTCGTCTGTTTTAAAAATTGTGTATTTTGTCAAGAAAGACCGCAAAGATTTGCGTAATCGCCTTTTTACCCCTAATGCATTCTAATGCTTTGCCAAGTGAGGCGGAGATTTGCATAATCTCCTTTTTACCCCTAATATATTCTAATGCTTTGCCAAGAGAGGCGTAAAATGCCATGAACAATTTATAATCGCGGAAAAAGTAAACAATTTAAGGAAAGCAATAAAGTTACAATTATTACAATTTCTGAATAGTTAGTCAAACAAGTTAGTTTCAAACAATAAGGTTAGAACCTAGTTGAATTATCCCCAGTGGAGTCGCCATTTCTGTTTTGATCCTTTTCGGGCAAGGACGGAAAAACATGGTTTTTTTTGTTGAAAGGTTCTTTTCAAAAATCTAATTAAAGTTTCCGATATTTTTTCAATTAAAAGCAAGAGTCGTCACTTAGTTTTTATAAAGTAAAAACCAAGAAAAAACTTATAAGAATTTTTAAAATCCCAAAACAGATAAAGACTTTAAAAATTAAGAGATTAAGGGTAAGGGTTCAAGTTAATACTCTTGGAAGGGTGTTAAGGCACCAAGCGTATCCGCTAACTCGCGGTTGCCCAGGCTTGTTTAAAAAACTAACTTGTTGACTAACTTTTGAAAATGGGATTGGTTTATAAAAAATCTTGTTTTTATAAAGAAGATTGATTTTAGAGGATAATTATGAAAAAAAGTTGTTTTATAAAAGACAATAAAAAGGGGTCCATTTTTTTATACTCACGGAAAGAAAAGAGTTGAAATTAAACTAATTGAGTAAATAAAATAGTAATTATCAGAAAGTTTGATTCCTTTTGAGGATAATTTAACTAAGTTTTGCAAAGTTAGTCCAATTATACAATCAAACTAATCAACTAAGTAACAAGAAGACATAATTAAAATATGTTAATCATGTCCTAATACTAGTGTGTGGGCCCTCTTTAGGCCCACCGCCGTTTTTACTTTGGACTTAGTTAACTTTTCATCTTTTAGCCCTTTGGGCTACTGCTACTGCTGAATCTTATGGGCTTTGGCCCAAATTTATTTATTCAATCCATTTTGGACTCTTTCCGATGCGGATCATTTCTTTTGGGCGTGGCCCATTTCTCTTCACCGTTGCCGCTGCTGCCTCTGATGTTTTAGCCCTTTTGGACTTATTCTTGCTGGACCATAAAATAATATTGGGCTAAGCCCAACTAGAAGATGCAGGGGAATTTTGGGAGTCCAATTGGACTCCACCATATTTGATACATAGAAAGAGTAAAATAAATGAGGATTAGTATGTGTCTTAACTAAATTAAACAAAGAAAATAACTCAAACAGAAATATACACCCATGCGCAGGTATTTATACCAAGTTAAAGCATATGAAACAAGGACATTCATACAATAAAATCACTAATTTTATCACTTAAGACATATGTTTTATGAAACTTAGACATTTTAAAACATTCATATGGATTAACCATTTTCCAGAAAATGAATAAGGGGGTAGGGAGTGGTTCAAACAAGACATGTATTTTTAGATGCACAAATTTGAAGAGAAATGGTATCATAGAGGCACAAGTCATATACTCAGCACATTTAACCATTCTTAATGGTAACATGCTAAAATACAGACTTGAGTCACATAAAAGACTTCTATGATCACGAAACTAGCACTGTTCGTTAAACAGGGAAGATTTACTTCAGTATCACATATCACCAAATGGAAATAAATTAGAACAAAACAAGAAAGCTAGACATATTTTAGACATCAATTGCTAGTGTAACTAGTTGAAAGTCACATGAGAGTACCGGGGAGGGATATATAAGAAGGTTGTTATCATGGTAGAGACCAAAATTATTTCACAGTCCATACATGTGATATACAAAGAAGGTAGTGAAGTAAATATCTTGATGAATCTGAAACAGAGGAACCTACAGTGGTGAGGAGCATGCCATGAGGGGACATGCCTCACCTCTAGCTCCTAATCATAACAGAACTTTCACACATAATAACACAGTGTTCAGATTTTAAGACTTAGGCTTAAGAAAATTCAAATCCATGGTTAATAGGCTCGCATATAGTCATTTAGCATGATTAAATCATTAAAGTAAAAGGGGAAGGGAACAGGGTAGAAGATAGGGAAATCAGGGGAAATGGAGATGAGAGTTGAACAATGATAACCACTCTAACAACAAGTCTAAGTTTATAGCATTTTCATTTCACAAACAAAGAATTTTATAGAAGTCATGAAGATTTTAACAGGTCACAATGTTCTACAAGCATTACTAGACACCAATTCAAACATAAGAAGATAACAACAAAACCTAACTATTTCATATGCATCACTTAGTCATTTCAGCATTAGCAAAATAGTGAAAAGGGAAAGGGAAGAGGAAAATCATGATTACTATTAAAAAAAGGGAAGAAAGGAGGGGGTTTGAACATTTTTCATCAACAAACCAATAGGCAACATGTGCTCATGCTATACTTAATCAAACTAACAAATTTATGAGAAGAAATCAGTACTCAAAGATGACCCAAACATCATCCTAAATGATACTTATAGTTCAAACATGTAGACTGATATCACAGAGCAAGAAATAGTAGGGAAAGGAAGAAAAACCATTTAAAAGCAAGTTCAAATATAAGGGTAAATAGGGTAGGGGTTGAACAGGCCCAAATCAATTAACAAATATGAAAATCTGTACTCAAATATATATATACTACACAGTTTACTTAAGAACCAACTAATCCATAGACAATCAAGGTTTAAAACTAACCTAAGAATCACCCCCAAGTATAGGAGAGTAAGGCTAACAGTTCATACATAGTTAAGACAGTGAAGAGGAGAAAACAGGTTCAACAAAGAAAAAGACTAAGCTTTTCATGAACAAAATCAGCCTTAAATTCTAGCAACAATTTCATGCTCAAGTTTCTGGCATTTAATTATCATATAAGTCGAACACAGGCTAATGAAATCAAGAGGTTTATATAAGGGAAGGGAAAACAAGTTTAAAAATCATCACAAACAGCCATGAGCAAAACATATCAATACTTAATCAATACATATACGAAATATCAGTTTAGGCAAAGTTGGTAAGCCAATAAGAACATGATTATGAAGATGGGTTGGGGAACAAACAAGGATCAAAACCAAACATTTTTATGAACAAATTTAACATCATTTAACAACAATCTAGGCTCAAATTTATGCTCATACTCACTGTTTTAACAAATTAAACAAAATCTGTAAAAGACCACACTTCTAACACAAGATTGCTACTCGAAATCATAATATTAGTCTAACATTTAAGCGCATATATTTGATACTAACAAACAAGACCAGAACCAGATTTCACCAAGGTTTAAACATTATAAAAGCAAAATTGAAAACAACAAAAACAGTAAAGGAGGAGGTTAAGGGATTCACCTTTTTTAGGGTAGCAACTCGGGATTAGAACTTCACAAGAAGAGCTTACCACCACTGGACTAATACCCAATCCTTTAGAACTCAAATTTTTAGTGCTTTTTCTTCCCAAAGCTGACTGGTTACGTGAGGTTAGAGAAAAGATTCTTCAGAACCCCTAGTATTTCCCCAAAATCAGCTTTTTCTCATGCAGCTGGGGGGGGGTATTTATAGGGAATTTCGGGTGAAAATTGGGGGAAAACCAGAGGGGTTTTTGGGGATTTTGCTGAGGAATTCAAATTCCTCAGCTGGATAATGTTAAGGGCAACATATTTGTACGAAATTGTACAAATCCCACTGATTTAGCGGAGGAGGTGACACCTCATCGCTTCTCGAAGCTTCTGGGTGAAGCCAGCACATCTTTAAGGGGGAATTTGGACAAAAATTAGGAATTTTAACGAGTTTTGGGGATGGTAAAGCTAGGTTCAACGTTTACAGCTGCTAGACGTTGGGGTTGTCATTTGTGTGAATGACAAAAGAGTGAAGGATGAGGGGGCGTATTGGTAAAGCTGGTGTGTTGTACGAAGTGAGTTGCTTCGTACAACAAGGGGAGTCGACGCGTGAGAGAAATGGAGGAGAGAAGAGGGGGCGACGAGGGTTTATGGTGAGCTGTTGAGAGAAAAAGAAGAAGATGAAGCTAAAGGGTCGTTTGGTTTTTTCTGAGTAAGAGAAAAGAGAAAGGGGCGTATAAGGTTGGATTAGGGTGAGAGGTGTTGGGCCAGAGCGGTTTAGGAGATTAGAGGGAAATGGAAGTGGGTCGGAGGTGGGTTATGGGAATGGGTTGGCGTAAACGGTTGATCATAGAAGGGGTTATAAGGGTGTTTAAAGTTTGTCCACATTTGCAAAAATGTGGCCACTTTAGGTTTAAGGAGGTATCCAAATGACGAATAAATTGATGAAATTCGGCTAGAATTTAAATGATTTAAGGAATTAGGCTAGCATTGGAATATAGAAGAACTAATTACAATTAATTTTTCTAGCTCATTTAACTTACACAAATTGAGATAATTATTGAATTTTAACACGTAATTACCTCTTTAACAATTACAAAATTAATTTATTCAATTAATTTCTCATTTGAAATAACTTGGATAAAAATCAAGCGTTTAATCTTTTAAAAGGACCTTTTTTATGACACTAAGCTCTAAAATAGTTCTTTTAGTAAACTTATTTAAATTTCACATAATTAAATATCAAAAATATAAATTGTTACTCAGAACTATTATAAAGTTGATTTGAAAATTATTTACCCCTTTTTACAGGACAATTATTTCAAAAATTGTTTAAAATTCAACAAGGCTCAAGATTAATTCCTAATGTGGAGGGTAAAAATTGGGTGTCAACAGGTGCTACCTCATATTAAAGATCAATTTACTCATTTACCTCACATCCCCAAACTTAGATTTTTGCCTACATCAAACATTTCACATTTCCATTCAATTTTCCCCAATCTTAGGCATTTAGCCAACATCTTCATTTATCAAGCAATTAATGAGGTAGAGTACCAAAAGTAGAGGATTTCAAAAAGGTAGAGGTGTGTAACAAGGTTTCCAAGTAAAGGTCAAAGGCCCAAAAAGGATTGACTGGGATCAATGTTATGGAAAGGAGATATTTGGTAAAGTGAATATCGAAAGAGGGCCTAAGATCATCTTCCAAGCCAAGAAACATCTAGGATGTTTCCTTAAATCACATTCTAGACAAGTTCTAGACGACATGCATACACAAGAACATACTAAAACCTTACCACACAAGGCATCACAAACACTCAAAATTAACAGCAATTCTCAAGCCCTATTGAAAGTCAAATGAAGAATTTAAAGATCATGACAATAGAATGCTTGAATTCATTTTCCATTCTTTTCTCAATTTTCAAAAATCATTTGCCAAGAAAAAAATTGGTGGTCCTGCTTTAGACAAATGCAACACAGACTCAAAATATATACTAAAACTGGCATTTTTCCATAATAAGTCACCTCTCAATCTATCATAAGACATTCCACCCAATTCGACATAAAAATAAAGAATACAAAATTTTGCTCCTTGGGAAAAATCATGGTATAAAAAAAACCCTCAGAGTTTATTAAAGCTACTATATACAAAGGATATATGTAGACTACGCGCTCATGGATCATTTGAAGAACAAGGCCTAGCGAAGGCCCTAAGAGCAAATATACCCCTCGCCCAATCAAAAGAACTTGCATTGTCCCCAATGCATAAAAGAATCAAGGAAAGAGAAGGGTGTAAGGACTCCTTAGATTGTTTGAGTCTCTTTAGATTGGCCTCTACGCTTAAAAATGAGGATATCCGACTTAATAAGAGCATCTTCAGGTGCACTCGGCACCTAAGAGGTGACGTTGGGATGTATGATCTTTAGTGGTCTGCCTCCCACCCGTGTTACACCTGTGGCTTGCATGTAGATGCTTTCAGGTGCAGAAAAGATGCAAATGGTGTAGGGAAAACTTCGTAGGCGTTAGTGGTTACCTCCCACTTGTGCCACACCTTCTGCTCATGGAGAAGTGCTTGCGCTTTGCAGGTGCACCACAAGATTGGCTTGAATTTCTTCCCAATTGCTAGTTCACTGGTCAACAACTGCGCTATGCATGCATGCCATGGGGGATCTCTTACAGGCGTGGGTTAAGCGTGGGTTACCCCTGAATTTCAAAATATTTTTCTCGTGTCTCTGTTTTTCAAGTGCATTGCACCTGCGGCTCGTGGATGCCTAAATGCGCTCCGCAAGTGTTCCGCAAGTGCCTTCTAGTTACCTCCTTGGGTCACTTGATATTTCTATCATTGTCCTACCTAGAAAAACAGCAAAAACAATAGCAAGTGAATTAAAAAATTAAAACAATATGAACGCTTGGGTTGCCTCTCAATGGGAGCTTGATTTAATGTCATGGCTCGACAGAAATACCTCACCTCCATGGCTTATCAAGGTAGGTCATATCAATTAAGGTTACCACTTATGTAATACCCAATTATTTCATTACTCTTTGTCCATTCACTTTGAATGTTGTACCATCCTCACCCTTGAGTTTTATAGCACCATATGGGAAGACTTGTGTCACTTTAAAGGGCCTAACCATTTGGATTTTTACTTTCCCGAGAATAGGCGAATCCTTGAATTGAATAAGAATACCCATTCCCCTAGAGTAAGTTGTTGCTTCAATAAATTTTTATCTGAGCCTTATGATGCACCCAAATTACACCTCTTTTTAGAAGCGCAAGCGGTCACTGTTCAAATATAGAACCCAATGAAGGTTGGAGTCGATCCCACAGGAAATATGGTAGGACTATGGTTTATTAGTGTTTACTCGTGCTTTTAGCCATTTATTTCCCTTTGAAAGAGGGGGTTTTAAGTAACAAGATTAATAGTAACTTAGATTTTGAACAAGTAACAGGCATCATTTTCAAAAGTTGTTATCAATAAGAGAGATGACTAGGCTACTGTTCCCCATGAGATTATAACTTAGTAAGGCGTTTGAACTTAGTAAACTAGCATGGTGCTTAGCATGCAGAATCGATAAGTTAGGTTCACCTAAATCCTTGGTCTTTCAGATATATGAATTTCACCACATGCCTTGCTCCGGCCGTGGGTGTATGATTTACTAACCCTTAACCTGGATCCTAGATTAGCTATTCCTAGACAAGGTCATGCTATTAGATGAGCGTTGATAGCCTCAAATCTCCATCGTTGAACAACCCTTTTCCCATCCGTTACCTCCTTGGTACAGCAAGTAAGGATAAGGCGAGTTCTAACATTGCGCACCGTTAAAAAGCAATCAAAGCAAAGGGAAAACAATACATGCATAAACACCTCCCTAGAATACCCAAGTACTTTGTCTACTTCGTTAATCCTTCATGGTTCCCACAACCCTTGTTGTGGATTTAGCTATTCATTGTCATAAGTACACAATCCGAACTTATGTATGCGTTCATGATCATATACTTACAATAAGATGTAAAGAAATCCGTAAACTTGAATAGATGAAGATTGAAGTAAGAACAATGAACTATGAATGTGTATAACTCTCAAAACCAAGAATAAACTAAGATCACAATGTTTCAAATATGTTTTCTACAAAATATCGAGCATAAAACATAAAATAAAACCTAGGAAAGGTATTTATAGACAGTAGAAATCCTATCCTAATTAAACAAGGAAAACTGGAATCGGCAGCTTCCACAGACACAGTCTATGCTCCATGGAAGTTTCTACTATTCGTCAACAACACTCGTGAAACTCAGATAATTTGTCTTCTTGTGGGTTCCTTTCCACGAGATTCGTCTACGACTCGTGACTTGAATCACGACTCATGGAATTGAGTCATAAATCTCAGACAGTTTTATCCTTCTCTGATCATATTCCACTAGCAGGGATCACGATGTGTGATCATATCCACGGCTCAAGGAAACCTTCCGTAGAACCCAGGCTCCAACATCATCTGTAGTACTCAATCCACGAGTAACTTCCACGACTCGTGAAATTATCTACGGCTCATGGAGTTGGGTCGTAGAAGTCAATTTCAGCCAAAATGTAAATCTTTTCCTGAACTTAGTCTCTGAGCCCTGTTTTCCTGCACAAGACTCAAAAGTACATCAAATCTACTAAAAATCACTAAAGAATATGCTCCAATTCCAAGTTTTAAGCATCAAAAGTGCCGCAAAACCACGGCACATCAACACCCTCAACTTAAAACCATTGCTTGTCCTCAAGTGACAAAACAAAACTATCCTAGAATGACTCTTAAGTAAAAGAAAACCAGGAACTATGGCAGTCATATGATCTAGCAATTCAGCTCACAACAATTTTCCCCTTTCCTTTTCAGTACAAAACAAGTGCACAAGTTTCATTTATCAAGGCAACACAAGAGGATCCATGGACGACATCACGCTATCAATAGACGACATAGAATACACTTATAAGACTTACCCTAACAATCAACAGTCAAAGTTACTCTAGTGCCCTCACCACAAAGAAGTCCCAATCGCATAATAATACAGTCAAAACATCCGGGACTAACTAGAACACTCTGACTCACAAAGATAGTCAAGCAATGCATGCACAATACCATATGCTTGCCCTTATTTTCTACGCCTTGGCTTTCGAACAGTTGGATTAGGATCACTATAGGACTTTACTCGGCTTGTAATTTAGGCTCGGGGACGGGTATGCTAGATATGGGAAATTGTGACTAAACCCTCCTTTACACTACACTATATTCCTTCCACTTTTCATGCCAACTATATTCATTCCTCCCTTTTTCTCCCTTTTTATTCCTTTTTTTTCATCAAGTGACGGGTGCGACTTTTATTTCAGACTGAACTTTTCATCACATATCTCTCTTCTTCTTTTTCATTTTTTTTCTTTTTTTGTCTTTTTCTTTTTCTTTTTCTTTTTCTTTTTCTAGTATATCCGCCACACCCGTTATTTCCCACTTTATCACTAACCTTTTCTTTTCATACCCCATATTTCACACTTACCTTCACAGTAGCCACCCTCAACTTAGGCAATTTTCCTGAGTTGAGGTGCACAATGTCCAAGGATGGACCAGGGCCAAACTGAAAGTTCATAGAAAACAGGGAAGGTGATTAGGCTATACAACAAAAAGGGTCAATTTCGGCTAAAAACCAGGGATCAAAGGATATTTCATTCGTTTGGATGGCCATTTAGGCTAAGTGGACTATTTCAAAAATGGTCTATGATCATTTCCTAACCAACTATCCTACAGCCTAGGCAAGACTAACCGGGCAAGTTTTAGATTGGAACACAAAGCAAGAATAGTACAAAATCAGCTCACACACACATGGCACAGAATATACCAATCACATGCTAACTATCAGGTCCATACTCTAGGTTAAGCTATTCATCAGATCGATTAACCTAATGTCATGCACAGATCCATAATGGTCAGTCTATCAAAAATAGATGATCTTATGTAACACAAAATATTGTAGGGGTCTCCATTTTTCACTCAAAATCAATTTCAAAATCATACCATAGACTGCACTAAGTTCCTTTTCTTCTTTCACTACACACAACCTATACTAAACGTGCCAGTTCAACAGAAATTTAAAATCCTTAGGGAAAGAACATAGGTAAGAAAACCCCAAGGACTCGGGTACCTTGTGAGTAACTTCATGGGTTGCCTCCTATGTAGTGCTTGATTTAACATCACGGCACGACGCGGGTGTCTTGGATACTAAAACTTCACTAAGAGATCCATCAAAATACGGACAACTGCTGCCCCTACCCCACTAAAAAGTAATATGCATTGCCCTTAATACACCAAGAAAAATGAAGACATAAGGAGGGGGGAACATACCTGTAGAGCCTAGGCACCATCGTCTGATGAATTAGGTGGGGCCTGTGATATGGCACCCGTAACAGTGTCAGTGGGAGTGGCAGTGGCCATCGCGCCTAATGGATCAGCAACAGGAGGGACATCAGTGTATGCCCTCCCAACAATAACCAACTCGGGAGTCTCAAGAGTGGAAGTTGTGGCCCCTCTACCAACTGGAGCTGAACTAGATAATACACCCCTATGTCTTTTCCTCTGTACCTCCTCAAGGAGATGCATGTCATCTCGGGAATGATGTAGGGTAGTATTGGTGTCTCTCTTCAGCCTCTTTGGTTCCTATTCACTTGCAGGAGTGCTATAAATGTGCATTCTCTTCTCTCTATCACCGGGGAGAAAAGACTCTACCTCAGCAAATAAGTCAACAGCCCATCATATGGGCGCTGGGACCACAATAGAGATAGAGGGCATAATCAAAGTCTGGATGGTTTCAGCAGATGTAATCTCCTCTTGGAGTCGTGCTAGCTCATCCTGAATATGTCCCAAGTATGGGATCTATATGGTATACAACTGAGTACTCACTCGCCGCTCAAAAGAATCTACCCATGTGGACATATCGCGTGCAACTCGCTCAATCTCAATCTTAATCCTAGCCTCAGTGGCTGCAACAGTAGATCTCCTCCATGGTTTGAGTTGGTCAAACAAATCATTCACTTACTTGTGAGTACCATCCTGACAATCAACCAGAGACTGGAGAAACACATCATTAATAGTAATCCTACCAAAAGAAGCTAGGTGCAAAGGCGCGGTAGGGATACCTACTGGATGCTGAGAGGTCGAAGGCACTGAAATTGAAGTTGTGGTAGTGGCACCCTCTGCATCTATATTTACCCTTGTATCATGTAAGTCTATTGGGTCTCGTGCTGTGGAGGACCCCTCAACTCTCACAGTACTCACAAAAATTGAGGATGACGCTCTTCGGTGTGCAATTGGGTTAGACACATCTCTAATCAACCCGGAATCCTGAATCCTTGTCACCTCCCAAGTGTGGTCAATATCAGGCATCCGCGGGACTGCCGACTCCATGCACAGATGATGAATAAAACAGGGAAAGGATATGCTAGTGTGTTGTCTAAAAGCCCGCTCATGGATCTCCTCCAATATGTAGCGTGAAAAATTAATCTTATATCAAGCCATGATGCTGGCCACTAGTGCTGCATAAGAAGGCGTCATAGAATTATCTGCCTTAGTATGATAGATACGGGACCAGACAATGGCCCACCAAAACTTGCCTGTGAAATTTAATGTTTCCTTTTTTATGTCACCGCCGTGAACCCATTCTGCATCTTCACCATTCTCAGCTATATAACCCGCAACCCATCTCAATAAATCTGCTCGCTAAATTGATACGCCCAAATTACAACTCCAATTACGAAGCGTAAGCGGTCGTCGTCAAATATAGAACCCAACTAAGGTTGGGGTCGATCCCACAGGGAATAAGGTGCAAATTAAATCGATAGTGAATTAAATGACTAGTAGTCGATAGTTTCCGGTAAATTGGGGGGTGTTGAGTGAACAATATTTAACCAAAGCAAATAGTAATGTGCGATTAATAATCAATATGAGAGTGAACTAGGGAAGTGTTCACCATGGCGTCGTAACAATTTTGACTCAAGGCTTAACCGGGTTCTTTCTTTATGTATGTCACGATGTGATTGAAGTAATGGTATCATCTAAACGTTTCTCAACCAAATAGACGAATTTACTTTTCAACTCTCTCGAACTTGAAAAGGTGTGCTTTTTATATTTCAATCCTAAACATCAAGTAGATTAATCTAGTTACAGCATTAATCATAAGACGAGAGTTGGTAGTCTCGAATCCTCGTCGTTAATCAAGTTTCCCGGTTTTAATCTCTTTACTCAAGCAAATTAAACCTAGGCATGTTCTAATGTTTGCAACCACTAGAAAACGCTAAATAATGAATGATTAACAACGTGACAACATATATATTGAACCCGACGCTACCCGGGATTTATCTTGCTACTTTTTCCATGGCTCCCACAACCCTAGTTGTGGGAGTTTTACTTAATCATGCTAGAAGAAGAAGAGAAGAAAGTCATATTCATAATAAAGAGAAAAGATCCTTACAATGTAATGAGAACAATCTTAAATTATCCAAGAACAAGAACAACAAGATCCCAAGAATAATCAAGAACAAGATTGAGGAGGAATAAAACGTGTTGGCGTGTTTCCTCTCTTAAAAATCGCTCCAAAAAGCTCCTAAAATTATTGAGTAACATATGTAAAAACTATTGGAAAAGCAACCTGTAAAATAAACCTAACATAGGGTATTTATAGGAGTCTAGGAAACAAATCCCAAAAACGTCCGGATTCCGCGTAGCGGACTGCCCAGGTGTGACGGCCAGGCTGACGGACCATCACTAGCTTGACGGACCGTCGCCTGGACCGTCACCCTTAGGCAGTGCCATGGTGTGACGGTTTGGGTGATGGACCGTCACACCGTTGACGGACCGTCGCCTGAACCGTCACTCTTATCCAGAATGCTCTTTTTCTCGTATTTCCTTCCGTTTCCATGTTTGTCTCCATTTCCTGAAAATGCAACATAAAAACATCAAAAATGACAATGGTTGCTTGAAAACGTATGATTGTTCTTAGTTTAGAGACGTCAAAAGTGCCATAGAATGGCGGCACATCAACACCCTCAACTTAAAACGTTCGCTAGTCCTCAAGCAACATGACACAAAAACAATAATACGACGACTCAACTAAGAAAACAAACTCGTGTCTAGCAACTCATGGTCATTCATTAGTTCATTAAGTCAAGCTCCCTCGTAGCACACAAATGTATGAAACACTAACTTGCAAGGATCCAAACATGTCATTTCGATATGATAGAATATTATGCATACACACGCGCAGCTATCCTAACAATCCATAGGCAATACAGAAATCTTGGTGCCCTCACCACAAAGAAATCCCACACACAAGATTTGGGACTAGGTAAGCGCTCACACTCACAAATGATTTCAAACAATGCACATGCGATACCATAGGCTTGCCCTCACTATTCTATTTCAGTTCTTCAGAAAGCCGCTCAGGATCACTACAGGACTTGTTTAGGCTTGTAATGAGGCTTTAGGTGCAGGGGTTAGTGACTAAGCCCTCCTTGGAACCACCGACGTCTTATGACCACATAACTTTACTTTGTCCATCCTTATTCACCTTTTTATTTCCTTCTCTCTAGCTACAGGTGCGACCTCTTTATTTTGACAATTCTTTTTATTACTTTTTCGATCTTTTTCATCTCTTTTTTTTTTCTTTCTTTTCTTAGGCACACACCCGAATTTTTATTCTCTTCACAACCAATCTTCACTATCCTTTTTTTTCTTTTCATTCACCTCAATAGTAGCCACCCTCAACTTGGGCTGATTGCCTGGGTTGAGGTGCACAATGTCCAAGGAAGGACCAGGGCCAAAATAGGGATTCAATGTTAAACAGGAACGGTGACAGGTTATTGAAAGAACAAGGTCAATTATGGCTCAAATAGGGATCAAAAAGGGATTATTTGCATTTGGACGGTCTTATAGGTTAAGTGGACTGCACACAAAAAGGGCCTGTGATCCTTTCCTAAGCAACCAACTTCAAACATTAACAAAATAGACCGGGCAAGTTCTAGATGCATGCACAGAGTAAGAATTTATAACAATACGCTCACACACACTTGGCACCAAGAAACCATACCACTACCAACTATCAAGACAACAACTCGGCTTAACATACTTATTCCAATCATAACCACACAATGACATCCAAGGATCCAGACAGTCAATCGTTTCAACATAAGTACAAAACCAGAAAATTTTTAAAGGGGCCTCGTTTTTAAACAAGAAAAACGCCATGATGCTTGCTATAGACACTAAAAACAACAAAAATTTAAAATAACAACCTAAACATGCCGGTTCTACTAGATAGCACACCGGAGGGAAAAGAAATCGGCAACAAAAACCCTCGGTGGTGACTCACAGGTTTCCCCACACCCTCAACTTAGACTCATGCATTGTCCCCAATGCATCCATATGAAAGCTAAAAACTGTGAGAGAAAGGAATACCTGTGAAGTCGATAGGACTTAGATTCTGGAATGATGTTGGAGACCGCCAGGGTCTCCAAAATAGGAGAACTCGATGGAGTGTGTGAACGCGACACACTTCTGTTGCTTTCCAGCTTCTTCTTTCATCGGCTCCGCAGCTAGTCGCGACAACTTTTTTGCTCTTTCTTTGCAGATTCTCTTGCGGTGTTTTCATTTCCTTGATCTATTTTCATCGCTTTCCTCTACATGTTTACTCTCTCGCAGCATCCGCAGCATCCTTCTCACAACAGCTAGAGTCTCGACCAAACCCTTCTCCTCAAGATGCACATCCGTAGGAGCTTCCTCAATAACATTGACGACCGCGACCACCCTCATGTCACTTGGTTGCTTCATCAATTTAGACACATCGAACTTGACAGCTTCATTGTTTAGTCTGAAGGTCAGTTCGTTTCTTTCCATGTCAACAAACACTCTTGCCGTGGCTAACAGTGGTCGCCCAAAGATTATGGGAACTTCAAAATCCACTTCGCAATCCAGGATCACAAAGTTAGCTGGGAAGATAAGCTTACCAATCTTGACCAGCACATCAGATAATATTCCCACGGGACACTTTACCAAATGGTCAGCCATCAATACTCTCATGGACGTTGGTTTAGGAGCTCCCAAGCCCAATTGCTTGTAGACTGCTAGCGGCATCAAGTTGATGCTAGCACCAAGATCACACAAGGCTCTTCCGAAGCCGAGTTTCCCAATAGTGCAGGGAACAGTAAATGCACCTGGATCTTCCTTTTTGTCTACTAACGACCTTGAGGAAATAGCACTGCAGTGGTGGAGGTTGTCTTTCGGTTCAAAACTTACCGACCTCTTCTTTGAAATCAAGTCCTTCATGAACTTGGCATAACCGGGCATTTGTTCAAGCGCTTCCACCAATGGGATGTTTATTGATATCTGCTTGAGCATGGTCAGGAAATTTAGGAACTTACCATCTTCTGTTTTCTTCTTTAGGCGCTGTGGAAAGGGAGGCGGTGGTCGAGGCATCATCGTTGGAAGCTTTTCAGCTTCCTTGCTTTTCTCCGCGGGCTCTAGAGTAGCCTCCTCGACTTCCTTGTCATTGGCATCATCACCCTCAACTTGAGTCTGAATTACCGGATGTGATTCCAGTAATATTTTTCCGCTTCTTGTGGTGATCGCCATACAACTCGCGTCATTCCTCGGATGAGTAGTGTCGCTCGGCAAGGTACCTGTCTTCCTTTGGTTCAGAGATGCCGAGATTTGCCCCACTTGCTGCTCTAATTGCTTGATCGAAGTGGAATGCGCCTCCACTATTTGGAATGGCCGATAACTCAGTCCTTATCTCCTTCACCCCAGAGTCAGTCGATTCTACCTTTAGCAGCATCTTCGCCATCATGTTCTCTAGCTTGGAAGTCCCTGCGTCGTTGCTAGCTTTGTCCCGATAACCAGGTGGTACATACAAGCCACCTCTATCGGTGTTATTCCTCAAGTTTCCTTTATCGCGATTGTAGCCAGCTTTCTCATAGTAGTTGTCCTTCTGATAGGTCCGACCTTGGTTTCCTTGGCCATTGGCCTGGAAAACCCCCAAGTAATTCGCCTCCTCAGTTTCCAACTCTGCTGCTCTACCTTGGGAACCAACAGCTTTCACCTTCTCTACGCCTCCCAAAAACAAGTGCTTTCTCAATAGGTCCAACTGCGTTTTCAGGTGCGCCATGTCTTGGTCGCGCTCCTCCTCTTTTCTGCGCTGCCCAAGTAATTCGCCTCCTCAGTTTCCAACTCTGCTGCTCTACCTTGGGAACCAACAACTTTCACCTTCTCTACGCCTCCCAAAAACAAGTGCTTTCTCAATAGGTCCAACTGCGTTTTCAGGTGCGCCATGTCTTGGTCGCGCTCCTCCTCTTTTCTGCGCTGCTCAGCTGACGTACCAACTGCATTGGTGCTGGCTGCTACCTCTGTATCCCGTGTATGCCAGGCCCTGTTGGTTTTGGTGAGCCTGTCCAAAGTAGTTGTGGCCTCGACAAAAGTGAGACCCATGAATGCACCACCTGCTGCGTTGTCTAACGTTGGCTTGGTAGCCGAATTCAGTGCTCTGTAGAACGTCTGCATCAAGAAGTTGTCAGTCAATTGATGGTTCGGGCATTGCGTCAGCTTCTTCTTGAACCGCAACCAAGTCTCATGTAAAGCTTCGTGGGGTTGTTGTCTGAAATTACTGATTTCATCCCTCAACTGAATCATCCTAGAGGGAGGAAAGAACCTTTCTAGGTAAGCTCCTTTCAACTCTCCCCAAGTTGTGATAGAGTCGGGGGTCAGCTCTGTCAACCACAATGCTGCCTCATCAGACAGAGACAACGGAAACAACCTGAGCCTGATTGCCGTCTGACTCACTCCAGGCAACTCTAACAACTTGCAGATGCCCACGAAATTCATCAGGTGCTGGTTTGGATCATCACCTGCAGCACCACGGAACACTCCTCTCAAGTTCAACAGCTGGATCATCGTGCTAGTGATGTTGAACTTGGCTCCGGGCGCTAGCGGTGGAAGAGCAATGGCGCCCGTAGCGCCAACTCCATCCAAGTCGATATCCTCATCATTCAGCATAACATCGTCCTGCAGACCACCAACATTAAGATTGTGTTGGGCCTGCAGTTCTGCAGCGAGCCTTGCTGCCTCTTGTTGTGCGACCATATTCCGCCTCAATGTTCTAGCAAGCTCGGGGTCGTAAGGTAATGTTGATTCACCCGAGCGCCGAGTACTTCGCATGCACAACTTTGTACCCTGTCAAAAACAAAAACAACAAATAAACGTAAAAGCAGGAAAGTATGACTAAGAGTCCAATAAACACACCGGACTTAACAAACAACCGTATTCCCCGGCAACGGCGCCAAAATTTGATACGCCCAAATTACAACTCTAATTACGAAGTGTAAGCGGTCGTCGTCAAATATTGAACCCAACTAAGGTTGGGGTCGATCCCACAGGGAATAAGGTGCAAATTAAATCGATATTGAATTAAATGACTAGTAGTCGATAGTTTTCGGTAAATTGGGGGGGTTGAGTGAACAATATTTAACCAAAACAAATAGTAATGTGCGATTAATAATCAATATGAGAGTGAACTAGGGAAGTGTTCACCATGGCGTCATAACAATTTCGACTCAAGGCTTAACCGGGTTCTTTCTTTATGTATGTCACGATGTGATTGAAGTAATGGTATCATCTAAACGTTTCTCAACCAAATAGACGAATTTACTTTTAAACTCTCTCGAACTTGAAAAGGTGTGCTTTTTATATATCAATCCTAAACATCAAGTAGATTAATCTAGTTACAGCATTAATCATAAGACGAGAGTTAGTAGTCTCGAATCCTCGTCGTTAATCAAGTTTCCCGATTTTAATCTCTTTACTCAAGCAAATTAAACCTAGGCATGTTCTAATGTTTGCAACCACTAGAAAACGTTAAATAATGAATGATTAACAATGTGACAACATATATATTGAACCCGACGCTACCCGGGATTTATCTTGCTACTTTTTCCATGGCTCCCACAACCCTAGTTGTGGGAGTTTTACTTAATCATGCTAGAAGAAGAAGAGAAGAAAGTCATATTCATAATAAAGAGAAAAGATCCTTACAATGTAATGAGAACAATCTTCAATTATCCAAGAACAAGAACAACAAGATCCCAAGAATAATCAAGAACAAGATTGAAGAGGAAGAAAACGTGTTGGCGTGTTTCCTCTCTTAAAAATCGCTCCAAAAATCTCCTAAAATTATTGAGTAACGTATGTAAAAACTATTGGAAAAGCAACCTGTAAAATAAACCTAACATAGGGTATTTATAGGAGTCTAGGAAACAAATCCCAAAAACGTCCGGATTCCGCGTAGCGGACTGCCCAGGTGTGACGGCCAGGCTGACGGACCGTCACTGGCTTGACGGACCGTCGCCTGGACCGTCACCCTTAGGCAGTGGTGCTGCCTTGGTGTGACGGTTTGGGTGACGGACCGTTACACCCTTGACGGACCGTCGCCTGAACCGTCACTCTTATCCAGAATGCTCTTTTTCTCGTATTTCCTTCCGTTTCCATGTTTGTCTCCATTTCCTGAAAATACAACATAAAAACATCAAAAACGACAATGGTTGCTTGAAAACGTACGATTGTTCTTAATTTAGAGACGTCGAAAGTGCCGTAGAATGGCGGCACATCATAAATCGGGTCCCTCATCTTTGTTTTATCTTGGACAATATTCATTTTACTATCAAACTTGGTTGTGTTGACTTATAACTCATGATCTGGCCCAAACAAGAACCGCTGAATAGTCCACTTAGAGATATCAACAGGTGCATGCCACACCAAAGTACTGGTGAGTGGAGGTAGATCCTAATATCTCTATCTCGATCCAAAGAGCTGACTGTCTGTGGATGAATATGAGGCATAAAATTCTCGAACTATCTCGGGATAATAACTACCTAGGGGCTCTGCCATCTAACCACATCAACAGTGATTGAATGTGGCCTGAATATCTAGGACTGATGCTATGCCCTCATTCCAGATCCGTGGCTCCTCAAATATGCCCCTTATGGGTAGACCTTTATCCGACTAAAAAATCCCCTGCATGTATAGTCTACATCTCCAGAACACACCATCTCTAATTATCATGAGCCTCCGGTCTCTATGCTCTTTCAGCCTCTGCCTGTGTTCGACATACAACTAATGGGCTGGCAGGATCAGAGCAACTCTTATCACTGGATACTGACTTATCATCATCAGACTCATTTTCTTCTTTAGTACTGGTCCCTGTGTTTCTCTCCCGATTACTACCACCCTCCTTGGATGACCCCTCTCCCTCTTCAGACTAAGGAGCGGTAGTCATTGCTGATGGAGTAATTGTGAGGGCTAGATGAAGTACTGCCTCCTCTACTGCCTGATACCTACGGAGTAAATTCTTTAGTGTTCTTTGAACGCATGATACCTACGGAGGAAATATCAGTACAGCGAAGCCAAGAAATCCTAGAAAAAATATTTAAATTACACTAAACTTGTGTTTTACGACTGGGTTTCATGGTCTGTGGAATGAACCATGGCTCGTGAATTCCCCTCGTGATTTCTGGGAAGAATAAGATGATTACAGGTCTGAGTTCCACGAGTTGCATCTACGACTCATGGTAGGATCCATGACTTGTAGATGCCCCTCGTGGAAATCAGACATTTGTTACTATCTATAGGTCTGAGATTCACGAGTGCCATCCATGACTCATGGAATGAACCACAACTCATGGACGACCCTCATGAAAATAATACCTAAGAACAAGTCTCTATTCTATTTTCTACAGGTGCATTCCACAACTCGTGGAATGAACCATGACCCGTAGAGTGCACTCGTGATAACTGTACAATAGAAAACCAATGTTTTTTTTCAAATTTGTTTCTTCCTTCAGCCATTTTGAACAATTATCCACACAATTTGAGATGTATATCAAGTATTCACTCCACCAACTATCATCCCCATTGTTTTACATCTATTTTTCTCACCAAAAATCACCCTAGGTCAAGTAATAGTCACCAAAAATTAAACTAAGGTTTGAATTTAAATTCATACCTTAGAAAATTAGAAGGAAACTTGAGGGAATAGTTGAGAATTTGAGCGACAACCACGACCTACGACCAACTTGTATGTTTAAGGAACTTTGTCGGCACTGTAATACCCCAGAACATCCAAGCCCCCAGATTAGCTCAGAAAACCAGAAAAAATATTTTTTTCCAACTGTCAGCAGAAATCACGAGTTGAACCCACAACCCGTTGAAGTTTCCATGAGTTGTGGATTTGATTCGTGGAATCAGATTAAAAATCTGACAATTTCTCTAAACCCAAGTCGTGGAACCATCTGTGGAACCTGAGACGGGAATTTTTCCAGCAGCTCTTAAGTTAATTTCTCAGGGGTATTTTAGACCTTTCCCTTCTAACTTTGCTCTGACTATAAATAGTCTTAGGCTTATTTTATTAACTCTAATTCCCCAAAACAAAGTCAGAATTTTCAAAAATCTATTCAAGTCAGAACAGAGCATCTTCTCCAAAGTTCCAGGGCTAGGGTTCTCTCCTCCAAGCTTAAAATCCAGATTCTTGCAGGGATTTTCATCCACCAGGTATGTGGAAATTTAGTAAGGGCTTAGTCCTCCCTTATGTCAAAAAATCTCAGATTTTTTCAATGATTCTCTTGAATATAGAACTAAGGTTCTTGTCCATTTTACAAATTGCTCCAAGAAATCATGCTCAATAGTTATATATGATCTTTGCATTGTTATAAATATCACATACTGACTATCTTGCATTACTTAGATATTTACAAGATCTTTAGGAATCATGGACTTAGCCCTAAATTATAACATTTGCTTAAATGTGTTAGCTTCTTCCAAAAAATTCAATCTAGCTTATTAGTTTGAGTTCTAAAAGCAAAAAATTGGTCAGTTTTTTTTGTCTACTAAAGTATCTCAGAAAAATAAAGACTTTAGACTAGTCTAGTCCTGACCAAGAATTTCAGGATGCCAATTTGAATTGAGCTATATTCAGTTGGGAGTATTATTTAGCACCGAGTTGGACTAGGGTTCAGCTTACCCTCAAGTCCCAGAACTGTGTTCCATCATAGGTTGGTAAGTCCCTTCTATTGGGCATCAATTTTAGTGATCATGCCACAGTCATGCCTTTATACCCTTGCAAGGTATATTGGGTCCTCTCGATGGGGCGTATACATCGGACTCCATATTTAGCTCACGTGGTTTATGTCTGTTAATAAGCTCTCCCACAATATTAGATTCAATATTGTACTTTAGGCCCTTAGTTACACTTATTTTTAGTTTTCAGCATACTTTTAGGTTATTCCTGTATTTCAGCTATTTCATGCACGATTATACATTTGGGCCTATGTACTATATCTTAACTCAGATTACAGCTTTCAGTATTTTTAGCATGTTTACATTTCAGTCAGCTTTGCATATCCCTCATGCTTAGTACATCTGAAGTACTGACGCATACTCTATGATGCATCCTATTATAATACAGGCTCAGGTTCTCAGGTTCAGCCACGTGATTAGATCTTACCGATCCCACATCAGCTTAGTCAGGGGTGAGTCCTCATCCTCCGAGGACATTTTTATTATTTTTTTTGGTTTAGTCAGATATTGTTAGTTCCAGTATTTTAGAGCTAGCTGGGGACTTATCCCAGCAGCTCATCAGTATTAGAGGCATTTGGGTTGTATTGTTTGAACTCAGTCATTTCTTTTAGATATTATCAGATGCATTCTTTTAGATCTAATCATTTCATTGTTATGCTTCCGCTTGTTTTAGAATTATATTCACTATGCTTGTGAGATACCATATTTAGGGTTAGCTTGGGGTTACTTATGACCCTAGGTCCCGTGTAACGTCTAGGGGCTAGCCTCGGGGCGTGACAAACTTGGTATCAGAGCATCGGGTTTAAGAGTCCTAGGATGTCTGAAATCCAAACTAAGTAGAGTATCTCTTATAGGTGTGAAGCGTGCCACACTTATGAGGGAGAGGCTACAAAGTGTTCTAAGAAAAACTTCAATTATTTTGCTATTTTTGTTTTGCGATTGAGTGTGAATTAACTTCTCCCTTCTAATCCTTTGTTATGCATTTCAGATCATGCCTTCTCGCATAGCTAATGCACACAATGATAACTCAGTTCCTCTATCCTCAAACCATGAGGTTAAAAATGCAAAATTCCTTAACGCGATTCAGCTATTGGCTCAGATAGTTGTAAATCAAGCTAATCATCAGGCCCCCATTCCTGCGAACCCCACAAGTGGATCAGCTATATCCAGGGTTTGTGATTTTGTTCATATGAATCTGCCAGAGTTTCTAGGGTCGAAGTCTGGTGAAGACCCACAAAATTTTATTGATGAGATCAAGAAGATTCTCGAGGTGATGCAAGTGACTGGTATTGATAGTTTTGAGTTGGCATCCTATCAACTAAAGGATGTGGCTCATATCTGGTTCACATAGTGGAAAGACAACAGGGGTGTGAATGCAGCTCTTGTGATATAGGACTATTTTACTAGAGCTTTTCTGGATAGGTTCTTCCCGAGAGAATTCAGGGAAACTAAGGCCCAAGAGTTTATGAATTTGAGGTAGGGGACCATGACAGTCCAGGAATATGGGCTGAAGTTCACTCAGCTCTCCAGGTATGCTCCACATATGGTAGTCGATCCAAGGGCTCAAATGGGCAAGTTCTTATTTGGAGTATCCAATCTGGTAAAGACAGAGTGCAGGAATCCTATGCTATTATGGGATATAGATATCTCCAGACTGATGACCCATGCTCAGCACGTTGAGGAGGATAAGCTCAAGGATATGGCTAAAGACAACAAAAAGGCTAGGACAGGTAACTATAAATATTCTCAGTAGAGGTCGGTCGGTGGGAGTCACTCGCAGTTTCAACATAGGTCCGTAGCCCCAGCGCCATCATCAGCTAGTGCCCCATCTCCTAGGCCTCGACAAGACCAAAAAAGAGGAGCATCAAGCTCTAAGTCTCAAGGTAGTGTTGCATGTAACTGTACTTTTCCATCATGCCCAAAGTGTGGTAAGAACCATCTGGGTGAGTGTCTTGCTGGCAGAGAGGGATTATTTGGTTGTGGTCAACTCAGTCATAGGCTGAGGGACTGCCCGTCCGCCAGGAAGGGACAGGAAAGTAACAAAGCTCAGTCTTCTACTTCAGCAGCTTCAGCGGGCCGCCCCACTCAACAAGGTGCCTCATCTGGTACCAGTGGTGGTCAGTGTTAGAACAAATTATATGCTTTTCAGACTCGACAGGACCAGGAGGATTCTCTCGATATGGTCATGGGTACATTGCAAGTCTTTCATTTAAATGTTTATGCACTATTAGACCCAGGTGCTACACTTTCCTTTGTAACTCCTTTCATAGCAGTAAACTTTGGTTTCAGTCAAGAAATCCTCCCAGAAACCTTCTCAGTCTCTACTCAAATTGGTGACCTAGTTATAGCTAGACAGGTATACATAAATTGTCCTGTCACAGTTTCCCAGAAAGTCACCTAAGAAGATCTTGTAGAGTTAGAAATGGTAGATTTTGATATCATTTTAGGCATGGATTTGGTACATTCCTATTATGCCTCAATCGATTATAGAACTAGGATCGTTTTGTTTCATTTTCCTAACGAGCCAGTCTTAGAATGGAAGGGTAGTAACTCAGTGCCTGTAGGTCGTTTCATCTCCTACCTTAAGGCCAGAAAGATGATTTCCAAAGGGTATATCTATCACTTTGTTTGGGTTAAGTATTCAAACTCCGAGACCCCAACTCTTGAGTCAGTCCAAGTGGTGAATGAAATCCTAGAAGTTTTCCCAGAAGATCTTCCCAGAGTTCCTCCCGAAAGGGAAATCAACTTCAGAATTGATCTCCTTCCAGATACCCAGCCTATCTCGATTCCTTCTTACAGAATAGCCCCAGTGGAGCTTAAGGAATTGAAAGAATAGTTGAAAGACCTGCTAGATAAGGGCTTCATCAGACCTAACATCTCTCCATGAAGTGTTGCAGTGTTGTTCGTGCGTAGGAAGGACGGTCTCTCAGGATGTGCATTAACTACCATCAATTGAACAAGGTCACAATCAAGAATAAATATCCCATCCCCAAGATTGATGACTTTTTGGTCCAGCTTCAGGGCGCTAGTTGTTTTTCCAAGATAGACCTCAGATTTGGCTATCATCAGCTCAGAGTCAGAGGTAGTGACATCCCGAAGACAGACTTCAGGACTCGGTATGGTCACTATGAATTTGTAGTTATGTATTATGGACTAACCAATGCTCCTATAACTTTCATGGACTTAATAAACAAGGTGTTCAGACAGTATTTGGACTTGTTCATAATTGTCTTCATCGATGATATCCTTGTTTATTCTCGAAATGAGGAGGAGCATGTAAATTATTTGAGGGTCATTTTGCAAACTCTCAAGGTCCACCAGTTATTCCCCAAGTTCAGTAAGTGTGAGTTTTGGTTGAAATTAGTCGCTTTTCTTGGTGATGTGGTGTTTAGTGATTGCATCCGAGTTTACTCTTAGAAGATTGAGGTAGTAAAGGACTGGTCTAGACCCACCTATCCGATAGACATCAGAAGTTTCTTAGGTTTGGCTGGTTATTACAGGATGTTCAAAGAAGGATTTTCATCCATAGCTGCCCCATTGACCAAGTTGACTCAGAAGAAGGTCAAGTTTCAGTGGTCAGACGAGTGAGAGAAAAGCTTCTTAGAATTAAGGACTTGGTTGACTACAACTCCTATTTTGACTCTACCAGAGGGTTCAGATGGTTATATGGTCTATTGCGATGCATCCGAGGTCGGCCTGAGCTGTGTTTTGATGCAGCAGGGTAAGGTCATAGCGTATTCTTCTAGACAGCTTAAGGTCCATGAAAAGAACTACCCGACTCATGACCTCGAGCTTGTAGCTATTGTGTTTGCCTTAAAAATCTGGAGACACTATTTGTATGGTGTTCATGTTGATGTGTTCACAGATCATAAGAGCCTCCAGTACGTGTTCTACCAGAAAGAGTTGAATCTTCGTTAGAGGAGATGGCTTGAGTTCCTCAAAGATTATGATATGAATATGCTCTACCATCCGAGTAAGGCCAATGTAGTGGTTGATGCTCTCAGTAGACTGTCTATGGGTAGCGTATCACAAATTGAGGAAGAGAAAAGAGAATTGGCCAAAGAGGTTCATCAGCTTGCTCGCTTAGGAGTTTGCCTTTTGGACACGTCAGATGGTGGTATGATAGTTCAGAATAGGTCAGAATCTTCATTGGTAGTGGAGGTTAAGGAAAAGCAGGATAGTGATCACATATTTTTCCAGCTGAAGGGTGCAGTTCATCAGCAGAGAGTTGAGATTTTCTCCCAAAAGGGAGATCGTGTGCTTCGTTATCAGGGTCACTTATGTGTCCCTAAAGTTGGTAAGTTGAGGCAGAAGATCCTTACATAAGCCCATAATTCAAGATATTCCATTCATCTAGGTTCCACTAAGATGTACCATGATCTATGGGAAGTTTATTGGTGGAGCAGCATGAAGAGGGACATCACAGATTTTATGGCTAAGTGTCCCAACAGTTAGCAGGTTAAAGTAGAACATCTGAAACCTGAAGGTGTGACTCAGGAGATTAGTATTCCTACTTGGAAGTGGGAAGTGGTCAACATGGATTTCATTACAGGGTTACCTCGTACTCGCAGGCAGTATGACTCCATTTGGGTGATAGTGGACAGAGTCAATAAGTCATCTACCTTCTAGGCAGTTAAGACTACAAATTTGATGGAGGACTATGCCAAACTCTACATCAGTGAGATAGTCAGGATGCGTGGGATCCCCCTATCTATCATCTCATATAGAGGTCTTCAGTTTACATCTCATTTCAGGAGATCATTCCAGAAAGGTCTTGGTACTAAGGTGAATTTCAGTACAACATTTCATTCGCAGATGGATAGTCAAGCAGAGCGTACCATTCAAACCTTAGAGGACATGTTGAGAGCTTGTGTGATCGATTTTAAGGGTAGTTGGGATGATCACCTACCTCTCATAGAGTTTGCCTATAATAACAGTTTCCACTCTAGTATTTAGATGGCCATATATGACACAACAAGGGCTACCAAGGAGCTTCTTACTCACAAAGGCTGCCCAAACTCAAGTAACGTGTAGAGAATAATCCCACCATATTTTCTATATAAAACCCATGATAACGTATTGCAAAATCTTACCTTAAAGCTTGAGAACCAAGAGGAAGAACTCAAGAACCCTAAGGGGGAAAAGAGGGCTGCCAAAAGAGCTAAAAGAGAGAGATTTTGTTCTTGTGGAAATTTCTGGAGAAATAGCTGAATATATGGGTATATATTGGCTATTTTCTGATGTGTGTTGGGACTTGAAACTTGCCTCAGCCCCCTCCTTCATTTTGCAAAAAAATTGGACCTAAAAAAAGGTCAAAGTAGGTGATCCACCTACTTACTAACTTCTTATGTTTGGGCCTTGTATCTTTAAGACTTTGAGCTTTATTGTAGGACGTAAAAATAAATAACTTAACCACGTAGAAAGTCCAAACACGTAGGATGTTTACGCAAATAGGTGAAACAGATATCTCTAGCTAGTAGGCGACTTTGTTGTTTCCAACTTCAATTGCCCTTTCAAGTCTCATTTCCACAAACTATATTTTCCACTTTAGTATAGTTGAATACTTAGTCTTCGGTTCAAATTCACCTTCATTTACACATAATCGAATAAATCCATCGACGTTACCTTAGTCGTATATATATCTAAAGGTATAGTGTATTACATTATCCCCCCCTTTGGACCATTCATCCTTCAATGTAGATTTTAGCTCTCAATAGAATTAACTCTAGAATTTTTCTAAAATTTTGCCAGAGTTTCCTTTGTACATGGGGATATCCAAAAAATTTCAGCTAACCAGAATACACATATATAAGCCTCACAGGGCACCACAACAGTTGTAATATAAAATGGAAGTAAGGTTCCTCTAAGATATATAATGAAATAATCATGCTTCTGACTTACTTTATACTCCTCTATATGTTCTGACTTGTAGTGTGACATATGGTAGTTATGAACTAGTAGACACGAGTGATGCACCTGAATAAGTATACGTAACATAAGAGTAAAAAAATTCATTATGTATAGGTTTGGCTGGAACTATAATTCATAAGAATAGGATGTATGTTATAAGAAACCTTCTCTATGGTTTTGATATAAGTGTTGATATATGGACTTTATGGAGTCTTCAGATTCCCAAGTGGCTTCTTCGACATTCTGATTCCTCCATAGCACTTTAATGGATGCTACATCTGTTGTTCTCAACTTTATAATCTGCCTATCAAGAATAGCCACTAGGACCTTTTCATATGACATGTTCTCTGTAATGTGTCTATCAGTTGTTGGGACAATAAGTGATGGGTCCCTTATACACTTATGTAGCATAGACGTATGGAATACTGGATGCATCGTAGCTAACTCTGAAGGTAGTTTCACATCATATGCCACCTGCCCAACTCTTTGTATGATTCTGTAAGGCCCAATATATCTTGGTCTTAGTTTTCCCTTCTTTCCAAATGTCATAACGCCCTTTAATAGGTAGGACTTTTATAAATACCAAGTCATAAATATAGAATTCCAAGTCTCTGCGCCTCACATCTGAATAAGATTTATGGCGGCTCTAAGCAGTCTTTAATCACTCCCGGATCAACTTAACTTTCTCAACTTCCTGGTGGACCAAATCTAGATGAAGCACCTGCGCGTCACCTACCTCAAACCAGACAATAGGAGACCTATAACATCGCCCATATAAGGCTTCAAATTGTGCCATTTGGATGCTCGAATGATACCTATTATTATATGTAAATTCGATAAGGGGAAAATGATCATCCCAGTTGCCTTAGAAATCTAGAACACATGCTCTCAACATATTTTTGAGCGTCTCGATAGTGCACTCATCTTGGCCATCCGTCTGCGGATGAAAGGTTGTGCTAAGATTCACCTGGGAACCTAGACCTTTCTGGAAAGATTTTCAGAAGTGAGCTATAAACTGGTCACTTCTGTCAGAATTAATGGACATAGGAGTCCCATGTAGGCGAACAATTTCCTTTACATATAACTTAACATAATCCTCTGATGTACTGGTGGATTTAACAGGTAAGAAATGAGCTTGTTTTGTCAATCGATCAACGATCACCCAAATAGAATCATGCTTATGGTAGAAATGAGGCAAACCTGTAACAAAGTCCATATGAATGGCCTCCCATTTCTACATTGGGATTTTAATGGTTTTTGCTAGGCCGCCAGGCCGCTGATGCTCTGGTTTTACTTATTGACAATTAGGGCATTGTGCTACATAATCTGCTATATTTCTCTTTATGTTGTCCCACCAATAAATTTCATTCAAACCATGATACATTTTTGTAGCACCCGAGTGGATAGAATATCACGAACAATGTGGCTCAGTCAAAATCTTCTCCCGCAATCCATCAATATTAGGAACACACGACCTGCCTTGGCACCTTAAAGTGCCATCGCCTACAAGCTCGAATGTGGTGACTTTATGTTGACTAATACCTTCTTTATATTATTTTAATATTGGGTCATCATATTGTCTCTCCTTCACCATTGTCACTAATGATGACTCTGCAGTACTCTGAACAAATATGCCTCCATCTTCAAAGTCAATTAACTAGACACCTAATCTTGATAACTTAAGAACCTCTCTAACTATATTCCTCTTTGTTTCGGCTAGTGTGATAGACTTCCCATAGATTTGCAACTAAGAGCATCTGCTACAATATTTACTTTACCCGGGTGGTAGAGAATATCAACATCATAATCTTTGAGTAGTTCTAGCCACCTCCTCTGCCTTAAATTTAGATCCCTTTGATTAAATATATATTGAATACTCTTATGATCAGTAAATATATCAACATGAACCCCATACAAATAATGTCGCCACATCTTTAGTGCAAATACAACTACAGCCAATTCTAGATCATGTGTTGGATAGTTTTGATCGTGTCTCTTTAGTTGCCTCAAACCATATTATATAACCTTACCATGTTGCATTAATACACAACCTAGACCAATTCCCGAAGCATCATAATATATACCATACCCCTCTGTGCCTTCTGGAAGTTTCAGTACTTGTGTTGTAGTTAACTTGTCCTTCAACTCTTGGAAACTTTTCTCACACTTCTCTGACCACTGAAACCTTGTTGCTTTTTGTGTTAATTTAGTGAATGGTGCAGATATAGAAGAGAAGAAGTCAACAAACCTTCTGTAATAAGAAGCCAGCCCCAACAAACTATGTACCTCTGTGGGAGTAGTGGACCTAGGCCAATTCTTTACGACATCAATCTTCTGAAAGTCTACTTTGATGCCCTCACTAGAGACCATATGCCCAAGAAAAGCTGCAGAGCCCAACCAAAACTCACATTTAGAAAATTTAGTATATAATTTATGTTCTTTAAGAGTTTGCAATACTCCTGTAAGATTATCTGCATGGTCTTCCTCACCAAGTGAATATATAAGGATGTCATCTATGAATACAATAAAAAATAAATCTAGAAAGAGTTTTAAGACCCTATTAATCATATCCATAAAGGTTACAGGGGCATTAGTTAAACCAAAGGGCATAACAAGAAATTCAAAGTGCCCATACCGAGTCCAAAAAGTTGTCCTTGGAATATCCACTTCTTTGATCATCAACTAATGATATACAAACCTTAAATCAATTTTTGAAAAAACCTTAGCACCCTGCAACTGATCAAATAAATCATCTATTCGGGGAAGTGGATATTTATTATTTATAGTGACTTGTTCAACTGTCTAGAGTCTATACACTTGCGCAATGAAACATCTTTCTTTCATACAAATAACACAGATTCACCCCAAGGTGATATACTGGGTTGGGTGAATCCTTTATCAAAGAGATCTTTCAATTGTCCTTTCAGCTTTTTCATCTCTACTGGGGCTATTCTATAGGGTGGAATTTATATAGGTTCAATACAGGGATCTACACAAATACCAAAATCAATTTGTCTGTCTGGAGGAAGTCCTGGATGCTCCTTTGGGAACACATATGGATATTCATTCACAATTGGCACATATTGAATAGTTGGTGTCTCTTTATAAATATCAAGATCCCTTACTCTGACTAGGTGATATATACATCCCTTTGAAATGAACTTCCTGGCCTTAGATAGGAAATAAAACTACCCACAGGAATCATGTCACTACTTTTCCATTCAAGGATTGGCTCATCCGGAAAGTGAAATCGAGCAATCTTAGCCCGACAATAAATGATAGCATAATATGATGATAACCAATCCATACCCATGATGACATCAAAGTCTATCATATCAAGCTCAAACAAATTTTCTATAGTGTCTCGACCATATACCATCACTAAGTAATTTTTATAAAGTCATTGAACTATAACTAACTCTCCATATGGAGTTGATATGACAAATGGCTCACGTTATAATTCTGGTTCTACTCAAACTTTTCAGCAATGAATGGAGTAACATATCACAAAGTATCCCCTAGATCTATCAATGCGTAAACATCATGTGAGAAAATAGATTAGATACATTTGACTATATTTGGCGATGCCTATGAATTCTGTTGGCCTACTAATGCATACATACAATTAAGACCCCCTCCTGAATTAGAAGCTCTACCTCATCCCCTACTCTGGTCTAGTGGTGCTTAAGGACCACGAGATGAAGAAGGAGGGGCTGATGATGATGCTACCATGGACCCTATGGATTGCACTCTACCTTCTCTCTCAGTATTTCTCTTTCTGATCACTGGACAATTCTGTATCAGATGACCAAGGACTCCACACCAATAACATGCATCAGAGCCTAGTCGGTACTCACCAGGGTGTGATCTACCACACTGACTACAATGGGGCCTAGGTGGTAATACCCGACCCCTACCCCTCTAAAATTGTGGACCTGGTGCCCTAGACTGCTGGCTTTGCTTAGGCCTCAGCCTTCGGGATTGGGAGGGAGGTTGAGTGGTGGAATAGGCTAGTGGTAGTCTTAGTGGCCCTCTATTAGAAAATGCTCTATCACTGTCTTGATAAGCACCAAATGTTCTGGCCCTCTTACTATGATCCCACTCTCACTCTGCTATAATTTTTTGTTGAAGATCCTCAGTCTGATGTGCAAATGTCATTATCCGAGCAATACTTATCTCTTTATCTAATTTCGCAATAGAACACGACTGTATCAAGTAATATTTAAGGCTACCCACGAATTGACATACCCTAGCATGTGTAGTACTGACCATCTCCAATGCAAATCTAGCTAGATGAGTGAATTTGATGTTGTACTCCTTAACACTCATTTATTCTGCCTAAGTGCCAAAAAATCTTTAAACTTTGAATCTTAAATCTCCTGAGGAAAGAAATGATCTAAAAAGGCCTTTATAAATTCCTCCAAAACTGGTGGAGGTGCATCTTCCCCTCTAGAATCTTTCCACATGTCATACCAAGTTGTAGCCACATCTTTTAGTTGATACAGTGCTAACTCAACTGACTCTGTATCAAAAATATGCATGACCCTGAATATACAAACTACAACTGAAAGCCTCTAGTAATAACAAAAAGAGTTGCTAGGACAAGACTCTAGCTAACTCAGAGTATAGAAGTAAAGCTAACATAAGAAGAAGTATCACTAGTCCTCGCACTATGAGGACTCACCAAAGGTGGGCGTGATTGGCCGGGAACTCTTGCCATGAAGCTGTAAAGGGACACCTGAATCTGCATCATCAAAGTATGCAGTGCAATATGCGTTAGTACTATGGAATGTACTAAGTACATGAGCAATGAAGAACATGATGAAAACATGCTAAGTGTACATAAATAACTGAAATCATGCTTGTAAAGATAACTGAATGCAATGAATCTTAATATATCATAAGTTGTAACATAAACATAAGTAATAAGTTTGAAAAGTGCATAAAAGTCAAATGCAACGTAAATCATAAATTGTTTCTTTGGGAGGTTCTATAACCGACATAGTCCATGTGAGCTACATGGAATTCGATGTATATGCCTCATCGAGAGGACCCAATGTACCTTGCCAGGGGTACAAAGGCATGACTGTAACGTGATCACCTGAAACTGATGCCCAGCACGGGACTTAGAACCTACGGGGGCAACATAGTTATGGGATATATGGGTACTCTGACCCATCCAACTCAGTGCTAATACTACTCCCTAAACATACATATAGCTCATATAATACCAATGACATATATGATGCCAAAGCTGATTCATAACCAATGACATATCTGAAGTCAAAGCTAGTTCATAAACTTTTGACATATCTAATGTAAAAACTGTTTAAAACCCAATGACATATCTAATGTCAAAGCTTAGTAAAACCAATGACATATATAATGCGAAAGCTATTTTGAAAAGAAAAAGACATATCGGATGCTATGCAATTCAAAGTTATAATCCGAAGGCTTAGATTAGCCATAGTTCAAAACATGTTTTTCGTTCCAACTTCGTGCTTGAAGAATCATACATGTAATTTCATAAGTTCGCAAATGCCATGATATCTAATCATGCTATCTTTTTCTTGAAAATACGTTAATTCATGGAATCATGCTACAAGTCAACTTTCATGCTTGGGCATTCAAACCCAAAAAGGAAATCATAATCAAATCATGAGTAATCAATAAGAAACGATGAATTTAAACATAGGAACTGATTTCATAAACTTTCCCTAAATTTTTGTTCAAAACCCTAATTTCATAGTTTCATGATCTCAAAATAAGACTTGGGGATTTTGGGCACAAGGGTAGAAGAAACCCATTTCTACATACCCACATACCTTGGTGGAAGATTACCGACTTGATTGGAAAAGAATAAGGAGACTTGACTTGGAGCTTGAACCTTGAGCTTGAGAGGAAGAACTTTCTCTTTTGAGGGCGGAATAAGGAGCTTAAGGTAGAATTAGGATAATATGGGTGAAAAACCTTCTAAAAGTAGTCAAAACGACTTCACTTAATCCATAATAGGGTGGGAAAAGACTAATATACCCCTGAACTTAAGCTTAAGAAAAAGCTGGAAATTTCCGAAGTCAGTGACCACGGCTTAGGTCGACGGTCCGTCGTCCAGAAGCATGGACCGTCAAAGGGATCCGTAATTCTTTGAATCAAAAATTGAGCTACTGGAAATGCACTCCACGTGTCCAATGATGGTCCATTCTCTGAAACGACGGATTGTCTTGTTGACTCATAGTTTGCCTTAGGGAAAATCTGGGCCTATGAACTCAAGGACTATGGTTGGGACTCTCTGGAAGTTGGAAGACGAGTGCACACGATGGACCGTAGTACAAAAGGACGAGTCATCATTGGAGTTTTCATCCCTGGAAACATGAAAATTTTTTTCTTTTAACTTAGGTAGCTGAATACGCGTACGAGGTGCTACAATATCTCCCCCTTGGGATTATTTGTCCTCGAATGAAGACTAAACAAGGGAAAAATGAGGAGAAAATAGCCCAACGAAACATCATAACATAGAATCAAGGGGTAATCATGAAACTGAACTTTTTAACTTGAAAACATGATTACTAACCTCATAAAACATGTGTTCATGCAAGGATCGTGAGAGAAACTGATCGAGTAGGATCGGAGGAACATATTAAAAAGGCAACTAGTACCTCAAGATGGAGTGGAATCAGAATGGAAGAGATATGGATATTTGGCCTTCATGGCCTCTTCCGCTTCCCAAGTAGCACATTCTACAAGCTAATTCCTCTATAGGACTTTCACCGAAGATACTTCTTTGTTTCTCAATTTTCGAACATGACGATCAAGGATTTCCATGGGAACCTCCTCATAAGTGAGACTATCCTTCACTCCCACATCCTCCAAGGGAACAATCAAGGCAGAATCACCAACACATTTCTTCAACAAGGAAACATGGAAAATTGGCTTAACCGCTTCCAACTCCGTTGGTAACTCAAACTCATAAAAAACACTACCAACTCTCCTCGAAATCCGATAAGGACCTACAAAATGAGGACTAAGTTTTCCTTTATTGCCAAATCTCATCACACCCTTCATGGGTGACACCTTAAGGAAAACCCAATCATCAACTTCAAATTCTAACTCCCTTCTCCTCACATCCGTATAAGATTTCTGTCGACTCTGAGCGGTCTTCAACCTTTCCCAAATAAGCTGAATTTTATCCATGGTCTCATGCAAAGAATCTAGACCAATCAAGGCTGCCTTACCAACCTCGAACCAACCAATAGGAGATCTACACCTCCGGCCATAAAGTGCCTCATATCGAGCCATCTAGATGCTAAAGTGGAAACTGTTGTTGTAGGCAAACTCGATAAGAGGTAAGTGATCATCCCAATTTCCTTTGAAGTCAATAACACAAGCCCTCAACATATCCTCCAAAGCCTGAATAGTACTCTCGGCCTGGCCATCCGTCTGAGGGTGAAAAGTTGTGCTAAGCTTCCCCTTAGTACCAAGACTTTCTGAAACGATCTTCAAAATTGAGATGTAAACTGGGGACCTCTATCTGAAATGATAGTCAAGGTAACACCATGCAATCAGACTATCTCCCGAATGTAGAGTCTGGCATAATCATCCACTGTATGTATAGTCTTAACATCCAAGAAATGGGATGACTTGGTCATCAGGTCAACGATCACCCAAATGAAATCATGCTGACTTCGAGTATGAGGCAAACCCGTAATAAAGTCCATATTGATTGCTTCCCATTTCCAAGTGGGAAGATCAACATCCTGAAGCATACCACCTGGCCTATGATGTTCCACCTTTACCTGTTGACAGTTGGGACACTTAGCCACAAATCCAGCTACGTCCTTCTTCATACCATTCCACCAAAAGACTTCCCGTAAACCACGCTACATCTTAGTGGAACTCAGATGAATAGAGTACCTAGAACTATGACCCTCTGCTATCTCAATCCATCTATATCTGGCACATATAACCGACCCTGGTAACGAAGCACACCATCTCCCCCTTGGGAGAAAACCTCGACCCTTTGCTGACGAACTGCACCCTTAAGCTGAAGTAGAACAAAATCTTTGTCTTTCTTGGCTTTCACCTCAGCCATCAAGGATGATTCCGTACCATTAGTCACAATCACACCAAATTCAGTTGAGTCAATAAGGAGAACTCCCAATCGAGCAAGCCTATGAACTACTTTAACCAATTCCTTCTTTCCATCTTCAATTAAGGCCACACTACCCAAGGACAATCTACTCAAAGCATCTGCCACAACATTGGCTTTACCCGGGTGGTAAAGAACACTCATATCATAATCCTTAAGGAGCTCAAGCCATATCCTTTGTTGAAAATTCAACTCTTTTTGAGTGAACAAATATTGAAGACTCTTATAATCGGTGAAAACATCCATATGCACACCATACAAATAATGTCTCCAAATCATCAAAGCATAAACTACGACCGCTAGTTCAAGATCATGAGTAGGGTAGTTCTTCTCATGCACCTTAAGTTGTCTCGAGGCATAAGAAATCACCTTGCCCCAATGCATCAAAACACAACCCAAATCAATTCTTGAGGCATCACAATACACAACAAAATCATCAAGGCCCTCGGGTAGAGCCAATACTGGAGCTATAGTCAATCGAGTCTTCAATTCCTGAAAACTTTTCTCACAAGAGGCGGACAACTGAAACTAAACCTTTTTCTGAGTCAATCGGGTCAATGGGGAAGCAATAGAGGAAAACCCTTCCACAAATCTCCTATAGTAACTAGCCAAACCCAAGAAACTCTTAATATCGAATGGGTAAGTGGGTCTAGGCCTGTTCTTTACCGCCTCAAACATTTGAGAGTCAACCCGAATACCATTTTTAGTCACAATATGACCCAGAAAAGCAACAGACTGCATCCAAAACTCACACTTGCTAAACTTTGCAAACAATTGTCTATCCTTGAGAGTTTGCAACACAACCTTCAAGTGATTCCCATGCTCTTCCTCACTACGAGAGTAAATGAGGATATCATCAATGAAAACAATCACAAACATATCTAAATATTTTTTGAACAAATGGTTTGTCAATTCCATAAAAGTTGCAGGAGCATTCGTTAGACCAAAAGACATGACGACAAACTCATAATGGCCATACCGAGTCCTGAAGGCTATCTTTGGGATATCACACTCCCGAACTCAAAGCTGATGATAACCGGATCTAAGGTTGATCTTGAAAAAGAAACTAGCACCCTAAAGCAGATTGAACAAGTCATCAATTCTAGGGATGGGATACTTATTCTTGATTGTGACCTTGCTCAATTGGCGGTAACCAATGCACATTCTCAGAGAACCATTGTTCTTCCGAATGAACAAGACTGGGGAACCCCAAGGAGAAATACTAGGACTGATAAAACCCTTATCAAGCAAGTCTTTCAACTGGTCTTTCAACTCTTTATGTTTTGCGGGGGTCATTCTATAAGGAGGAATAGAGATAGGGTTCGTATCCGAAAGAAGATCTATTCCAAAGTCAATCTCCCGTTCGGGAGGGACTCTAGGAAAATCAACGGGAAACTCATTCACAACTAGAAAAGATTGAAGAGTTGGGGCTTTGGACTCCGTGTCCATGACCCTAATTATATGATAGACATAACCATTAGAAATCATCTTTGTAGCCTTAAGATAGAATATGAGGCGACCTTTCAAAGAAGAGGGACTATCTTGCCATTCTAGGAAAGGTTCATTAGGAAACTTAAAACTGACCACACGAGTGCGGTAATAAACTGAGGCATAACATGCATATAACCAGTCCGTACCAAGGATAACATAAAAAATCAATCATTTCCAACTCTACTAGATCCGCTGAAGTGACTCTATGAAGGACTTAGATATGGTAATTTCAGTAGACTCTTTTGGCTAGGACAGACTCACCAACAGGAGTAGAAACATGAAAGGGTTCTAAAAGCATTTTGGGATGAATCTCAAACTTACAAACAACATAAGGAGTTACAAAAGACAAAGAGGCACTGGTGTCTAACAAGTCATACACATCATGAGAAAAGACTTTCAACATAACGGTAACCACATCTGGAGAACTCTCTTGATCTTGACAAGAGGACATAGCATAAAGGCAGTTCTGGCGTGGACCACCAGAACTAGAAGCTGCGCCCTGCAGGGCTGGTCTACCTCCTGAAGCTGCTGGGGTAGACAGAATCCTACCTCCAAGTCCCTTTCTAGCTGAAGGACAATCCTTGATATGATGCCCAGGCTGACCACAACCGAAGCAATCCTCTCTACCTGCTAAACACTCGCCGGGATAATTCTTTCCACACCAGGCACAAGCGGGGAAAGAAGACCCCTTTGCACCACCACCTTGAGAATAAGAGCCTGCACCTCTACCGGACTGATCATGGTGGGGCCTAGAGTCATAAGAAGGAACACTGGCAGAAGAGTGAACAGGACCTGATGACTTCTTTTGGAAAGAAAAGCGATGTCCACCTCCGGACCTGTGATGACCAAAACCTGATCCCTCGGATCTATCCCTCTTGTTCTCCCTAGCCATATCCTTAAGTTTATCACCCTCGATCTGATGTGCATGAGTCATGAGATGAGAGATATTCATGTCAATCAATAACAAGGCAGACCTACACTTCTTCTTCACTATATGCGAAACACCATAGATGAACTTGCATATTTGATCATACGGGTCCGCTACCATGGAGGGAGAATACCTAGCCAACTGAGTGAACTTCAAACTATACTCTTGCACTGATATTGAACCTTGTCTCAAGTTTACAAATTCCTCTACTTTCACTTGCCTCAACTCACGGGGAAAGAACCTATCAAGAAAGGCTCTCTCAAAACACTCTCAAGTCGTGGGGATCGCATCCCTCACCCTAGACTCCTTCCATTGCGTGTACCAAATATGAGAAACATCCTTGAGTTGGTAGGATGCAGGCTCAACATAATCAACACCCGCTACTTGCATAACGTCAAAGATCTTGTTCACATCATCAATAAAGTTAAGTGGATCCTCACTCACTTTCAAACCCAAAAACTCTGGTGGGTTCATACGGATAAAGTCAGGAACTCGGGATGCTACCCCACCTTAAGGTAGTAGGTGAATAGCATTCCTAAACTCATAATTTGTGACATGGTGAATCGAAACATGAGGAGCGGCATTTTTAGCGGCTCGGGGAGGCATAGCACGTCAAGGAGGCATAATCTGAAATGCATAAGATAAGGATTAGAGGAATATTAGACTCAGGCTCTATCGCACGATGTGATCATGAAAAAAGTAAAGTTTTTCCAAGCCATCTCATAGCTTCCCTCTCATATGTGTGGTGCACTTCACACACATGAAAAAGACTCTACTCGATGTGACTTTCAGACATCCTAGGACCCTTGAAGCTGAGGCTCTGATACCATGTTTTTCACGCCCCAAGGTTACCCCCTAGACGTAGTACAGGAGTTGGAACCACAAGAATCCCAAGCTAACCCTTTGTCATAGCATTCTCAAGCATAACAATTGATAAGCGGAACCATAATACGAAAATACCATCAATAAAACATCAATAAAGAGTATACGGGACCCATAACATACAATATCCAAACAGGGAATTGGAATACAAACTACGACTGAAAGCCTCTAGTCATAACAAAAAGAGTTGCTAGGACAAGACCCTAGCTAACTCAGAGTATAGAAGTAAAGCTAACATAAGAAAAAGCATCACTAGTCCTCGCACTATGAGGACTCACCAAAGTTGGGCGTGAGTGGCCAGGAACTCTAGCCACAAAGCTGTGAAGGCACACCTGAATCTGCATCATCGAAGGATGCAGCACAATATGCGTTAGTACTATGGAATGTACTAAGTATGTGAGTAATGCATGAACATGATGAAAACATACGAAGTGTACATAAATAACTGAAATCATGCTTTTAAAGATAATTGAATTCAATGACTCTTAATATATCATAAGATGTAACATAAACATAAGTAATAAGTCTGAAAATTGCATAAAAGTCAAATTCAACATAAACCATAAACTGTTTCTGTGAGAGGTTCTATAATCGACATAGACCATGTGAGCTACATGGAATTCGATGTATACGCCCAATCGAGAGGACCCAATGTACCTTGCCAGGGTTACAAAGTCATGACTGTAACATAATCACCTGATACTGATGCCCAGCACAGGACTTAGAACCTACGGGGGCAACGTAGTTCTGAGACATATGGGTACTCTCGCCCATCCAACTCGGTGGTAATACTACACAAAAAATATACATATAGATCATATAATACCAATGACATATATGATGCCAAAGCTGATTCATAACCAATGACATATCTGAAGTCAAAGCTAGTTCATAAATTGGTGACATATCTAATGTCAAAACTGTTTAAAACCCAATGTCAAAACTGTTTAAAACCCAATGACATATCTAATGCCAAAGCTAAGTAAAACCAATGACATATATAATGCCAAAAGCTATTTTGAAAAGCAAAAGACATATCGGATGCTATGCAATTTAAAGTCATAATATGAAGGCTTAGATTAGCCATAGTTATATGCTTTTCATTCCAACTTCGTGCTTGCAGAATCATACATACAATTTCATAAGTTTGCAAATGCCATAATATCTAATCATGCTATCTTTCTCTTGAAAACATGTAAATTCATGAAATCATGCTAGAAATCAACTTTCATTCTTGGGCTTTCAAAGCTAAAAAGGAAATCATAATCAAATCATGAGTAATCAATAAGAAACCATGAATTTAAACATAGGAACTGATTTCATAAACTTTCCCCAAATTTTGGTTTAAAACCCTAATTTCATAGCTTCATGATCTCAAAATAAGACTTTGGGATTTTGGGAACAAGGGTGGAAGAAACCCATTGCTAAAGAACCACATACCTTGGTGGAAGATTACCCACTTGATTGGAAAAGAATAAGGAGACTTGACTTGGAGCTTGAACCTTGAGCTTGAGAGGAAGAACTTTCTCTTTTGAAGGAGGAATGAGGAGCTTAAGGTAGACTTAGGATAATATAGGTGAAAACACTTCTAAAAGTAGTCAAAACAACTTCACTTAATCCATAATAGGGTGGGAAAAGACTAAAATACCCCTGAACTTAAGCTTAAGAAAAAGCTAGAAATTTTCGAAGTCAGTGACCACGGCTTAGGACGACGGTCTGTAATCCAGAAAGATAGACCATCAAAGGGATCCGTAATTATTTGATTCAAAAATTGAGCTACTAGAAATGCACTGCACGAGTCCAATGACGGTCCGTTCTCTGAAATGACGGATAGTCTTATTGACTCATAGTTTGCCTTAGGGAAAATCTGGTCCTCTGAACTCAGGGACTACGGCTGGGAATGACAGTCTGTCATCTAGAAGGACGGACTGTCCTTCAACCCATCTTATTTGGGGCACTTTCAGGGACTCTCTGGAAGTTGGACGACGAGCACACAGGACGGACCGTAGTCCAGAAGGACGAGTCATCATTGGAGCCGTCATCGCTGGAAACTTGGAATTTGTTTCTGGGATTTTAACATATGTAGATGAATACGTGTACGAGGTGTTACAAATATTGTGCTCAACTGAGATATATTCCTGCTAGGAAGTAACCTATAAAACTGTAAATCATATGAAATTTCTCTAAAATTATTATACAAGTGTCTTCTTGGTTTTTTATTAATATGAGATCAAATGATACAATTTTATGTGGAATCAAGTAATTTAGGTACTTTTGAATGAATAAATAATAACATTTGAATGCGAGCCTCGAGGGCTTTATACCAACTGGATAGCATATGAACTCTTTTATCTCTGAATCTCATATGAAAATGTTAAGTCTTGTAGTCTATGATCTCTGATGGTACGCCATAAAGGCTCACCTCTGGGGGTCAGCCTACAGGCGTGTATGCCATATATGGCTCTACTATGAGGGTATATATCCATAATAGGCTGGTAAGCCCGTAGGCTCAACTCTCAGGGTCTTTGTCTCACCCATGTGCACAAAGTAACATCGCATCATGAGTAAAGTGAATATAATATCTCTAACCTTCCGCCACCATCGATTAATTTATATTTTAACAACTGATTCACAAGAGCCTTTAAATAATTATTATTAATGAAATTGATGTGCCGCCATTTTACGACACTTTCGACTCCTTTAAACTAAGAACAATCGTACGTTTTCAAGCAACCATTGTCGTTTTTGATGTTTTTATGTTGTATTTTCAGGAAATAGAGACAAACATGGAAACGGAAGGAAATACGCGAAAAAGAGCATTCTGGATAAGAGTGACGGCCTGAGTGACGGCCCATCACACATGTGACGGTCCGTCACAGTGACCGTCAAGTTGGGCAGTGCCACTGTCTAGTGGTGACGGTCCAGGCGACGGTCCGTCAAGCCAGTGACGGTCCGTCAGCCAGGCCGTCACACTCAGGCAGTCGGTTACGCGGAATCCGAGCGTTTTTGGGATTTGTTTCCTAGACTCCTATAAATACCCTATGTTAGGTTTATTTTATTTACTAAGCTTTTTACATACATTCCCAATAATTTTAGGAGTTTCAAGTCGAGTTTTGAGAGAGAAAAACACGCAATACACGTTTTCTTCCTCCTTAATCTTGTTCTTGATTTGTTCTTGGGATCTTGTTTTTCTCGTTCTTGGAATAATTAAAGATTGTTCTCACTACATTGTAAGGATCTCTTTTCTTTATTATGAATATGACTTTCTTTTATTCTTCTATAAGCATGAGTAACTAAACCTCCCATAACTAGGGTTGTGGGAGCCATGGCTAAGGTAGCGATATAGATTCCGGGTAGCGACGGGTTCAATATATATGTTTTCACATTGTTAATCATTCATTATTTAACGTTTTCTAGTGGTTGCAAACATTAGAACATGCCTAGGTTTAATTTTCTTGAGTAAAGAGATTAAAACCGGGAAACTTGATTAACGACGAGGATTCGAGACTACCAACTCTCGTCTTATGATTAATGCTGTAACTAGATTAATCTACTTGATGTTTAGGATTGAAATCTAAAAGCACGCCTTTTCAAGTTCGAGAGAATTGAAAAGTAAATTTGTCTATTTGGTTGAGAAACGTTTAGACGATACAATTAATTCAATCACATCGTGACACGCATATAGAAAGAACCCAGTTAAGCCTAGAATCGACATTGTTACCAATGCCATGGTAAACACTTCCCTAGTTCATTCTCCTACTGATTGTTCTCATAAATTATTGTTTGTTTTGTTTACACATTGTTCACACAAAACCCCCCTTTTATTTACTGGAAACTATTGACCATTAGTCAATTAATTCACTAACGACTTAACTTTCACCATATTCTCTGTGGGATCGACCCCAACCTTTGTTGAGTTCTATATTTGACAACGATCGCTTACGCTTCTTAATTGGAGTGGTACTTTGAGCGTTATGAATTTTTGGCGCCGTTGCCGGGGAATACGGTTGATTATTAAGTCCGGTGTGTTTATTTGACTCTTAGTCATACTTTCCTGCTTTTATGTTTATTTGTTGTTTTTGTTTTTGACAGGGTACAGAGTTGTGCATGCCAAGTACCCGATGCTCGGGTGAATCAATATTACCCTACGACCCCGAGCTTGCTAGAACGTTAAGGCGAAATATGGCCTCACAACAAGAGGCAGCAAGGCTTGCTGCGGAACTGCAGGCCCAACAAAATCTGAATGCTGGTTGTCTGCAGGATGATGTTCTGCTGAATGATGAGGAAATCGACTTGGATGGAGTTGGCGCTACGGGCGCCATTGCTCTTCCACCGCTAGCGCCCGGAGCCAAGTTCAACATCACTAGCACGATGATCCAGCTGTTGAACTTGAGAGGAGTGTTCCGTGGTGCCGCTGGTGATGATCCAAACCAGCACCTGATGAATTTCGTGGGCATCTGCAAGTCGTTTGAACTGCCGGGCGTAAGTCAGACAACGATCAGGCTCAGGTTATTTCCGTTGTCTCTGTCTGATGAGGCAGCATTGTGGTTGACAGAGCTGACCCCCGACTCTATCGCAACTTGGGGAGAGTTGAGAGGAGCTTTCCTAGAAAGGTTCTTTCCTCCCTCTCGGATGATACAATTGAGGGACGAGATTAGCAACTTCAGGCAGCAACCTCACGAAGCATTGCACGAGACCTGGCTGCGATTCAAAAAGAAGATAACACAATGCCCGAACCATCAGTTGACCGATAACTTTTTGACGCAGACGTTCTACCGGGCACTGAATTCGGCTACCAAGCCGACGTTAGACAACGCAGCAGGTGGTGCATTCATGGGTCTCACTTTTATTGAGGCCACAACTACTTTGGACAGGCTCACCAAAACCAACCTGGCATACACGGGATTCAGGGGTAGCAGCTAGCACTTATGCAGTTGGTATGTCAGCTGAGCAGCGTAGAAAAGAGGAGGAGCGCGACCAAGACATGGCGCATCTGAAAACGCAGCTGGACCTTCTGACAAAGCACTTGTTTTCAAGAGGTATAGAGAAGGTAAAAGCCGTGGGTTCCCAAGGTAGAGCAGCAGAAGTGGAAACTGATGAGGAGGCGAATTACTTGGGGGGTTTCCAGGCCAATGGCCAAGGAAACCAAGGTCGGACCTATCAGAAGGACAACTTCTATGAAAAGGCTGGCTACAGAGATCGCGACCAAGGAAACTGGAGGAACAACACCGATAGAGGTGGGTTGTATGTACCACCTGGTAATCGGGACAAAGCTAGCAACGAGGCAGGGATGTCCAAGCTAGAAAACATGATGGGAAAGATAATGCTGAAGGTGGAATCGACTGACTCTGGGGTAAAGGAGATGAGGACTGAGTTATCAACATTGAGTCAAGTGGTGGATTCTCATTCCACCTCGATAAAGCAATTGGAACAACAAGTGGGGCAGATCTCGGCATCCTTAAATCCAAGAAGGACGGGTACCTTGCCGAGCGACACCGTCCAAAATCCAAAGAAGGATGCAAGTTGTATGGCGATCACTACCAGAAGCGGTAGAACATTACCGGAATCACATCCGGTAACTCAGACTCAAGGTGATGTTGCAGATGAAGAAGAGGCGGTAGAGGAGAAAACGCTAAAGCCCGCGGAGGAAAGCATGGAAGCCGACAAACCTCCAACTATGATGCCTCGACCACCACCTCCTTTCCCACATCGCCTCAAGAAGAAAGCGGAAGATGGTAAGTTCCTGAAATTCATGATCATGCTGAAGCAGATATAAATAAACATCCCTCTGGTCGAAGTGCTTGAACAAATGCCTGGATATGCCAAGTTCATGAAGGACTTGATTACCAAGAAGAGGTCGGTAAGTTTTGAACCAGAAAATAACCTCCACCATTGCAGCGCTATTTCCTCTAGATCGTTAGTCGAAAAGAAGGAAGATCCAGGTGCTTTTACTGTTCCCTGCACTGTTGGGAGGCTCAACTTCGGGAAAGCCTTGTGTGATCTGGGTGCGAGCATCAACTTGATGCCGCTAGCCGTCTATAAATAACTGGGTTTGGGAGCTCCTAAACCAACGGCCATAAGAGTGATGATGGCTGATCGTTCAGTAAAGAGGCCCGTGGGAATATTGTCTGATGTGCTAGTAAAGATCGGTAAGCTTATCTTCCCAGCTGACTTTGTGATCTTGGATTGCGAAGTGGATTTTGAAGTTCCCATAATCTTGGGACGACCTTTGTTAGCCACGGCTAGGGTGTTGGTTGACATGGAAAGAAACTAACTGACCTTCAGGCTAAACAATGAAGCTGTCAAGTTCGATGTGTCTAAATTGATGAAGCAACCAAGTGACATGAGGGTGGTCGCGGTCGTCAATGTTATTGAGGAAGCTCCTACGGATGTGCATCTCGAGGAGAAGGGTTTGGTCGAGACCCTAGCTGTTGTGAGAAGGATAGTGCGAGAAGGGAAACATGTAGAGGAAGGCGGTGAAAATAGATCAAAGAAACGAAAACACCGCAAGAGAATCTGCAAAGAAAGAGCGAAGAAGTTATCGCGACTGGCTGCGGAGCCAATGAAAGAAGAAGCTTAAACGCAATATAAGGTTGTCGCGTGCACACACTCCATCGAGTTTTCCTGTTTTGGAGACCCTGGCGGTGTCCAACATCATTCCAGAATCTAAGTCATATCGACTTCACAGGTATTCCTTCCTCTCACAGTTTTTAGCTTTCATATGGATGCATTGGGGACAATGCATGAGTCTAAGTTGAGGGTGTTGGGAAACCTGTGAGTCACCACCGAGGGTTTTTGTTGCCGAGTTCTTTTCCCTCCGGTGTGCTATCTAGTAGAACCGGCATGTTTAGGTTGTTATTTTAAATTTTGTTAGTTGTTTTCTTGTGTCTAGAGCAAAGCATCATGGCATTTTCTTGACGGGAAACCTGTGAGTCACCACCGAGGGTTTTTGTTGCCGAGTTCTTTTCCCTCCGGTGTGCTATCTAGTAGAACCGACATGTTTAGGTTGTTATTTTAAATTTTGTTAGTTTTTTTCTTGTGTCTAGAGCAAAGCATCATGGCGTTTTCTTGACTAAAATAAGGCTCCTTTAAAAATTTTCTGGTTTTGAGCTTATGTTGAAATGATTGACTGTCTGGATCCTTGAATGTCATTTTGCAATTATGATTAGAATGAGTATGCTTAAGCCGAGCGGTTGTTTGATAGTTGGTAGCGATATAGTTTCTTGGTGCCAAGAGTGTGTGAGATTATTGTTATAAATTCTTACTCTGTGCATGCATCTAGAACTTGCCCGGTCTATTTTGTTAAGTTCGAAGTTTGGTTGCTTAGGAAAGGATCACAGGCCCTTTTTTATGCAGTCCGCTTAACCTAAAAGACCGTCCAAATATAAATAATCCCTTTTTGATCCCTGTTTGAGCCATAATTAACATTGTTCTTTCAATAACCTGTCACCATTCCTGTTTAACTTTGAATCCCTATTTTGGCCCTGGTCCTTCCTTGGACATCGTGCACCTCAACGCAGGCAATCAGCCTATGTTGAGGGTGGCTACTATAGAGGTAAACCCTGTTTTGGCCCTGGTCCTCCCTTGGACATTGTGCACCTCAACGCAGGCAATCAGCCTAAGTTGAGGGTGGCTACTACAGAGGTGAATGATAAAAAAAAAGAGGATGAAGAAGATTGGTTGGGAATAGAATGAAAATTCGGGTGTGTGCCTAAGAAAAGAAAAGAAAAATAAAAAGAGATGAAAAAGATTGAAAAAGTAGTAAAAAGAATGGTCAAAATAAAGAGGTCACACCTGTAGCTAGAGAGAAGGAAATAAAAAGGTGAATAAGGATGGACAAAAAGTTATGTGGTAATAAGACGTCGGTGGTTCCAAGGAGGGCTTAGTCACTAACCCCTAAATGTATCCTACCTGCACCTGAAGCCTCATTACAAGCCTAAACAAGTCCTGTAGTGATCCTGAGCGGCTTTCTGAAGAACTGAAATAGAATAGTAAGGGCAAGCCTATGGTATCGCATGTGCATTGTTTGAAATCGTTTGTGAGTGTGAGCGCTTACCTAGTCCCAAATCCTGTGTGTGGGATTTCTTTGTGGTGAGGGCATCAAGATTTCTGTCTTGCCTATCGATTGTTAGGATAGCTGTGCGTGTGTATGCATAATATTCTATCATATCGGAATGACATGTTTGGATCCTTGCAAGTTAGTGTTTCATACATTTGTGTGCTACGAGGGAGCTTGATTTAATGAACTAATGAATGACCATGAGTTGCTAAAGACACGAGTTTGTTTGCTTAGTTAAGTCGTCGTATTATTTTTTTATGTCATGTTGCTTGAGGACAAGCGAACATCTTAAGTTGAGGGTGTTGATGTGCTGTCATTTTACGGCACTTTTGACTCCTTTAAACTAAGAACAATCGCACGTTTTCAAGAAACCGTTGTCGTTTTTTATGTTTTTATGTTGTATTTTCAGGAAATAGAGACAAACATGGAAACGGAAGGAAATACGCGAAAAAGAGCATTCTGGATAAGAGTGACGGCCTGAGTGACGGCCCGTCACACATGTGACGGTCCGTCACAGTGACCGTTAAGTTGGGCAGTGCCACTGTCTAGTGGTGACGGTCCAGGCGACGGTCCGTCAAGCCAGTGACGGTCCGTCAGCCAGGCCGTAACACTCAGGCAGTCGGTTACGCGGAATCCGAGCATTTTTGGGATTTGTTTCCTAGACTCCTATAAATACCCTACCCTATGTTAGGTTTATTTTATTTACTAAGCTTTTTACATACATTACCCAATAATTTTAGGAGTTTAAAGTCGAGTTTTGAGAGAGGAAAACACGCAATACACGTTTTCTTCCTCCTCAATCTTGTTCTTTATTTGTTCTTGGGATCTTGTTTTTCTCATTCTTGGAATAATTAAAGATTGTTCTCACTACATTGTAAGGATCTCTTTTCTTTATTATGAATATGACTTTCTTTTATTCTTCTATAAGCATGAGTAACTAAACCTCCCACAACTAGGGTTGTGGGAGCCATGGCTAAAGTAGCGATATAGATTCCGGGTAGCGACGGGTTCAATATATATGTTGTCACGTTGTTAATCATTCATTATTTAACGTTTTCTAGTGGTTGCAAACATTAGAACATGCCTAGGTTTTAATTTGCTTGAGTAAAGAGATTAAAACCGGGAAACTTGATTAACGACGAGGATTCGAGACTACCAACTCTCGTCTTATGATTAATGCTGTAACTAGATTAATCTACTTGATGTTTAGGATTGAAATCTAAAAGCACACCTTTTCAAGTTCGAGAGAATTGAAAAGTAAATTTGTCTATTTGGTTGAGAAACGTTTAGACGATACAATTAATTCAATCACATCGTGACACGCATATAGAAAGAACCCAGTTAAGCCTAGAATCGACATTGTTACCAATGCCATGGTAAACACTTCCCTAGTTCATTCTCCTACTGATTATTCTCATAAATTATTGTTTGTTTTGTTTACACATTGTTCACACAAAACCCCCCCTTTATTTACCGGAAACTATTGACCATTAGTTAATTAATTCACTAACGACTTAACTTTCACCATATTCTCTGTGGGATCGACCCCAACCTTTGTTGGGTTCTATGTTTGACAACGATCGCTTACGCTTCTTAATTAGAGTGGTACTTTGAGCGTTATCAGAAATCAATTGTACAAATAGCGAGCTCTGAATTATAATTTATTGAACTCTGAGTGATCTATGGTAATCTATGATTAAGTGAATCAACTAGTAAACTTTTCTCGAATTCAAATGAATCATAAGTACATGTATTTACTGTATAAATGATGAATATGATATGAAAAGAGAATCATTTATAAAGACATATAACGAATGTACTATGTGAGTTCTATGCAATGCAAACGAAGGCACATCTATTGCTTTGATGACTATGTGAACACTATGAATCATAGCAATTATCTCAAATACTCTGAACATATGGACAATGAACAACTGATATGCCAGGATAATTACCATGAAGAATAGGGCACATAACAACTGAATGCCAATCCCTATAAATCATATAAACGATATAGACTCTTGTAGAGAAACATGTAACGTAGGATCGTGCCTCGCGGCGAAGGAGGTCTTAGCTTTACATACCTAGATTATGGTCTCGGGAAACTTTAGTGGGCATTACTCCTTCCTACCAGCTGATAATCTATAAAAACCAAGTGGTAGAACCATTAAAAACAGCCCACAAACTCATTCTAGACATATTGACAACATGTCGGCTATTAAGCGAGCAACTTGTTCATTGGACTTTCTTTATACTTGTGATTCTATCTAATTTCCTTCTTTTATTACAACCATAAGTTAGACACATATAGGAAATATTTATAGAAGATAATAACTATGTGGGTCCCATAAAATAGTCCGCTATAATTAAATGGGCAGCATGTCCGCACAATAATCATAAACTCGGCATATCGCCAGACCCTTCAATTCCAATCCCAAAACAACAGCAACCAACCCCAACTATGAGGTATCTAACCAATACAGGCAACAACGAATATACTACAGCCACCAAAAAGTCCAACAAAATTAGAATGACATGAACTCACGGCTCCCGAATACCGTCCAATGAGTTCATACTACAATTACGTCTAGAATTGCCTCTTTCTTCTCATATATAATAAGGGATGGAGGGGAAGAATTTTACCTTGATTTTCTTTAACATTCAACTCTTAACTTCACTTCTACAACACCAAAAATGTTTCTCCAAAAAAGGATCTTACAACAAGAAAAAATACTTTAAGACAACATCACACAACAATGGCCACCAAGGAGCTTCTTTCTCACAAAGGATGCCCAAACTCAACCAATGTGTGGAGCATCAACCCACCAGATTTTTTTATATAAATACCATTATAAAGTACATCCAAAATCTTACCTTACATCATGAGAACCAAAAGGAAGAACTCAAGAACCCTAAAGGGGAAAAGAAGGCTGCAAAAAGAGATAAAAGAGAGAGATATTTTGTTCTTGTTTATATTGTGGAAATTTCTGGAGAAATAGCTGAATATATGGGTATATATTGGCTATATTCTTATATGTTTTGGGCCTTGACACATTCCCCATCCCACTTCTTCATTTAGCAAACAAATTGGACCTAAAAAGAAGTCAAAGTAGGTGATCCACCTACTTACTAACTTCTTATGTTTGGGCCTTGTATCTTTAAGACTTTGGGATTTATTTAATTTATCCCGTATATTAGATGAAGTCTTATATTCATGTAGCTCAATAAATTAAGACATCAAAATAAATAACTTAACGACGTAGAAAGTCCAAACACGTAGGATGCTTACACAAATAAGTGAAACACATATCTCTTGCAAGTAGGCGACTTTATTGTTTCCAACTTCAATTGCCCTTTCAAGTCTCATTCCCACAAAATATATTTTCCACTTTAGTATATTTGAATACTTAGTCTTTGGCTCAAATTCACCCTCATTTACATATAACCGAATAAATCCATTGACGTTACCTTAGTCGTACGTATATCTTAAGGTATGGGGTATTACATAGTGACTAAGCCCTCCTTTACACTACACTATGTTTCTTCCACATTTAAACCAATTCCCTTTTTTCCTTCCTTATTCTACCTTTTCTATTCTTTACTATTCAGCAAGTGACGGTGCGACTTTTATTTCAAAATCAACTTCTTTTTCATCACATTTTATTCCTTTTATTTTTCTAGCACATATGTCAGACCCGTTAATTTTCCCCCTTTAATCACTATCCTTTTCTTCTCATTCCCCATACTTATCATTTACCTCCACAGTAGCCACCCCCAACTTAGGCGATTTGCCTGAGTTGAGGTGTATAATGTCTAAGAAGGGACCACGTCCAAATTAATGTAAGTTAGGAAAGTACTTATTGCATGGAAGGATTTCTAGTTGACATCAAGAGTTTAGAGTGTTTCAAGAGAGTATGAAAATCAAGAATCAATCCAAGAAAAGATTAACATTATATTTTGGGTTCTTTTTATCATAGTATGATGTACATGTAATTATGTAATTAAGGGCATTTATGTCTTTTCTTATATAAGCAAAACCTAGTAGTATAAATAGAATAGGATGAACATTATTAGAGGTAGACAATATTTTTAGGTTGAAACTCTTTGTGAGTTTTGTGGGTTGAATCCCTTTGTCTCTACATTGGATCTCTCTTGAATATCTTTTGGTAAGATTATTCATGTATGAGTTCAATTCTCTTCTCCCTTGAATTTAATCATATAATTGTTTATTCAAATTATAGTATTGCAAATCTATATTTGCTGGTCTCTAATTTACTTCAATTTTGGGATTGTTCTTTCCTTCTTCACTATCTGCCCCTCAACTTCTTAATTATCTCTTCAATCTATATATCTTGTATCTCATTTTACATCAATTGGCATCAGAGAAAGTCCAAATAATTATTCCTACAGTTCTTAATCCATGATTTTAATATTTTATAAAAAAACCAGAAAAAAAATCAGAAAATTTAAAATTCCAAAATAGTACGACTATTGGGTTTGCCAAGTTCACTACTGATTTGGGAAATTTCAAAAACTATGATATTGTCAGGCACAATTTGAGTAACCCATTTGTTGTTGAACATTTTTTTTGTTTAAGCTGAAGAGTGAAAGTTAGCTACTTGTAGGTTGCTTACAACATGAAAAAAAGAAAAACAGTTGGGAAATCACCATTAACGACCATGGTAGGAGCTTAAAGCTCGAGTAGAAAAAAGCAGATCTGGAAATGGTTGGATAATACTATTTTTATAGCTCATTTTCATTGTTTGTTGTGGTTTGATTTGCTGGAGAACATGAAGGAAGAGTTAAAAACTCCATTGACAGCCATTTGAGCTTCCTTTGAAGCTCAAGTTTCAAATTTCGATTGCCGCGAATGAGCTCCGTTTTGAGTGGGTATTGTTCCAAAAGCTTGGGAATATCTTAGGGACTTTGAATCTGAAATTTGAGTCCATTTGGTGAAGCTTTGAACTAGTTTTGAGGGGAAATTCAGACTCATTTCATAAATAGCCAGATTTGTTGAAAATCATGAAGTGGGTGTGTTTATTGTTCTTATTATCATTGGGTGAGCTTATTTTTAAAAGATTGAGGAGATTTCATGGAGTTTTTGGGTGAATTTCAGCTAGATCTTGTCAAAAAATGGGGCAAAAACATGAGAATCTTATAGAACAATGCTTAAATTCCTGAAATTTCAGAAATAGCCACTTTGTGCAGTGATCATGTTGTTGTCCAGTTTCATAATATAGCCTTTTGTTCTTGTTTTTTTATTATTCTCTTGAATTTCTTAGCTAGATTACAATTAGTATTATTTCATACTAGTGTTATCTAGTTTTGGGTTCGTATTTTATTTCGTGCCAATTTAGTTCGTGCTTTTCTCTTTTATTTTCGTTGTGTGTTTATTTCATTCCTTGTACGTTAGTATATTTTATCCTACTTGTTATTGACATAAACTCCATTCCGAATCGATACTTGAAAGCTTACTTTGAGCTTATTTGAGATTGTAGAACTGTGAATAGACTAAGGGATATCCTTGAGTGGTAAAAGGCTTGAGTGGGGAGATCATTTGAGTGTGGTCCTAAAAGCCTATGACCTTTGAGTGTATACACGAGTGAAAATAAAATTGAGTGCAATCATTTGAGTGATACACGTGAGAGAGTGACTTGTAAGGTCCGTTGATTTTACTAACCACTCTTCTTGTCTTAATTATGTCTTACACAAGTTCAAGAAGTTATAAGGAAGGTTTGGATGATTGTGGAGAAAGAAGAATTTTATCTTATAGTTCTACTTCTTGTAGAAATTATTGTGAAGTTTTTCATGATAGTAATTCTTCCACAAAAAAAGAGAGAATGATCCTAATGAAAGTTTGACTAAATTTGAAGTCATTTTTGAGGGATTTGAGAGTGGTTCCACATTTAATTGCACCTTAGGTGTAGATGAATTGTTTTATACCAACTTCATTGATCCATCTTTGATTGAGTGGTTGAATATACCTTGTCATACAAAAAGTTCTCCATATAAATTTGGTGAAAGGTGGGTTGACAAGGAGGTGAAGATCAATGTTTACCATGGAAGTTATCAAGGGGGAATTTGGTGTGATGTCTACCCTTTAACTACTTGTTCGGTGTGTTTGGGAGCTCCTTGGTTCAAATGTAATAAATTTTGGTTTGATAGAAATTTGAAAGTTTGTTTTTGTAGATTCAATGGAACGAAAGCATTTTTCTAACTCCTATGGTCATTAAGAAATCTTCAACAACAAATGAGGAAGTCAAGCAAGTGAAAGTGAATGCTACTAACTACAAGGTCATTCCAACAATTCAAGTAGAGTCTTTAAAGCTTCTAGTGATGCCAAGTTGAAACTTGATGTGAAGAGTCATCCCAATAACTCAAAAGGGATTCTTGGAGCCTATTGCACTCCTAATGAAATGATTGAGAGAGAAAACAAAAAGAGGAGTATAGTAGTGAATAGCTGCAACTCAAAAGATGAAAAAAGGGAGGACATTTTGAATGAAGTGAGTGAGTGGCTAAAAGTAAAAAAGAAAAGAGAGTTGAAAAATGAGAGTGAGTTATCACAAGAAGAAAAGAAGAAAAGTGAGGCAAATTAAAGGAAAGAAGAGGAGATAAGAGAAAAACAAGAGAGTGTAAATGAAAGGTTTTCTTATTTTAACACTAACCTTTTGAATTCTTGTTCTTCTAGTGTTTTCACTTCTTTTGTAGGTATACTTAAAGAAGAGAACAAGATGGATGATTCAACATGGAAAGAATTGAAACAAGCAAGAAAAGTTGAAACTATTTTTCAAGTGAGCAAGTGAGCTTAATTTTAGAAAATCAAGGTAAAGAAGGTTCTTTAAGTTCTTATCAAGGTAAAAAGGCTAATCCTAACTCTCTAGCTACTTCAAATAAATTTGCTAGTGACTTGAGTGTGAATGTTAGACAATATTTTGGTGAGGTTGATGATTCTTTACTTTGTGCTAATATGCAAATGGATAATGGTCATACACTTGTTGAATATGATTGTGGAGCTAAAATTATTATTGATTGTGAGCTTAAAGGGTTTCAAGCTAGTGGTATGTCAATTATGAAAAAATATGGAATACAAAGTGTTTCTTTGGATTCTTGTGAGAAAGATGAATTTATTTCTTCTTTAACTACTAGGAACACTAAAAATGTGATTGATGATGAATGTCTCTTTGCAAGTGAATTTGATTGTAATAATTACTTATCTTGTAAGAACATGAATATGATTTGTGGTAGTACACTTGAAATGAAGAATGGGAAGTGTAATGATATCCTTTTTGAACCTAAAGAATGTCAATATTTTAAAATATTTGACAATCCTTTATTTGGTGAATTTATTCAAGATGGTTTGAAAGGTGATTTTTGTGTTGATAATTTGAGTAATTCATTGAGTTTTCCTAATCTTGATTGTATGATTCACAATAATTTGAAAAATGAGTTTAAAAGTGTGAACATCATTGATGAACTCCAATTGAATAATTCAGTCCTTGTTGACTTGTATGCGCTTGATGAAAATAACGATTAAACATTTAAAGAGTGCATGACTTGTGAAAGTAATTTGTGTGGCCTAATTAAGGATGCTAGTTGTTTGGATGTTAGCAAGCTAATTCCTAAAATGTTTGCTGAAAGCACACCTTTTGTTGAAAAGTCCTCTAAAAATGAAGAATGTTCATTAAAGAATGAGGGAGACACACGTGATAGTAGTAGTAAATTGATTGATGCTAGTTTTTGTGTCAATTTATTTAATAACTCTAATCTTGTCTTTGAGGATATTTTTTGGATAGAATTTTTAAATGTTTCTAGAAAGAAATGTAAACATGACTCATTTGAAGCATTACCAAATATCTATGGGCGTAAATGTGATAATCCTTCTTTTGGTGAGTTTATTAACCTTTTTGATTTATTTGTGAAATGCAATCAAGAGAGGATCTATAAAGAGGTAAGATACTTGAGAGCATCTTCTTGGGCTACAAAAAAGTTTGAGGTATCTTTGTATTCTAAAGCCAAGAATGATTTGTTTGAATGGCTAGTGCTTATTTTTGGGCTTTCTAAAGCCATGAAGGTAAATTTCTATGCCTTTGATCTTTATAGTAGCAATGTTGTTATGATTAGCAAAAATTATTCAATGTTGCTATTTGATTCATGTTGTGAGTTTCTAAGTGAGAAATTCAAAGAAGTTTTGAGATTGATATTCGTGTTTGATCCTGGGAATGGATAATTGCTTTTAAGGATTGTGAATGATATTATTAATTCTCTTAATCTTATGGTTAGAAGAGTACAATTAAATTGTGAATTGAGGAACTACTTGGTCAGAGTTGTTGAAGAAACTCGTTTTTATTTGAAAATTTTAATATCTAGAATTATTGATTTCTTTGACCCATTTTATGATTATGGTACACTTTTGAGTCAAGATCTTGGTACTATGCTTGAAAAGATAATTTTTATGGGAGTTCATGATGCTTGGATCTATCAGAAAAGTGTGCATTTTTTGAAATGGTATGTAACTTGTTTGGAAGTTAATTTTTTAGCTTGGGTACTAATTCCTTTCTATGTTTTGTAATGTTCAAATTCGAGGTCGAATTCTTTTCAAGAAGGGGAGAATGCTGCAAGTTTAGAAAGTATTTATTGCATGGACGGATTTCTAGTTGACATCAAGAGTTTAGAGTGTTTCAAGAGAGTATGGAAATCAAGAATCAATTCAAGAAAATATTAACATTATATTTTGGGTTCTTTTTATCATAGTATGATGTACATGTAATTATGAAATTAAGGGCATTTATGTATTTTCTTATATAAGTAAAACCTAGTAGTATAAATAAAATAGGATGAAAATTATTAGAGGTAGACAATATTTTTAGGTTGACACTCTTTGTGAGTTTTGTGGGTTGAATCCCTTTGTCTCTACATTGGATCTCTCTTGAATATCTTTTGGTAAGATTATTCATGTATGAGTTCAATTCTCTTCTCCCTTGAATTTAATCATATAATTGTTTGTTCAAAATAGAGTATTGCAAATCTATATTTGTTGGTCTCTAATTTACTTCAATTGTGGGATTGTTATTTCTTTCTTCTCTATATCCCCCTCAACTTCTTAGTTATCTCTTCAATCTATATATCTTGTATCTCATTTTACATCACAAACTGAAGGTTAAGTTAAAATGGAAAAGGTGAATAGTACACAAGCTCATCTCAATTTGAACAACCATAATATCAAGGCAATTGTTCATTTCAAAATATTTTCCAAAAGGACTTCATTTCTCATTCAAAATCAAGGGAATTTTTTCAATCAAAACAAGGCATTTAAGCTTCCAAAGTCATTGGCCTTGACCGTCAAGGTTAGCCTCGAGATTTTCCACACAACTTATCTCATTCATTCCTCTAAATTAAAATAGAGACTTCATGTTTTAATTTGAGTGCATGATTCCACTCACCACAAGAGAGAATCCCAATCACAATCATGAAATTTTCAAAACAAAGGGATTATAGGAGAACCAAGAGGACACTCACTCTCTCAAAGAAGTTCAAGTGCACACACGTTCAAATCACCAAAGACTTATGGGTTACAATGTTGGCTAGGGCTAAGGTGAGCATTTCATTTGGTTCAAGTGACTACACCTCCCTAATGCTCTTTTTTGTCATTTCAAACACCGCTTAGATTTTCAAATTTCAACTTCACCTTATTTCTCCCACACACAACCCAAGTTTCTCATTTTCAATTAGGATCATTAAAACTCCTTGTATCACCCACATTTGGTAGCACCTATTCTTGCTTTTCATTTTTTTGCTCATTGGATTAAACTTTTGGAGTAATTTTCAATTCAAACTTAAGATTCTACCTTGCACTTGAAGTGTATTCCTTTTCTTCTCCTCATTTGATCACATGTACCCCAAAACATAGGCGTTAACCATGTTGTCTTTTTGTTTCCCCCAAAACTTACGCTTTTAACCTACGTTTCACTTCTAAGAAATTAGGAAGGACGAGTATCAAGATAGAGGTTACATAAAGGTCAAGGTGTTAAACAAGGTGCAAAAGAACGATCACAAGCTCAACTGGGATCACTAGGATTGATACTTAGGGAAGTCATTTGGGGGATGTGGCTATCAAAAAGGTCCTAAGGTCATGTTCCAAGCTCGATCATGATAAGTTGGTAAAGTACCAACTTATTGAGCCTTTATCCATGAATTATTTCTATGTTTTGAATAGATTTAGAGGTTCTTATGTCCTTTATTGATGTCTATGAAGGTAATTGTGATCAAAGATAGAAAACAAAGAAATAGACCCAAAAAAAGCTTAAAAGGAATGAAGTGTGAAATGATCGAAAAAAGACAAAGAATCGGCCCTGAGATGCGGTCTTGTGCGACATGCACAACCCGTGGTGCATTCCGCACCTTCCACCGCATGAAGCTTAGGATTGATTAAAGGATCTTTCATGGGGTGCAGTCGTTGTGCGATGCACACAACCCATACTGCGAACTGCACCCACTAAGCATGATGCCTCTCAAGTCGGCTGAGTTACTAGTTAACCTGAAGATGATGTGCGATGCACACATCACGATGTGCGAACCTTACATCGCATCATACACCACCTGAAGGGAAATTTTGTCCAGAAAATTAGTGACATTTTGGGAAAGTATAAAAGGTTAATTTAGGCATAATTGTAAATAAAATTCTTCAGTCCTGAATATTCTGAAGAGCTTTTTACTATAAGAACAAGTTTTCCTCTACAAGAAGAAGAGGGTTTCAATCTATTCTCATTTCAAAATCTTGGTTAACCATTTGTGTACTCAAATTGATCTTTGAACTTGAGATTAAGCTTGAATGAAGAGGATTGTGACTTACCCATTTGGTATATTTCTCTCCTTTATTATGAGTGGCTAATTTCATTTATCTATGGATGTGTTGATAATGGGTGCTTGAAAAATAGGTGTGGGTGTTTTTAATTCTCGCTTATAATTACTTATTTGACATGGGTCTTGTAGTTTCACCAAGTTTTAATCGTAAAATTGGTGGTTGCAAACATTAATTTTCATTACTTGACTATGTTGTTGCTTGAAAGAGAATTTCATGGTTTCAGATGTGAGATTACTAGTGGGAACTTGGGACTCCATTAAGATTTTAGGATAGAAATAGCTCATATCGACAAAATCACCCACTTAAAGGTCTAAGCTAGAGATAGTGTGACCTCTCCAAGCTAGATATTGGTTACTTATTGATTTAACCGATGATGCTCTAACTGGGATTATCGGATATATGGTTGTTGATCGAGAGATAAACAACCATACTCATTACTAATGCTACTTGTATCAATAAGCGAGAATAGGTATGAATTTATAATCACCCTATACCACATTAAATCCCCATTGGATTCACATCCCTAGTCACCTACTCAATTTGGTACACCCACTTTACTCATTTGCTTTAATTAGAATTGTGATTGTAGTGACAGAATCTCAATTCCCCAACCTTTTACTTTTGTGTTTTTAAACAATTACTCTCCTCGTAAACTCATTTTGATACAATCTTCATATAGCTAGAATCAAGTCTCTGTGGGTACAACACCGACACCTGTTAGGTACTTATAAATGTATTTTACTTGACGATTACTGTGCCTCCATCTTTGTGGAGTAGGATTTGAGCATTTATCAAAAATGGCTCCATTGTCCGGGACATGAATTGATAGCTATTTTTGATTGTTGATTTGAAGTAACTTTGAGAGTACATGTTTCTTTTACTTTTGTTTGTTATTTGTGTTGTGATTAAGCAGGCTAGCCTATGAACGAGGACGATGATAACGAGAGCATTGACAACTTCATATAAGCCGATGAGGCTGAGCCTATGATACAAGGGGATGTGGGTGCAATCTGCCTACCCCCTACATTGGAAAATGTTGTCTTTTACGTGACTAGCACCGTGCTCTACTTAATCCAAATGAAGGTCCTATTTGGTGGAGCAACACATGAATATGCCAACTAGCATATCCGAAATTTTGTGGAGATTTTCCAATCGTTCATGTTTCAACATATCTCCAAAGAGTCCATCCGATTATGCCTATTCCCTTTTTCCTTGATAGGGGAAGCCACAACGTGGTTGGAAGAGTTGCCAGATGATTCTATCACATCTAGGGACGAGTTGGTTGAGGCATTTTCATCGAGATTTTTTCTTCCATATCAAATAATGAAGCTAAGAGACGAGATTACCAACTCTAGGCAACTCCCAGATGAGCCTCTACATGAGCTTTGGTTTAAGGTTAAAAAAGAAACTTCTCTTGTGTCCGAACCATGAGTTGTCGAACAACGTTTTCCTATAAAGCTTCTATTGGTAGTTAAACTTTATAAATAAGTCAGTGGCTGACAATCTTAGAGTTGGCACCTTCATGGACTTATAATTTCCCATTGCCTCAACTTTGTTAGAGCGAATGACCAAAACCAACCAAACTTGGCATATGAGAGAAGCGGATATGCCAACTTTGGGAACGCTCTCATCCATCTTGACCAATGAAATGAGAAAAAGAGATGAGCAGCGGGATGAGTCAATGGCCAAGATAATGACACAGATTGACTTGATGACCAAGCATGTAATGGGAGTAGGTGGTGCAAAATTGGTGAATGTTGTGAGTACACTAGAAATCAAAGCGAGTGATGATGAGCTGATGACAGTTACCGATGGTAAAATGTGCTTTGTGTTGGCGGGTGATGAACGCTTAAATCGTGCTCCCCAAAGTTGGAGGTCACGGTAATTGTGCAGCAAAATAAAATTTATAATTCCCAATTGGTGTCAGGGTCGTACCCAAGGGACTTAGAGCTAGCTAATTAAAGATTGTGCAAAATGAGTTTACAATGAGAGTAAATGCTTAAGACGAGAAAAGTAAAAGGTTAGGGGAATTGGGATGTTGTCACTACAATCACAATTCAAATCAAAGCTATAAACGAAAGTGGGTGTACCAAATTGAGTAGGTGACTAGGTATGTGTATCTGATTAGGCTTTAATCATGGGATAGGGTGATTATCAATTCACACTTATTCTCTCTTATTGATATAAGTAACATTGGTCAAGGGTATGGATTGTTATCTTTTGATCAGAAATCATATATCTGATAATCTTGGTTAGAGCATCATCGGTTTGATCAACAAACAACTAATCTAAGCTTGGGAGGTCACACTATCTCTAGATTAGACCCTTATGTGGGTGATTCCTTCGATAAGAGCTATTTCTAACCTCAAATCTGGATAGAGTCCCAAGTTCCCACTAGTAATTTCACATCCTAAACTATGAAATCCTCTTTCAAGCAATCAGATAGTCAAGTAATGAAAATTAATGTTTGCAACTACCAATATTAGGATTAAAACTTGGTGAAACTACTAGACCCATGTCAAATAAGCAATTATAAAAATGAATTAACAACACCCACACCCATTTGTAAAGCACCCATCATCAACACACCCGTAGACAAGAGAAATTATCCACTCATAGCAAAGGAGAGAGATATACCAAATGGGTAAGTCAAAATCCTCTTCATTGGAGCAGAATCTCAAGTTCTAAGCTCAATTTGAGTACACAAATTGTTAACCAAGAGAATGGATTCAAACCCTCTTCTCTTTGGAGAAGAAAACTTGTTCTCAAGGAAAAAAACTTTCTAAAATATTCAGGACTGAAGAATGTTATTTACAATTGTGGCTAAATTGACCTTTTATAGTTTCCTAAAATATCACTAAAATTTAGGATAGAATTACCCTTCAGCTGGTGTGCGGCATGATGTATGGTTCGCATGTCATGATCTGCGCGTCGCACACCCTCTTTAGTAGGACCAGTGACTTTAGCTAACTTTGGGAGATTCATGTGAAGGAGGTGCGCTCCACACCTTGGGATGTGCGCATCGCAAGCGACCGCACCCTTTAGCAGATTCTTCAGTGGCTTTTGAAGATTTATATGGAGGAGGTGCAGTTCACACCTCGGCTTGAAAGTGTCGCACGACCACCGCATCTCAGGTCAAAATATCCAGCTTTTCTGAACACTTCATACTTAACTCCTTTTTAGTTCTTTTTGGGTCCATTTCCTTATTTCTCATCATTTATCAAAAGTAACTGCATAGACATCAATAAAGGCCATAAGAACCTCTAAATCTATTCATAATTTAGCAATAATTCATGGATATAGGCTCAATAAATTGGTAGATTACTGACTTATCAGCGGGTTCTCATCCCGAGTGCTATCGCTCGAGGGAGGAGAACCAAGGTTGGATAATTGATAAAGAAAGGGATAGTAATTTGAGGGATAGAGACAAAGATGGTGATCATTTCAATCACCAAAGCTCAAATCCCTATATACGTACAAACAAAGCAGACTCTCTCTACCAATCAAGCAGAAGCAACCACGGTCATTCAAAGCTAGAGTGCATGTTTTCCTTGGTTCTCAAGAAGGTGGATACGACAAATACTTGAGCGAGTGATATAAAGAGTGAAGTTTCAACACTTCATAAAACTATGAGCTCTCACTCAGCCTCGATCAAGCATCTTGAGGCACAAGTGAACCACCTCTCAAGCCAAATGCACCCGAGGATAAAGGGAACACTTCCCAGTAATACCATTACCAATCCAAAGAATGAGTGATTTGAGGTAGTATCGTCAAGCCGTGACGTTAAATCAAGCACTGCTTGAGAGGCAATCCAAGTTTCGTTACTTTGTTTTTGGTTATCTTTTTATGTTTTTGGTGTGTTTGTAGGGAATGCATGGAGTAGAAATATGGGCAAGTGAAAACATGGGTTGTGCGGATCGCACAAGCAATTGTGCGTGTCGCACAACTCATCGCATGCCAAAATAGAGTACCTGGAAGGAAGTTGAAATACTAGAGGTGATGTGCACTAGGCCGTGAGGTCCGCATGAGACCAAGTGCGTGTCTCACCTCCATCACATAGCAAACCAGAAGTATGGGCAAACCCAGGGGAGAAAAAGGTGATTTGTGAAATGACATGTGGTCCGCACAAGGGATTGTGCGAATCGCACATCGTGGTGCACAAATGGTAAATTTGAAATTTAATTGACCTAACCCATTGATCGAACAGACTCGGAGATGACCTGGCCGACTTGTCTTCTTCTTTTTCTTTCTAAAACTGCCTCCTTCACCACCTTCACCACCTTCACCATATTTTCTCTCTAACTTCTCAATTTCTCTCTTAAAATTCTCTCTAAATGCCTCAAACTTCACTAAAATCTTCCCTTCCTCTCACAAAACTATCTCCACCGCTCTGTTAATATCGCCCCCGCTAGTCTCTTCGGGTGAGTTGATTCGGTCACCATTGTTTCACTATAAAAAAGCTTCAATTTTCACTCCTCTCTATATAATCTTCACTTGTGTTAAGTTCTCTGATGTTAAATACAGGTTATTATGAAGGTTGAGAACTCATATTATGAAGCATGCTCAGTAGAATTGCCATGTTGATTTTTGGTGAGATCCAAAAAAATTTGGGTCCCCAATTTTTGGGTTGTATTGATAATTTTGCTTATTGTCAACTTGGTAGAACGTGAATTTTGTTAATGCATGTTGATTGGTAGTGAATTTTGGCCTTGACATCTGTTTTTGGGGTAAAGTCTAAGTAACCCACTTATGATTGATGAATGGTTTGGCCCGATGATAGATTGGGTGATGTCGTTCTTAAGGGAAAACCGTCATTAGTTATGAGATTTGGTTGAAAATTGGTTGTTGGGGCTGAATGTTTGCTAATTGTATACCCATGATTCGTTGTTGCAAATTATCTTTAGGTGTATGATCTTGTGCAGGGAGGGGTTAATTATTGCTAAGTTTGTTGGTGCCCATTGTTGCAAGTAAAGGCTTGATGTTCTCGATGACAGACGGGGTAACGTCTATCTTAAGGGAAGTCGTTAAGTTCGTTTCTTGCTTGATGTTGTTAATGGAAATCCGGAGATGTCTGAATACCCAGATATTTATGGTCATGAGATCCCTTTCCCCTTTCTCTAATGTTGATTGGTTTGTTGCGTGGTGCCAAGTGCCTAAGCACATCTTTCTCTATGGATCACATGCGTAATTCACAAGAACACAAGGAACCAAAAATTCTAATTGTGCCTTTGTGCGTTTTGCATGTGATGCATAGATCTTGATGTGCGGGTTGCACAAGGCATCACACCATGTTCAAAAAGATAGCCAGATCACTATTTCGAGGGGCAAAGCATAGTGTGACACACACTCTTGATAGTGCATTCCACACCAGCTTCGCACCTCGATAGAAAAATACCTGTAGGATTTTGTTAGCTTGTACAATAGCACATGCGACGCGCACACGCCCTTCATGTGAGATACCTGAAGGAACACTCAGTAACCAACCATAAACTTTAAGTCTCTAACCCTCTGGTCAGCATAGCTGTTCTGCCTACTCTGGGAAGTATGAAGTCTCTCCTAAATGACCTAAACTCTATCCATAGAATCATGTATTAAGTCAGTACCATATGGCCTAACCTCAAAAGCATTAAACCAACCCATCGGAGACCTGTACTACTGATAATGCTCAAAAACACTCTCTATAAAAGATGGTGGCGATCATCAGAGAAAAACAAAATTTATATTCCCGATGGGTGTCGGAGTCGATCCTACAGAGAATGGTTATGATGAGTCACTAAGAAACTTTGGTATGTCAATCAATAAGAGAGTAATTGTTCAAATAACTAGAAATAAAAATTGGGGGGAGTAAGGAATTGAAAATTTAACAAAATTGCAATTCGAACAAGAAAGCAAAGTAAATATGGGATTTGTAATCAAATGAGAGGACGACTAGGGGTATGTTTTCGATGGGATTCGAACGGGGGTTAGGGTACTTTTTTAATTATGCAAATTCTCAACAAATGATATAGGTAGCATTGGTTTTAGTGATGTTTGTCAATCTCTCGAGTTTCTAAATATATATCCAATGGTCTTTGCCTAAGCACTATGGTTTTAACACAAACAAACCAATTCAAAATTGGGAAAGTCATACTATTTCTAGCTTAGACTATTAGATGAGAGTTTTCATCGATTGAGCTATTTCTAGCCTCAAATAGGTTAAAAACTTAAATTCCCACTATTGAATTCCTTCCAAATTATGAACCCCTCTTTCAAGCAAGAACACAATTAAGTGGATTCAACAAATATTTGAAACCATCAATTTTAGCATTAAAACTTGAGGAATTCAATAGACCTATGTCAATTTATTAATTATAAACACAATCAAGTAAGACCCATACCTAAATTAATATACTCATCATACACATACCCCTACAAAAGGAAATTAGCCACTCATGTTAAGGAAATAAGAGATTATACCAGTTGGGTAATTCAAATTGCCGTTCATAGTTATGCCAATATCCAAATCCAAACTCAATTTGGTACAAAATGGTGGATTCTAAAGTTAGAAGATCAAAAGAATACAAGTTACTCTTTATCTTTCTTGGGAACCTCCCTATGGAAAACTATTCAATATTGTGTCAAAAACTATCAAGTACACACCCCAAAAAGGGTTTTAGAAGTTCCCCAAAATGTCACTTGAAAGTTGACAAAATTGCCCCTCGGGTGTAGTGCGACGCGACATACAACACGACGTGCGGTCACACGACATGTTGTGCACATCGCACATCTCTTTTCCAGCCAACCAGTAACTACAACTAAGTTCGGGTTTCATGAAGGGGAGGTGCATACCACACAAGTTGTTGTGCTCTTCGCACGGTGGCCGCACCTCTTGGCATATTCTTCATTGCTTTTGATCACCTTTACACTTCAACTCTTTTTGAGCTCTTTTGGGTCCAATTCCTTGTTCTCTACATTTGACCAAGAGTACTTGCATTTGCATCAATAAATACAATAAGTACCTCTAAATCTTATCAAAACATGACAATAATTCATGAATAAAGGCTCAATAAGTTGGTAGATTACCAACTTATCAAACCCCCAAACTTGAACTATTGCTTGTCCTCAAGCAAGATACTCACAAGGTAAGGAATGAATTATGTTCTTAAACACATGGGGTTGCACACATGCTTACTCTAACTCTAAAAACTAAGAAAAACAACAAATAAAACGACTCAAACAAATAGACTCAATTATAATGCTCATCTCAATTTGAACCACAACATTCTCAAGGCAATTGCTCATTTCAAAACATCTGTTAAAAGGATTTCATTTCTCATTCAAATCAAGGGAATTTGTCACTCAAAACAATATGTTAAATCTTCTCAAGTCAGTGGAATGGACCATCAAGGTTTGTCTTGAGATTTGCCACACAACTTATCTCATTTATTCCTCATAATTGAAATACAGACTTCATCACTCCTTTCAAGTGTGCAATGCCACTAATCACAAGAGAGAATCCCACTTACAAATCATGCATTTCACAAGTCAAAGGGATTATAAAAGAACCAAAAGACTCTCACTTTCTCAAAGAAATTTGAGTGCACACGCATTGAACCATAGGCTTGCCCTTTATGTAATTTGCCTTTAATGTAGAGTTACCGAGCTCGAAATTACTAAGAACTTGCGAGTTACAATATTGGCTAGGGTTTAGGTGAGAATTTCATTTGGCTCAAGTGACTAAGCCTCCCTAACACTCTTTGTAATTCAAACACCACTCACATTTTTGAACAATAACTTCACTCTATTTCTCCCTCCCAAGGTTTCCCTTCAACTTGATCATTCAACTTCCTTTTGCACCTTTTCTTGGTAGCACCAATTCCTTCTTTTGTTTCAATTTTTTTCATTTTATATGATCATTTGAAGCAACTTTCAACTCAAGCATATGGTGATACCTTGCAGTAAACACATCATTTTCTTCTCCATATTGGTGCATGCACCCCCAAACATAGGCTTTTGCCTATGTTATCATTTCAATTCCACCCCAAACTTAGAATTTTAGCCTACGTTTTACTTTCAAGCCATTAGGGAGGATAGGTGCAAGAATTAAGGTTCAAAAAAGGATCAAGGTGTAAGGTGCCAAAGAAAATTCACAACCTCAAAGGGGTTCACTAGGATCTATGTAAAGGGAAGTCAATTTGGGTGAAGTGGCTATTCAAAAAGGTCCTAAGGTCATTTTCCAAGCTTGGTGACTTCTAGGATTTCTCCTGAATCATATTAGGCGCAAGTTCTAGACAACACTTGCATACAAGAATTAACTATAGCGTTACCACATGAGGCATCACAACACAAGAATTATCACAACGAGTCTCCAATTCAATTGGGACAAATAATTTTTGACAAGCTATTTAGAGTTTTTTACACACTCGTTTGTGAATCGATCAAGTCAAATAGGGAGTGTTCAAGTCATGAAAAGATAATGCTTTACTCAAAATTCTTTTCCCTTTTTCCTTTAATTCTTGCCAACAATTGTTTTTTGGGGGACCATTTCGAGACAAGAAAAGTACAAACTCAAGTTTTAAACTTAAACTTGGCATTTTCTTCTAAGAAAGTCGCCTCTTAATCTATCATAGGAAAATACCAACCCATTTCAGTACAAAAATAAACTAAAGAAATAAAAACCAAATAAAAGAAACACTTTGCTCCTTGGGAAAGAACCGTGGTACGATGAAAACCCTTAGAGTTTATTCAATAATCTACTATTAATAAGGCGACCAAACATTTAAGCAATTTAAGCACCCCCAAACATAAACGGGACAGTATCCTCAATGACACACAAGTTTAGGAGATAAGATTACTCCCTGGGGTGTTATGTAATGCGCACATGTGCTGGAGTGAAATGCCCTAGGTTTTGCACAAGTGGATGACGAGTTGTTGCAAGTGGTCTTCCTATTGCAGTGAGAAAGGGTGTGCGATGCAAGGAGAGGAGCATGCAAAATGCCTTAGTTGTCGCATATCGGGTTGAAATTCCTGATTAACTGCTAGTATTCTGGTTAGAAGTACAAAATAGCATGGGACGCACACAATGGATGATTCAGACTGCATGCCAATCGCATATTTTGATCCTAAGCCTTATAAATTATGTCCAGTTCTCTGCCTCCACCATGCGAACTGTGGTGCGACGCGCACACTGTGATGTGCGATGGCATAGGCCAGTGCAAGTAGTCTCAACTATTAGAAGGTGAATCTATTGTGAAGGGCGCTGGCTTATGTGAAGCGCACTTTTCGAGGTGTGTTTTGCCTTTTCTACGCTCGAAGTGGCTTGATACCCAATAATCATTTGCACACCTTTAGCGTATTTCCCACCTACATATTTCAACAAAAATAACACTAAAAATAACACCAAAAAGAAGAAAAAAGAAAAAAAAAATACTAAAAATAAAGGTGGATGCTTGGGTTGCCTCCCAAGAAGCGCTTGGTTTAAGTCACAGCTCGATGATGGTACCTCACTCTCATATTTCATTGAGGTAAATCACTTCTAAGAGTGCAACCTCTTCTGGTACGCCGAAATACTTCTTCACTCTTCACATTGACTTTAAATGATGAGCCATCTTCACGCTATAACTCTATTGCTCTATTTGCAAAGACTTGAATCACCTTCAAAGGGCCACACCATTTTGACTTTAATTTCCCTAGAAAAAGTCGTAGTCTAGAGTTGAACAAGAGCACCCAATCTCCTGGAGAGAATTCTCTCTTGAGAATTTGTTGATCATGGTAATGTTTCATGTGGGCTTTTTAAAGTGAGGGATTTTCAGAGGCTCGCATTCGAAACTCATCTATCTCATTGAGGTCCTCAACTCTCACATGAGCGGCTTTTTCCCAGTCCAAGTTTAGCTTTTTCAAAGGCCACATGGCTTTATGTTCTAGATCCACCAGGAGATGATAAGCTTTTTTGAAGACAATTTGGTAAGGGGACATCTTAATCAGAGTTTTGTATGCTGTTCTATAGGCCCACAATACGTAATCCAACTTTCGTTCCTATTCCGTTCTATTGGCATTTATCGATTTCGTAAGAATGGATTTGATTTCCCTATTGGAAACTTCAACTTGCCCACTTGATTGTGGGTTGTAGGGGGTGGCAACTTTATGCTTGACTCTATATTTCTCAAGTAGGGCACTAAACAATTTATTGCAGAAGTGGGATCGCCAATCACTAATGATGTCATGAGGGGTGACAAATCGCGTGAATATATGCTTTTTTAGAAATGTTGTGACGCTCTTCCCCTCATTGTTTGGTAACACCACAACTTCTACCAACTTGGAAACATAGTCCACGTCTATTAGAATGAAATTATTTCCACACGAACTCATAAATGGCCCCATAAAGTCGATGCCCCACACATCAAATAATTCAACCTCAAGGATTGGCGTCAATAGGAGTTCATTGTATTTAGGCACACCCCCTTTGCATTGACATTTGTCACATTCCTTCACTAAATCATGGTCGTCTTGAAAAAGTTTCGGCCAATAGAACCCACTTTGCAACACCTTCAAAGCCAATTGCATACCCCCATGGTGACTACCGACGGGTCAAGAATGGCATCATCTTGATTTCTAGAATGCACCTTTGGATCATGCCATCTGTGCAAATCCAAAAGAGGTAAGGTTCATCCCAATAGAAGTTTCAAACATCATGAAGGAACTTCCTTTTCTGATGGGATGTTAAGCCTTCCAGCACAAGGTCACTTGCTAAGAAGTTAGCAAAGTTAGCAAACCAAGGTATCAGATCATGCGAGGCTGCCAAAATGTGTTCATCGGGGAACACATCATTGATCTCAAGTTCCCCCACATGCCTCCCCTCTTCTTCTAATCTCAACAAATGATTCGCTACTTGATTTTTGCATCATCTCTGATCTTTTACTTCAAAATCAAATTCTTCAAGCAGCAGGACCCATCGGTTAACCCGTGGTTTGGCATCATTCTTGGTCATCAATTATCATGACCCAATTTCTCGATCATGATGGCACCTACAACCCCTCAGTAGGTGAACCAATCCCTGTAGCCCGGAACAGTCAGTAATGGGCTACTATCTAGAAAATAAAGCGAAAGAACAGTTTAATATGCGGAAGCAAGGGAATAAGATGAAGAAAATAGATAAGAGGAATAATATAAACAATGCGGAAGCTAAGCCAAATCCAAAATTTGGTATCATAGCGTGTAGGAGCCGGATCTACATAAGGAGTACAAGGGTCAAAAACAATATATACACAAAGCTGTCTCCGAGTAGAAGTAGAGTACATAATCAAAATATAAACTAAAATCTAAGCTCCAGTCGCCAAGAGCTCACCCTCAATCCAGAATATCAGCAAAGCAGCACATCACACGAGTCTCCATGAGCTAATGATGATGCCCCACTAGGATCTACACCAGAAGATGCAGGGTGTAGTATGAGCACCAAATGCAAAGCATAAGATACCCAGTAGGTATCATAGGCCGATTGGGCACATATAAGATAAAAGCATAGTAACAGACAGAATAGAAGAAAGTAGTCACAGAAATCAATGAAAAGTACACAGGAACTAGCCTAGAGAGAAGTCAACAGAACAACATACAGTGCTAGCAAATTGAATATATATGCAACACGCACAAGTGTAAGTAAGAAATAACGCACCCGGGATCCTTGCAATAACAGTATATACATAATCAGTTTAAGAAGTGGACGGTATACAGGTAACCTCAAGTATAAGGAATGAAAGAGAAGAGTAAAGGTAGACATGCTCAAAAAACAGGAATCAATACCCAAACTACTCATATCACTCTCAAAACTAGAACTAACCACGTTGTAGAATAATATCTCAAAATCATAACCGAGACAGAAGATAGTATCAGGATAAAGTAACAAGACTATGCCTACAGTCCCCCGACTGCCTATACAACTGGTGAATGCAAACAAGTGAAAACAAAACCCTCCGACATCCCATACTACTAGAGCGTACAGTAAGCAAATGACAAACAAGGGTGGTACCTCACACAGATGAATGATATGATGCCATGCTAAGTCAAAAGTGATAGTAGTACCGTATGTTACTCACTTTCGGTGACCTATAAGGCCTAGAAGACAGGATCCATGGAAGGTCGCACTTGTATACCCCTACTACACTGTATACCCTCATCAGGCACACGCAACTCGCAGCTTCTGGTCCGGAATGGCAAGGTCCATGGAAGCCCCCGACCAACATACTAGATGCCCTGCAATCTCAAACAAATCACCATGTAAAGTTTCCTGGAGGGTATCTAGGTCTAAAATAGTAAGTCCAATAGCCCTACCACATTGCCCCGCCTAGTGCAGCATCATCCCAGAAGATATAATAAATACGTCTAGCACTAGACCCCGTCGAGTCCAGTATAAGTGGAACTAGTGAGAAAATATCCTTTAAAACTCCCTTACCCCAAGAAGACCCATTAAACGTTACCAAACCCTTTTTAGGTCATTTTTACTTAAAATGGGCCCCACGGGCCATGCAAAGTTTAGAAAATCAGTCCCAGTAGGCCCAAAGCAAAAACCATAGTAAAATGAAGAAGAAACCACCCTATCTATATGCATGGTGAATGGCATACACAATCACAACAGTGGTCCCTGGCCCACAACAACCTATCGGCCCTCCACAGGCTCCAATCGCTCTACAACACAAATAGCCAGCATAATATCATGATAACGAGGCCCGAGAATCACGGGCACCCTCTAATAACCCACCGTCTATGTTCCAGAGACAAACGGGGTGAATCACAGAAAAACGATAAGGTTCTATGGTACAAACCTAATAACCCAACCCAAGGATGCTAGCTAGCACAATTCTATCCGATATATGCTAAGTCTAGGGAGTTTAGACTGTAACCTACCTATCATCCTACGACAAGCTGCTGGGACAATGAAATCCAAGCCCGAATCACTCCGAGAGATCCCAAACGATGGTCAAACTATCATAATCATAAATAAAACATTAAAATGAGTCTAACGATTCCCATAATTCCACAATTGTATCCGGGTCAAAAATCAAGTTACCAGCAGCCCATGGGCCCCGCAACCCAAAATTGAAACTGAACAGGAGCACGATGATCACCACCCCCCAAGGGTTGCATGCTCAGGTTTTTGAGGGAAATTGGCCAAAGAATTGGCTCAAAGTAGCCAGCCAACCCAAGGGTCAATTAAGGAATCAACAGATATAATTTGACGGATTAGAGTGGTTAGAACTTACCAATTACGACGGATGAACGTTTAAGACCAAGGAAAATGCAACCTAGCACCCAAAATTGACCAATTATAGTGCTTAGACGAGTTTTTAGCTGCCAACAATGGAGAATTTGGGTTTTTGAATGGAAGGGACAAAGTGAAAGCTTATATATTGTTTAGGGGTACTTCATCGCGGTCGCGAAGGAACCCCTCACGGTCGCGAGGACCACGCAGGCTAGACTATCGCGATCGCGAAGGCTAGCAATGCTGTCATGAAGAACAGAGAAGGAGGGACTTCATAGCGATCGAGACCTGTGATCACGCGATCACAAAGAACACGGTGCCAGGCGCTTCATCGCGGTCGCGAAGGGTGAGTCTCGCGATCACGATAGAGGCTTGATGCCTGCACCTGTAACAAGGAAAAGTCTGCAACTTTCCAAAACTCGATGGGGCATTTCGAGCACAATCGAAAACCAATATCCAAGATCCAATAATGCTAATAGAGTTGAAACGACATTCCAAACTCAATGAAATTGATGAAACTTCCATACGAGGTCGTTTCGGATTAATGTTGACCCAAGTCAACACTAACGAAAAGGAACCCAAAGGCTCGAAATAAGTCTGGCTCACCCGTAACCTAAACCAATGACCTTCCCAACCTAAACTCATCATTCCAGAGCTGATAGAATCATCGAATTTCAAATCTGACACTCCGATCATTGAAAGCTACCCAAAGTTACACTTTCAACTCCAAATGGCCTAAAAACAGAGAAAACCACCCAAAACCCACACTGGATGTTCTCAGGCCTCAACTGAAGGTCTAACTAGACCAAACTCAATGCTACGGAGCTAATAGAACTGTCAGAATTCAATTCCGAGCACGTTAGCTAAGAATATTGACTAAAGTCAATGATGTTCTAAGTTAATGCTCTAAAATAGGAAAAAAGGCAAAACCACCAAACGAATGACCAGGGCATCGAACAACCGGTCCCAGCAAGCCATAAATTACTTGAGGCCGCTCCAGGAAAGCTCTAACAATGCAATGAATGTGCAAACACAAAGATAACCGAAAGGGTCATCACAACATCCACTACTAAAATGACTTTCATCTTCGAAAGTAAAGAAAAAAAAGAGTACCTGAAAGCTTGAACAACTGCGGATACTAAGCATGCAACTCACTCTCGGTCTCCCAAGTAGCCTCCTCGATTGGATGATGTCTCCACTGAACCTTCACAACTGGAATCTCCCTAGATCTCAATCTCTTGATATATCTGGCCATAATAGCTATCGGCTCCTCAACAAATGACAAACTCTTGTCTAACTGAACCAAATCCCAATGCAACATATGAGACTCATTTGGCACATACTAGCACAACATTAAGACATGAAAAACTGGGTGAACAGCTGAAAACATCGGAGACAAAGCTAACATGTGGGTAACACTACCAACCCTCTATTGAATCTCAAACGACCCAATAAACCTTGGGCTAAGCTTGCTCCGTTGACCAAATCTCATCACGCCCTTTATGGGAAATACTCAAAGGAAAACCAGGTCACCAACTATGAACTCTAAGGCACAAAGTCTATGATCAGCGTAGCTCTTCTGCCTACTCTGGGTTGCTCTAAGTCTGTCCTGAATCAAACAGACTTAGTCCAAGGAATCTCTAAGAAAATATGTACTCTGCAGTCTGGACTCTAACCCATCAAACTAACCAATTGGTGATCTATAATGCCTACCATACAAGGCCTCAAAAGGTGCCATGCCAATGCTCGAATGGAAACTATTATTATAACCAAACTCGGCCAAAGGCACAAACTTATCCTATAAATCTCCAAAGTCAAGTACATAAGCCCGTAGCATGTCCTGCAAGACTTGAATAGTCCTCTCGAACTGACCATATGTTTGAGGGTGGAAAGCGATACTAAGCTAAACCTCCATACCCAAATCTCTCTGTATAGCTCTCCAAAATTGAGATGTGAACTACGTGTCGCGGTCTAAAATTATAGAAGTTGGGACCCTATGCAACTGAACAACCTCACGAATGTAGATCTGAGCTAACCTCCCAGCACCTTAGGATGTTTGAATGGACAGGAAATGGGCCGACTTAGTCAGCCAATCCACAATCACCTCAATGGAATAAATACCTCGAGAAGTATGAGGCAAACCAATGACGAAATCCATAGTAATACCTTCCCATTTCTACTCAGGAATGGAAAATCGTTGCAATAAGCCACTCGGTCTCATGTGCTCGAACTTCAGCTGCTGATAGTTAAACCACCGAGAAATAAAATTGTAATGACCCTTCCGGTTATTTCCACGTATACATTTTCCTTGTACCGTTAGAGCTTGTTTGTAGCGGCCCCAAGTCATTTAAGGCTTGTCGGGACCGGTATTTCGGTGCTGGGTCCATTTGTTTGGTCGTATGATAAGTTTTGAAGTCAAGCAAGTCGGCAAAAGTTATCGTAAGTTTATTTAATAAATTTTCTGAACTTTGGGTAAAATGTCTCAGAGCTTTTATCTCAATATATAAAGAGTTAGAGGTCCCCCGAAATACCAAATCGAAGGTCTACGAGTCTAGTTTCCAACGCACAAGACCTCACGTCCAACTGATCTCGGAGTAAAAAGTTATGACTGTTTTAACTCGGACTGTCTGGCAGAAACTGGGTCGCGAACCGGGTCGCGAACCGGGTCGAGTCAAGATCGATTTAAAGCCTCAACTTCACGTTTTAAAATGTCATTTCAGTTCTGAAACAGTGAGAAAACATAAGGGACGGTTCCAAGAGAGTTCTTCAGTATAAAAATCGTACCATGGTGAATTGCGAACCTAAATTTAAGAATTTTATTAGCATCGCGCGTATATTTGAAAATATTTTATTTTAAAGTTATATTTTTTATTATCTTTTTAAAGTATTCTAATGTGTATGAAAAATACTTTTGTTATGACATAATTGTGTATGTATTTATTTTATAAGGTTTTTATACATTGTATTATTTTAACAGAGATAGTAAAATTAGTTATGTTAAAAATTAAAATTATAATATAGTAGGTTTTGTTTGAAATAATTTTCTATTAATTATGGTATATTCAAAAAGCTATATTTATTCTACCATAAATTTACGCAATACCTGAATACATACGAAGCCGAATGAAAATAAGTGTAGTGTAGCCACCTCCACTACACGTGGAGGTGGAGGAAGTGGGCAACCATTGATTAATTCATTAGGTGGCAGCCATTTACTAATTTGCTGGCAACAACTTTGTTAATTTTCTCTTTTACATACTTGAATATATTACATTATATGTCAATACATATATATGCTATACGCGTAGTGAAGAGGATTTGGTAGGATCAATACTTTGACATTATATTTGTCACCGAAAGAAAATCAATTATCTACGTCAAGTTATTCAAGCCCGAGTTCGAGTTTGACTTCGTGTTGGAGCTTTTTCGGAGAGGTTCAAGCTTGTCATCGGACGACAGGTAGGTTACGGTTTATTTTCCCTAGACTCCGCATATATAGAATAAAATTGTATTAATGGGCATCCTTGGGTTGGTTATTAGGTTGGTACCACAGACCTCGACCGCTTTATTCATGTCCGCCTACTTTTGTTCCTCCGTTGATTGTAGTATTTGCCGATATATTTTATTTACCCTTGTGGTCCTGTGAGGCCTTGTTGACTCTGGAACATAGAAGGTGGGATTTTGGGAATGTCCGCGAGTCCCGGGCATAGAATTATCCTTCTAGGCTGGTTATGCTTGTTGAGTAGCTGTGGGCCTGTGCAGGGTCGATAGGTTGATTGTGAGCTGCTGGGTAGCTATTGTGATTGATCATACCATTTCCACGCATATAAAAAGGTTTTATCCATGTTTTACTATGGTTTGGGCTTCGGGCCTACTGACACTATTTTCTAAACCTTGCATGGCCCCGGGGGCCCGTTTTCGATGGAAATAATCTGGAAATGGTTTGATTTAACTTGTGAATATTCTTGGGTAAAAGAAGGTAAAATTGTGATTTAAATCACCAATTTTACGATTAATGCTAGACTCGGCAGGGCCGGGGTGCTAGTGAGTTTTCTTGCTATTTGAGATAATTTTAGCGTCGGTCGGACCAAGCACCTGAGATGATTTTCTACTGTTTAGACCCGGTTATGCCCGGGCACCCTTGGAGGGGTTTTTTGAGATATTTTCCTACTACTTTAGTCCCAGACAGGGTCTGGGCATGCATATTCGAGACTGGGTCTCTATCTTGAACCTGGACTTGCTTCCGGACGACATGTTTTGATACTGAGTTTTAGTATGGGGTCAGGGACCTCCATGGACTTTGCCATCTGGACTTGGGGCTGCGGGCTGCGTGAGCCGGAGGAAGGGTATACGGCGGAGTAGAGGTATACGGGCAGTGTCCTTCCATGGAACCTACCTGCTGGGCCGGATCGGGACCGGAGGAGGCACATACAGAGATACCATTTCACTTGAGATCTTCATGCATCATATCATTCATTGTTTGAGGCTCCACCCTTATTTGTTGTTTGTTGATTGTACGCTCCGGTAGTATGGGATGCCTAAGGGTTTATTTTCACTTGTTTGTGTTCCTCGGTTGTATGGGCGACCGGGGGACTGTAGGTAGACTCTTGCTATTTACTTGTAGAATTGTTCCTTGTTACGGTTAATTATGAAATTAGTTACTGCTAGACTGTTAGTTATTGGATTTGAGATTGATATGATTAGTTGGGCTTGATTCATATCTCTAAGCATGCCTATCATTACTCTTTCTCTCTTCTTCTTAAACTTGAGGTTATCGGTATACCGTCCGTTTCGTAAACTTATTATGTATACACTGTTATTAAAAGGACCCCAGGTGCGTTATTTCTTACTTTCACCTGTGCCTATGGTGTATATATTTTGCATACTGGCCTCACATGTGGTTCTGTTGACTTCCCTCTGGGCTAGTTCCTGTGTACCTTTTGTTGATTTTTGTGACTACTTGCTTCTATTCTGTCTGTTACTATGCTTTTATCTTATATGTGCCCAGTCGGCCTATGATACCTACTGGGTACCTTATGCTTCGCATTTGGTGCTTACCCTACCCCTGCATCTTTGGGTGCAGATCCTAGCGTGGGCCATCGTCGTTAGATCGTTGTAAGTCGTGCTTGGAGATCTGTTGGGGATTACTTCAGACTGAGGGTCAGCTCTTGGCGATCGGAGCTTAGCTTTAGTTTATCTTTTGCTTTATGTACACTATTACCATTCAGAGACTTCTGTATATATTGTTTTGGATCGTTTGCACTCCACATATGTATTTTTGGCTCTATACTATGATACCAGGTCTTGGGGTTTGGTTTAGTTTCCGCATCTGTATATATATATTCCAGTTATCTATTCTCTTCATCTTGTTTCCCTTACTTTTGCTTATTAAACTACCCTCTCGCTTATTTGTTAGATAGTAGCCCATTACTAATTATCCTGGGCTACGGGGATTGGTTCGCCTACTGGGGGAGTTGTAGGTGCCATCATGACCGAGAAATCGGGTCGTGACACAAACTCTTCTATGTCCCACTTCATACCACACCACTAGTTGAGCTACCTCAAATCTCTATACATCTTCGCCGCTCCTGGATGAATGGAGTATCTAGAATTATGTGCCTCATGAAGTATCGACTGAATCAAATTGCCAACCCTCGGAACACAAAGTCAGCCATCAAACCTCAAAATACCATCAAAACCCAAAGTTGCTCGGCTGGCTGATAAACGCCCAAATCGTTCTCTCCAAGTAGGAAGCCATGATGATTGCATAGTCAAAACAAAATTTATAATTTCCAATGAGTGTCGTGGTCATACCCAAGGGAACAATGTAGTCGCAATCGAGTTAATAAAGAGTCCAAGCAACTTATTGAAGTTCATTTAGGAAAGGGGGAGAGAAGATATATAAAAAAGGGGGTTTTTAACTACAACTAAAAGATAAAGAAAAACAAATAAAAGATATATTGATCAATGGATCTCACCTTGCTTTCGCCAAGCAAGGATAACAAGGGAGATATGGGCTTGGAAATTCAAATTCACAAGATTTGCACCCGATTGACACTTAGGTAGTCTTAGTCATAAATGTGGAATGCTATATCTCGATCAACATCAACATGTCTGATGATTTCAGTTAGAACATCATTCGGTGCGATAAACAAGCAACTAATTAACTTGGGGAGGTCGTCCTATTCCTAGCTCAGACCCTTAAATAGGAGATTCCATGATAGGAGCTATTCCTATCCTCCAATCTAGATGGCTTCCCAAGTACCCACTATTGAATCTTCCCCAATTTAGGGAAATTCTCTCCCGAGAAATAACCCAAATCAAAAAGCTAAGTCAATGTTTGAAACCATTGACCATAAATTCAAGCAATGGAAGATTCAAGAGCCCAAAATAATTAAACAAGAACAAAATCTATATATGAATTCAATAACCCAAACAAGAATTATCACTAATACAAACCCAAAATCTCAAGTCAACAATACTCCAATAGAATAGCAATTAAGAAAAAGAGTTGAAGAATGGAAACTTAAGATTTTACAATAAAGAGCATCCAAATCTTCACTCCTATGGTGTTGTGGATAAACCTTGCTCCCAAGCTTGCTCAAAAGTTTTGAAAATAGCAAAATATATCTTCCCAATTGGTTGGGAAGAGTTTTATGTGAATTGGGGTTTCCAAAAATGGGAATTTCCAAATTTCCCCCGCAGCTGATCAAACCTTAATCCTGATCGCGAAGGTCACGCACACGATTGCGAGGCTCTAAAATTTCCTTCCACGCAGTCGCGTGGATTCACATTGCGGTAGCATAGGTTTAGCTCTGTCCTTGTGCATCACAGTTGCGTGGCTCCACTTTCGCGATTGCGATAAGCAATATTGCGCCAGTGATCAGCAGTTCCTTTTAACTCCATTTTGACTGTTTTTCACTCTAATCTTTCCCGAACACTTCGAAAGCATAGAAACCTGTAAACCAGAAGAAATTCTTGTCAAATTGCACTCTTTATCCACTTTATACTAGCAAAGGTATTGTTTTACGGGAAAATGTGACTTTATGTGGTGAAAACCATTTCGAAATTGAAGTCAAAACGATTTCATTCAAAGCAAGAGTCGCCACTCAGTTTTTATAAAGTAAAAACCAAGAAAAACTTAGAAGAATTTTTTAAATCCAAAATAGATAAAGACTTTAAAAATTTTGAGATTTTGGGTAAGAGTTCATATTAATACTCCAAGAAGGTTTTTAAGGCATTTGGAGTATACGCTAACTCGCGGTTATCCGAACTTGTATGAAAAAAAACTTGTTGACTAAGTTTTGAAAAGAACTTAATATGAAACATCTTGTTTTTATCTTGATTCAAGAAAACATGACAAATATAACTTAATGAAAAATATTATTTTGATATTCATTTTTTGAAATGGAAACATACAGAGAAGTAGTTTTTTTTTTAAAAAAGAACGGAGCATGCTTGTTTTGACAACCTTTTTTAAGATGTCACACACAGTCATTTTAAAATGGGCAGAACAGAAAAGAAAAAGGGAAAAACAAAATGAAAACATTCAAGCACTCTAGGGTTTAACAACCATTTCAACCCAAACGGACTTTAAGCTAAGCATTTCACAATCTCTTATCACTAAATCAAATGAACAACCTAAAATTACCATGAATGTTTCTAAAGAAAACGCAAGGAAAACAAACAGTTCTACATTATTCTAGAAAGAAGAAAAGAGAAAGGAGAAAATGAAGAGTGTTACCTTTCTTTTGGCAGTGAACAGGACAACAAGCTTCGCTGGAAATTTCACCACCGCCGAGACTATTGACAAACTCATCAGAGTTTGATTTTGTGTTTCTTCTCTCTAAATAGTTGATTCGATTGTGTAAGGTTAGAGAATTGTTTCCCCAAAACCCTTAATTTTTCCCCAAATCCGCTAACCCCACATGAAGAAATGAGAGGGCTACTTATAAGAAAATTTTCGGGTGAGATTGGGGGGGAAGGGGTTTTCTGCGAATTTCCTTTGAGAAATTTGAAATCCTTAGCTGGGTAACGCTAACAACAGAGGGTTTGTACAAGCTTATACCAATTTTAGCCCAAATCGTGGATATAATGCCACCTAGCAACCTCTAGAAGTTTCTGGGTTGCCAGCTCATCATCTTGATCGAAAAATAGACGTCGTTTGGGAATTTTAATGAAGGTTGAGCTTTTTTTGAAGCTGTGAACGTTGGGGTTTTGAGTTGTCATTTAAGAAATGATGAAGATGGAGAAGGAAAAGTTGTACTGAGGAGCTGACGTGTTGTACGAGGTGCGTTGATCATACAACAAAGAGAGTGAGATGCGTGAGAGGGCAGCGGCTAGGGTTTCTGATGAGCTGAGAGAAGAGAAGAAGATGGTGAAGGGATATTGGGTTTGTCTGAATTGAGGTGAAAGAGAAAAGGCGTATAAGGGTGATGTTGGGCCGGGTCAGTATGGGGTCAGGGACCTCCATGGACCTTGCATCCGGGCCTGGGGCTACGGGCTGTGTGTGCCGGAGAAAGGGTATACGGCGGAGTAGAGGTATACGGGCAGTGTCCTTCCATGGAACCTACCTGTTGGGCCGGATCGGCACCGGAGGAGGTACATACAGAGATACCATTTCACTTGAGATCTTCATGCATCATATCATTCATTGTTTCAGGCTCCACCCTTGTTTGTTTTTTGTTGATTGTACGCTCCGGTAGTATGGGATGCCAGAGGGTTTGTTTTAACTTGTTTGTGTTCCTCGGTTGTATGGGCGGCCGGGGGACTGTAGGTAGACTCTTGCTATTTACTTGTAGAATTGTTCCCTGTTACAGTTAATTATGAAATAGGTTACTGCTAGACTGTTAGTTGCTGGATTTGAGATTGATATGATTAGTTGGGCTTGATTCATGTCTATAAGCATGCCTATCATTACTCTTTCTCTCTTCTTCTTACACTTGAGGTTACCGGTATACCGTTCATTTCGTAAACTTATTATGTATACACTGTTATTGCAAGGACTCCAGGTGCATTATTTCTTACTTTCACCTGTGTCTATGGTGTATATATTTGGCTTACTGGCCTCACATGTGGTTCTGTTGACTTCCTTCTTTGCTAGTTCCTGTGTACCTTTTGTTGATTTTTGTGACTACTTGCTTCTATTCTTTCTGTTACTACGCTTTTATCTTATATGTGCCCAGTCGGCCTATGATACCTACAGGGTACCTTATGCCTCGCATTTGGTGCTCACCCTACCCCCTGCATCTTTGGGTGCAGATCCTCGCGTGGGCCATCATCGTTAGATCGCTGTAAGTCATGCTTGGAGATCTGTTGGGGATTACTTCAGACTGAGGGTGAACTCTTGGCGATCGGAGCTTAGCTTTAGTTTATCTTTTTCTTTATGTACTCTATTACCATTCAGAGATATCTGTATATATTATTTTGGATCGTTTGCACTCCACGTATGTAGTTTTGGCTCTATACTTTGATACCATGTCTTGGGGTTTGGTTTAGTTTCCGCATATGTATATATATTCCTGTTATCTATTCTCTTCATCTTGTTTCCCTTACTTTTGCTTATTAAACTACCCTTCCGCTTATTTGTTAGATAGTAGCCCATTACTAACTGTCCTGGGCTACGGGGATTGGTTCGCCTACTGGGGGGGGTGGCGGTTGTAGGAGCCATCATGACCGAGAAATTGGGTCGTGACAACTTGGTATCAGAGCTTTAGGTTCACCGGTGTCATCGGTATAGGAGCCAATGTCTAGTAGAGTCCTGCGGATCAGGGCGGAGACGTCCGTGCTCAATCTTTGAGAGTCTACAGTGACATTTTAGGAAATTTGACTCTTTCATTGCTTCTGTGTCATGCGTGGAACCTTTGTAATTTCTCGAAATCCTATTTGTTCTACTTCATTCTTCTGCAGATGGTTCGTACGAGATCATCGGCATCACGCGGAGATGAGCCTCTCACTCCAGCTAAGGGTCAAGGACGCCCTCGAGCAGTGGAACCTACTAGGGCTGCTAGAGTAGAGATAGAGCCCGAGCGGCATGTGGATCAGGGGGCAGCCCAGGTCCCACCAGCTCTAGCACCAGCTCCAGCACCATCTCCAGCGCTAGCTCCAGTACAAGCTCCAACACCAGCTCCAGTACCAGCTCCAGTGCCCACTTCTGTGCCAGCTCCAGCCACAGCTCAGTCTCCAGATATTCGGGGATTACTATTACAGCTTTTGGGTATGATTGGAGAGCGGCCTTCTGAGGTAGCGCAAATATCTGCTCAGGGGGCAGCCCTGGGTGCACAGAGCTCAGGAGCGCAGCCTGCTACTATGACTCCTCGTGCGAAGTTCATTCTGGTTCCATTTGTTGCACAGCCTCTTTGCTCCTCGCCCAGCTATGATAGAGTCAGAGCAGAAGGCGTTGGGTAGGTTTTTGAGGTTTGCACCTCCGAGGTTTGTTGGTACTTCTGGACAGGATCCACATGACTTTATTACTACATGTGAGGAGATATTGCATTATTTGGGTTTGTTGGAGACTCATGGGGTTGGTTATACTACTTATCAGTTAGAGGGCCCAGCGAAGTTATGGTGGAGGGCTCATGTGGCTTGTAGACCACCATCGTCACCTCCTTTGACCTGGTTGGAGTTTTATGAGGCCTTTATGGCCAAGTTCCTACCTCAGAGTGATCGTGAGCGTCGCAGGGAGTAGTTTACTCACCTTATGCAGGGGTCTACGACCGTCTCAGAGTATGAGACCCATTTTCATCAGCTAGCACCATTCGGAGCTATGATCATTGCAACCGAGGCAGATAGGATTCGCAGATTTGTAAGGGGTTTGAGGCCAGAGATCAGGCAGCCAGCTGAGATATTAATTGCCGGTGGTCGGTCATTTTAGGTTGTCGTAGACTATGCCCGTACTGTGGAGGGCTTACAACGACATGATCAGAGGTCCAGAGATAAGAGGCCTCGACATCAGGGTGTCTACAGTGGTTGCAGATATAGTGGTAGAGATTCTGGCCAGTGGAGCTGGAGTTATCAGTCACAGCAGCACCAGGGTCAGTCCAGCCGACCGGTTCAGGCTTCCCTTCAGACTTTCGGTAGTACCCAGTTCGAGCATGGTCAGAGCAGCCATAAGGGCTATGGCGTCCAGTCTTCAAGGGGTACAATTTCTGGGGCATCAGGCCGTGGTGGTCATACGGGACCTGCTGGTTTATCTCGACTGAATAAGCCGTCAGGGGATTATTTTACTTGTGGTGCGATTGGTCATTTTGCTAGAGATTGCCCTCAGCAGGGTACGGTTCAGCTGGCCGTGCCTTTATGAGCAGTTCAGCCTCCGGCTAGAGGGAGTGGTCGTCAAAGTAGAGGTGGTGCTCCGCGCGGCAGAGCAGGTGGTAGGGATGGCGGTCGGGCAGGTGGAGGTCGTCATCAGTTTTACGCGGTCCCTAGAAGACCAGAGGTAGAGGCCTCAAATGCTGTGATTACAGGTACGATTTCTGTGTGCCATCAGTTTGCTATGGCTTTATTTGATCCTGGATCCACTTGTTCATACGTATCTGCCTACTTTGTGCCTTGTTTGGGGTTGGCTAGTGAGCCATTATCTGTTCATGTTTCTGTTTTGACCCCAGTAGGAGATTCTTTAGTAGTGGATCGGATTGTGAGATCTGTATGTTATCTATTGGTGATTCAGAGACTTGGGGTGATTTGATGATTCTTGATATGCTAGATTTTGATGTGATACTGGGCATGGACTGGTTATCCCCTCACCGTGTGGTTTTGGATTGTTATGCCAAGACCATTATCATAGCTGTGCCCGGTGTATCCCCGGTTGTATGGCAGGGTTCTCTTAGCCATGCAGCATCTGGGATCATCTCTTGTGTTCGAGCTAGGAAGTTTATTTCCCGTGGGTGTTTAGCTTATCTAGCATATGTCCGAGATGTTAGTGCTGACCCCACTTCTCCTGAGTCTGTTCTTGTGGTTAGAAACTTCCTCGATTTGTTTCCTACCGACCTGCCAGGCCTTCCAGCTGAGAGAGATATTGATTTAACTATTGAGCTAGAGTTGGGCACTAGGCCCATTTCTATTTCTACTTACCGTATGGCTCCTGCTGAGTTGAGAGAGCTTAAGGAGAAGCTCCAGGATCTGTTAGCTAAGGGGTTTATTAGACCTAGTGTGTCACCTTGGGGTGCTCCTGTTCTCTTCTTGAAGAAGAAGGATAGGTCGATGCGCATGTGTATTGATTATCGACAGCTGAATAGGGTGACAGTGAAGAATAGGTATCCGATGCCGAGGATTGATGATTTGTTTGACCAGCTTCAGGGTTCAGTCATGTTTTCGAAAATTGATTTGAGGTCTGGCTACCATCAGTTGAGGATTAGGGCGGAGGAGGACATCCCTAAGACAACATTCAGAATACGTTATGGCCATTATGTGTTCCTGGTAATGTCTTTTGGGTTGACTAATGCCCCCGCAGCGTTTATGAACTTGATGCACAGGTTCTTGGCCTGTATTTGGACTCATTTGTGATAGTTTTTATAGACGACATCTTGGTATACTCGCGTAGTAGAGATGAGCATGAGCAGCACTTGAGGGTTATACTCCAGACTTTGAGGGATCATCGGCTGTATGCCAAGTTCTCAAAGTGCAAATTTTGGCTTGAGTCAGTTGCATTCCTAGGGAACGTGGTGTCTAAGGCTGGGATTAGGGTTGACCCGGGAGAGATTTCTGTGGTTTGTGATTGGCCTAGACTTACTACTGCTACTGAGGTCCGCATCTTTATTAGATTAGCAGGTTACTACTGATGGTTCGTTGAGGGATTTTCTTCCATAGAAGCACCCTTGACTATGCTGACTAGGAAGGATGTCCCATTTCAGTGGTCGGATCAGTGTGAGGATAGCTTCCAGAGGCTTAAGGCCCTATTGACTTCAGCTCCAGTTTTGACTTTGCCGATTGAGGGTTAGAGCTTCTCCGTGTACTGTGATGCTTCTAGGGTTGGTCTTGGTTGTTTGTTGATGCAGCAGGGTTGAGTAATAGCATATGCATCGAGGCAGCTAAAGTTCCACGAGCGCAACTACCCCACTCATGACTTAGAGTTGGCGGCGGTAGTTTTCGCGCTCAAGATCTGGAGGCATTACCTATATGGAGTTCACTGTGAGATCTTCACTGATCACCGTAGTCTTCAGTATATCACGAGTCAGTGAGAGTTGAACTCAAGACAGAGGAGATGGGTCGAGTTACTGAAGGACTATGACTTCACTATTCTGTATCATCCGGGCAAGGCAAATATGGTAAAGGGTGCCTTGAGCTGGAAGGCAGTGAGTATGGGTAGCCTAGCTTCTCTTTCAGTTTTAGAGCGACCGTTGGCCTTGGACATCCAGTCCTTGGCTAACCATTTGGTTAGGCTTGACTTGTCGGATCCTAGCAGAGTTCTCGCCAGTATTGAGGTTCGTTCTACTTTGATTGATCAGATTCAGAGTCGTCAGTTTGAGGATCAACAGTTGTGTGACCTTCGTGATCGGGTTGTTCAAGGTGAGACCAGCCAGGCTACTCTAGATTCAGATGGGGTTCTGAGGTTTGATAGTCGCCTTTGTGTTCTGAGGATTAGTGATTTGATTCAGTTGATACTTCATGAGGCACATTGTACTAGATACTCCATTCACCCTGGCACATCAAAGATGTATAGAGACTTGAGACAACTTTACTGGTGGAGTGGTATAAAGTGGGATATAGCGGAGTTCATATCTCGGTTGCTGAACTGTCAGCAGGTTAAGTTCGAGCACATGAGACCTGGTGGTTTGATGCAACGACTTCCCATTCCTGAGTGGAAGTGGGAAGGGATTACTATGGACTTCGTTATTGGTTTTCCTCGTACTTCTCATGGGTTTGATTCCATATGGGTGATTGTCGATAGGCTGACTAAGTCAGCACATTTCTTGTCGGTTCAGACATCTTATGGCGCGGAGAGGTTAGCTAAGATCTACCTTCATGAGATTATTCGGTTGCACGGGGTCCCAGCTTCTATCATTTCAGACTGCGGCACTCAGTTCACATCTCAGTTCTTAAGGTCTATTCAACGATATTTGGGTACAGAGGTTCATCTTAGTACCGCTTTCCACCCCCAGACAGATGGCCAGTCCGAGAGGACCATTCAGGTCCTGGAGGACATGCTTCGGGCCTGTGTTCTTGACTTTGGAGGTTCGTGGGATCAGTTTGTGCCTTTGGCTGAGTTTTCTTATAATAATAGTTTCCATTCGAGCATTGGCATGGCACCTTTTGAGGCCTTGTATGGTAGGCGTTGCAGATTGCCGATTGGTTGGTTTGATGGCTCTGAATCTAGGCCACAAAGTACAGATTTGCTTCGATATTCCTTAGATCAGGTTCGAGCGATTCAGGACAGACTTCGGGCAGCTCAGAGCAGGCAGAAGAGTTATGCTGATCGTAGGCTTCATGCCTTGGAGTTTAGTGTCGGTGACTTGGTGTTTCTCCGTGTATCGCCCATGAAGGGCGTGATTATATTTGGTAGGCAGGGCAAGCTTAGCCCCAGGTACATTGGGCCGTTTGAGATTCTTCAGAGGGTTGGTAGCGTTGCCTATCAGTTTGCCTTGCCTCCGATGTTTTCAGCTATACATCCTGTATTTCATGTTTCGATGTTGCGTCGGTATGTCCCAGATGAGTCTCATTTGTTGCAGTGGGATTGAGTTCAGTTGGGTGAGGGTTTAGCCTTTGTTGAGGAGCCGGCAACTATTTTGGCCAGAGATGTCAGGAGATTGAGGTCTCGAGAGATCCCGGTTGTTAAGGTTCAATGGAGGCACCGTCCAGTTGAGGAGGCTACCTGGGAGACCGAGAGAGATATGCAGGCTCAGTATCCGCAGCTGTTTGAGTCTTCAGGTACCCCCTTGACCTTGACTTTCAAGGACGAAAGTCCTTTTTAGTAGTGGATGATGTAATGAGCCTTCCGGTTATTTCCACGTATACGTTTTCCTTGTACCGTGATGAGCTTGTTTGTAGCGGCTCCAAGTCATTTAAGGCTTGTCGGGACCGGTATTTCGGTGTTGGGTCCATTTGTTTGGTCGTATGATAAATTTTGAAGTCAAGCAAGTCGGCAAAAGTTATCGTAAGTTTCTTTAATAAATTTTCTGAACTTTGTGTAAAATGTCTCAGAGTTTTTCTCTCAATATATAAAGAGTTATAAGTCCCCCAAAATACCAAATGGAAGGTCTACGAGTCTAGTTTCTAACAGACAAAACCTCACGTCCAACTGATCTCGGAGTAAAAAGTTATGACTGTTTTACCGCGGACTGTCTGGCGGAAATCGGGTCGCGAACCGGGGCGCGAACCGGGTCGGGTCAAGATCGATTTAAAGCCTCAACTTCACGTTTTAAAATGCCATTTCAGTTCTGAAACCGTGAGAAAACATAAGGGAGGGTTCCAAGAGAGTTCTTGAGTATCAAAATTGTGCGATGGTGAATTGCGAACCTAAATTTAAGAATTTTATTAGCATCGCGCGTATATTTGAAAATATTTTATTTTAAAGTTATATTTTTTATTACCTTTTTAAAGTATTCTAATGTGTATGAAAAATACTTTTGTTATGACATAATTGTGTATGTATTTATTTTATAAGGTTTTTATACATTGTATTATTTTAACGGAGAGAGTAAATTTAGTTATGTTAAAAATTATTATTATAATATAGTAGGTTTTGTTTGAAATAATTTTCTATTAATTATGGTATATTCAAAAAGCTATATTTATTCTACCATAAATTTACGTAATACCCGAATACATACGAAGCGAAACGAAAATAAGTGTAGTGTAGCCACCTCCACTACACGTGGAGGTGGAGGAAGTGGGCAGCCATTGATTAATTCATTAAGTGGCAGCCATTTACTAATTTGCTGGCAACAACTTTTCTAATTTTCTCTTTTACCTACTTGAATATATTAGATGGAAGTTAACTTATGCCTTGGAAGTGGCCATTAAAGTATATGTCAATACATATATATGCTATACGTGTACTGAAGAGGATTTGGTAGGATCAATACTTTGACATTATATTTGTCACCGAAAGAAAATCAATTATCTACGTCAAGTTATTCAAGCTCGAGTTCGAGTTTGACTTCGTGTTGGAGCTTTTTCGGAGAGGTTGATGCTTGTCATCGGACGACAGGTAGGTTACGGTTTATTTTCCCTACACTCCGCATATATAGGATAAAATTGTATTAATGGGCATCCTTGGGTTGGTTTATTAGGTTGGTACCACTGACCTCGACCGCTTTATTCATGTCGGCCTACTTTTGTTCCTCCGTTGCTTGTAGTACTTGCCGATATATTTTATTTACCCTTGTGGTCCTGTGAGACCTTGTTGACTCTGGAAGATAGAAGGTGGGGTTTTGGGAATGTCCGCGAGTCCCGGGCATAGAACTATCCTTCTAGGCTGGTTATGCTTGCTGAGTAGTTGTGGGCCTGTGCAGGGTCGATAGGTTGATTGTGAGCTGCTGGGCAGCTATTGTGTTTGATCATACCATTTCCATGCATATAAAGAGGTTTTATCCATGTTTTACTACGGTTTGGGCTTCGGGCCTACTGACACTATTTTCTAAACCTTGCATGACCCCGGGGGCCCGTTTTCGATGGAAATAATCTGGAAATGGTTTGATTTAACTTGTGAATATTCTTGGGTAAAAGAAGGTGAAATTATGATTTAAATCATCAGTTTTACGATTAACGCTAGACTCGGCAGGGCCGGGGTGCTAGTTAGTTTTCTTGCTATTTGAGATAATTTTAGCCTGGGTCGGACCAAGCAACCGAGATGACTTTCTACTGTTTAGACCCGGTTATACCCGGGCACCCTTGGAGGTTTTTTTGAGATATTTTCCTACTACTTTAGTCCTAGACAGGGTCTGGGCATGCATATTCGAGACTGGGTCTCTATCTTGAACCCGGACATGCTTCCGGACGACATGTTTTGATACTGAGTTTTAGCATGGGGTCAGGGACCTCCATGGACCTTGCCATCCGGGCCTGGGGCTGTGGGCTGCGTGAGCCGGAGGAAGGGTATACGGCGGAGTAGAGGTATACGGGCAGTGTCCTTCCATGGAACCTACCTGCTGGCCCGATTCGGGACCGGAGGAGGTACATACAGAGATACCATTTCACTTGAGATATTCATGCATCATATGATTCATTGTTTGAGGCTCCACCCTTGTTTGTTGTTTGTTGATTGTACGCTCCGGTAGTATGGGATGCCTAAGGGTTTGTTTTCACTTGTTTGTGTTCCTCGGTTGTATGGGCGACTGGAGGACTGTAGGTAGACTCTTGCTATTTACTTGTAGAATTGTTCCCTGTTACGGTTAATTATGAAATTAGTTACTGCTAGACTGTTAGTTACTGTATTTGAGATTGATATGATTAGTTGGGCTTGATTCATGTCTCTAAGCATGTCTATCATTACTCTTTCTCTCTTCTTCTTACACTTGAGGTTACCGGTATACCGTCCATTTCGTAAACTTATTTTGTATACACTGTTATTGCAAGGTCCCCAGGTGCGTTATTTCTTACTTTCACCTGTGCCTATGGTGTATATATTTGGCTTACTGGCCTCACATGTGGTTCTGTTGACTTCCCTCAGGGCTAGTTCCTGTGTGCCTTTTGTTGATTTCTGGGACTACTTTCTTCTATTCTGTCTGTTACTACGCTTTTATCTTATATGTGCCCAGTCGGCCTATGATACCTACTGGGTACCTTATGCTTCGCATTTGGTGCTTACCCTACCCCCTGCATCTTTGGGTGCAGATCCTAGCGTGGGCCATCGCCGTTAGATCGCTGTAAGTCGTGCTTGGAGATCTGTTGGGGATTACTTCAGACTGAGGGTGAGCTCTTGGCTATCGGAGCTTAGCTTTAGTTTATCTTTTGCTTTATGTACACTATTACCATTCAGAGACTTCTGTATATATTGTTTTGGATCATTTGCACTCCACGTATGTAGTTTTGGCTCTATACTATGATACGAGGTCTTGGGGTTTGGTTTAGTTTCCGCATATGTATATGTATATTCCTGTTATCTATTCTCTTCATCTTGTTTCCCTTACTTTTGCTTATTAAACTACCCTCCCGCTTATTTGTTAGATAGTAGCCCATTACTAACTGTCCTGGGCTACGGGGATTGGTTCGCCTACTAGGGGGGTTGTAGGTGCCATCATGATCGAGAAATTGGGTCGTGACACAAACTCTTCTATGTCCCACTTCATACCACACCACTAGTTGAGCTACCTCAAATCTCTATACATTTTCGCCGCTCCAGGATGAATGGAGTATCTAGAATAATGTGCCAAATGAAGTATCAACTGAACGCCAACCCTCGGAACACAAAGTCAGCCATCAAACCTCAAAATACCATCAAAACCCAAAGTTGCTCGGCTGGCTGATTAATGCTGAAATCGTTCTCTCCAAGTAGGAAGCCATGCCGATTGCATAGTCAAAACAAAATTTATAATTTCCAACGAGTGTCGTGGTCATACCCAAGGGAACAATGTAGTCGCAATCGAGTTAATAAAGAGTCCAAGCAAGTTATTGAAGTTCATTTAGGAAAGGGGGAGAGAAGATATATAAAAAATGGGGGTTTTAACTACAACTAAAAGATAAAGAAAAACAAATAAAAGATATATTGATCAATGGCTCTCACCTTGCTTTCTCCAAGCAAGGATAACAAGGGAGATATGGGCTTGGAAATTCAAATTCACAATATTTGCACCCGATTGACACTTAGGTAGTCTTAGTCATAAGTGTGGAATGCTATATCTTGATCAACATCGACATGTCTGATGATTTCAGTTAGAACATCATTCGGTGCGATAAACAAGAAACTAATTAACTTGGGGAGGTCATCCTATTCCTAGCTCAGACCCTTAAATAGGAGATTCCATGATAGGAGCTATTCCTAGCCTCCAATCTAGATGGCTTCCCAAGTACCCACTATTGAATCTTCCCCAATTTAGGGAAATTCTCTCCCGAGAAATAACCCAAATCAAAAAGCTAAGTCAATGTTTGAAACCATTGACCATAAATTCAAGCAATGGAAGATTCAAGAGACCAAAATAATTAAACAAGAACAAAATCTATATATGAATTCAATAACCCAAACAAGAATTATCACTAATACAAACCCAAAATCTCAAGTCAACAATACTCCAATAGAATAGCAATTAAGAAAAGGAGTTGAAGAATGGAAACTTAAGATTTTACAATAAAGAGCATCCAAATCTTCACTCCTATGGTGTTGTGGATAAACCTTGCTCCCAAGCTTGCTCAAAAGTTGTGAAAATAGCAAAATATATCTTCCCAATTGGTTGGGAAGAGTTTTATGTGAATTGGGATTTCCAAAAATGGGAATTTCCAAATCTTCCTCGCAGCTGATCAAACCTTCATCCTGATCGCGAAGGTCACGCACACGATTGCGAGGCTCTAAAATTTCCTTCCACGCAGTCGCGTGGATTCACATTGCGGTAGCATAGGTTTACCTCTGTCCTTGTGCATCACAGTTGCGTGGCTCCACTTTCGCGATTGCGATAAGCAATATTGCGCCAGTGATCAGCAGTTCCTTTTAACTCCATTTTTACTTGTTTTCACTCTAATCTTTCCTGAACACTTCTAAAGCATAGAATCCTGTAAACCAGAAGAAATTCGTGTCAAATTTCACTCTTTATCCACTTTATACTAGCAAAGGTATTGTTTTACGGGAAAATGTGACTTTATGTGGTGAAAACCATTTCGAAATTGAAGTCAAAACGATTTCATTCAAAGCAAGAGTCGCCACTCAGTTTTTATAAAGTAAAAACCAAGAAAAACTTAGAAGAATTTTTTAAATCCAAAATAGATAAAGACTTTAAAATTTTTGAGATTTTGGGTAAGAGTTCATATTAATACTCCAAGAAGGTTTTTAAGGCATTTGGAGTATACGCTAACTCGCGGTTATCCGAACTTGTATGAAAAAAAACTTGTTGACTAAGTTTTGAAAAGAACATAATATGAAATATCTTGTTTTTATCTTGATTCAAGAAAACATGACAAATATAACTTAATGAAAAATATTATTTTGATATTCATTTTTTGAAGTGGAAACATACAGAGAAGTAGTTTTTTTTAAAAAGAACGGAGCATGCTTGTTTTGACAACCTTTTTTAAGATGTCACACACAGTCATTTTAAAATGAGCAGAACAGAAAAGAAAAAGGGAAAAACAAAATGAAAACATTCAAGCACTCTAGGGTTTAACAACCATTTCAATACAAACGGACTTTAAGCTAAGCATTTCACAATCTCTTATCACTAAATCAAATGAACAACCTAAAATTAACATGAATGTTTCTAAAGAAAACGCAAGGAAAACAAACAGTTCTACATTATTCTAGAAAGAAGAAAAGAGAAAGGAGAAAATGAAGTGTGTTACCTTTCTTTTGGCAGTGAACAGGACAACAAGCTTCGCCGGAAATTTCACCACCGCCGAGACTAGTGACAAACTCATCAGAGTTCGATTTTTAGTGTTTCTTCTCTCTAAATAGCTGATTCGATTGTGTAAGGTTAGAGAATTGTTTCCCCAAAACCCTTAATTTTTCCCCAAATCCGCTAACCCCACATGAAGAAATGAGAGGGCTACTTATAAGAAAATTTTCGGGTGAGATTGGGGGGGGGGGAAGGGGTTTTCTAGGAATTTCCTTTGAGAAATTTGAAATCCTTAGCTGGGTAACGCTAACAACAGAGGGTTTGTACGAGCTTATACCAATTTTTGCCCAAATCGCGGATATAATGCCACCTATCAACCTCTAGAAGTTTTTGGGTTGCCAGCTCATCATCTTGATGGAAAAATAGACGTCGTTTGGGAATTTTAATGAAGGTTGAGCTTTTTTTGAAGCTGTGAATGTTGGGGTTTTGAGTTGTCGTTTGAGAAATGATGAAGAGGGAGAAGGAAAAGTTGTACTGAGGAGCTTACGTGTTGTACGAGGTGCGTTGATCATACAACAAAGAGAGTGAGATGCGTGAGAGGGCAGCGGCTAGGGTTTCTGATGAGCTGAGAGAAGAGAAGAAGATGGTGAACGGGTATTGGGTTTGTCTGAATTGAGGTGAAAGAGAAAAGGCGTATAAGGGTGATGTTGGGCCGGGTCGATCGCGTAAATGTGTTGGGCTACACGGATTAATTGGCTTAAATGTTGGTCAGCTGAAATAAGGGGTTACAAGGGGATAATTAAATAATGGCCACATTTGCAAAAATGTGGCCAAAAGGTTAAGGAGATAGACAAATTGATTGGATTTTAGGATAAATCTGGCTAGAATTCAAATGGTTTTATAGGGATAGGCTAGAATTAAAATAAGAGTGAATCAATTATAATTACCTCTTGAGCTTAATCAACTTAAACAATTTGAAATAATTATCGCATTTAACACTTAATTACCTTTTTAAACAAATTATGAAATTAATTATTTAATTTATCTCTATTTGAAATAATTTGGAGAAAAATCAAGCGTTTAATCTTTTAAAAGGATTTTCTTATGAAATTAAACTTTAAAATAGTTCTTTAAGTAAAATTATATAAATTACACATAATTAACTATGAAAGATATAAATTGTTACTCAAACTAATTTAAAGCTAATTTGAAAAATGTTTTATCCCTTTTTACAAAACAATTATTTCAAAAATTGTTTATAATTCAAAAGGCTCAAGATTAATTCGTAATGTGGAGGGTAAAAATTGAGTGTCAACAGTTGCCCCTCTCTTTGGGTAGGGTGAGTGTAATGAACTCTGTGCAATGGGAATTGACGTTCCCAATTTTATCCGACCATAGATTCATCTTTAAGAAACGGTTGGTTTTAGCACGAATTTAAAAGAGTTCCAAACTATTCTGATTTTCAGAGTACGGAGAGACCAGAAATCTGGGGAGTAAGAGGATTGGGAGGAGTTAGGAATGCAGCCGAGTTTTCAAAATAGAGCATGCCTACATATCCCAAGACTTGACAATCAGGCTGCTTGTAGTTCGACTCAATTAGTGGAACAAGTAATCTTTATGTTAAGACAATCTTTGGCTCAGAATGAGTGACAAATAATATGAGCTATAGAAAAGAGGCTTGTAACCCCTTAACTATGAATGTGGACCTCTTCACACCCATAAGTAAGATTTTACCTGGGCATAATTTTCAAAGCTCGAGGTGTATCATCACTCGGATTTGAAAAGAAGGAATATTGCGTCCAGCGTGAGTGCATAAAATACACTGGATGTGAAACTAAGACCCCAAAGATAGGAAATACCACCATACCTTTTGATAGGGGTATGGTTTGATGGTGGTGAAAAGTCATTCCTCAACTCGTGTCCAAACAGTTTGGTATTCCTCTTTGGACTATGTCCCAGTTCACTGCTAAGAAAAAGTTTCAAGTTGTGATGCATCATTTTTGGTGTAGTCCGTACCTGTGGTTTTTCTTTGATAATTTCATCCTTCTCGGATGCTCTAGACAACATCTCAAAACAAAATTGTTAGTAGTAACATAATTCTATTTGGGGAGGTAGTTTCTTCATCATACCTCATCATTGGGTTATGTCTGAATATTAGGTTATGACATCTTTGATGTACTTTGTATCTTTTGTTCTGGTTCGAGGTTTTCATCCTCTTGGATGTTCTCGGCAATACTTTGAACAGAGATGTTAGTAGTAAAGTGATTCAATGGAGAAAGATAGCTTTGTACCTTATTTTTAGCGTATGTTGCTTTTTGAAGCGTATGTCATCCTTTCCTGTTTTTGGCTTAGGAAATAGCGACTTTCATGACATAGAGACATGATAGCCTTCATGTTGATTTTCATTGTTGTGACTTAACACTTTGCGCATTCCCTTTGTTGCGGCTTAGAAGTGTTAGCTTTGTGCATTCTCGTTGCTGCGACTTAAATTTTGCGCATTCCCATTGTTGCAGCTTAAAAGTGTTAGATTTGTGCATTTCCATTGTTTCAACTTAAACACTTTGTGCGTTCCCGTTGTTGCGGCTTAAAAGTGTTAGATTTGCACATTCCCGTTGTTACGACTTAAACACTTTGCGCATTCTCATTGTTGCGACTTAAAAGTGTTGATAATCCAACTGTAACGAGGTGGTTGAATATGGTGATCTTCAAATATAATGACCTTCGTGGTCCTTGCGATGGTGATGGTCCTCTTGACCGTTTGCAGAATTTTCTTGATTGTGATAGCCTTCTTGGCTATTGATATCGGTCTTTTGCATATAATTTTAGGGTGAATCTTGCACATCATCCATATCGATACGACTAATAGATATACCCTACATTATCAGGCTTTGGGTAATCTAGCACATCATCCGACTTTGGGTAGAGGCGGCTTACAAATGCCTTTAATTTTCCAGCTTTCGAGTAATCTTGCACATCATCCGACTTTGGATAGAGGCAGCTTACAGATGTCCTTCAAATTGCCAGTCTTTGGGTAATCCTGCACTTTTATCCGATCTTGGATGTAACGCGACTTACAAATTTCCCTTGAATTGATAGCCTTTGGGTAGTCTTGCACAATATCAACATGGATATGTCGTGGCTTATAGATAACCCTTGGACTGTCAATTTTTTGGTAGTCTTGCACTTTATCCAATTGTGTATATTGTTGCGACTTACGCATTACCCTTGAACTTTTAATCTTCAGGTGATCTTGCACACTATCCGGTTTTAGATATCGCTGTGTCTTACAGATAACTCTTAGACTGTCAAGTTTTGACCGATCTTGCACACTATCAGATTTTAGATATCGCTGTGACTTATAGACGACCTTTGGTCTTTCAATTTTGGGGAAATTCAGTTCATCGTCCGATTTGGATGGCGTCTTACAGACATCCCTCAGACTGCTTTCAACCTCGACGGTAAGTGGTATTTGATTATCAGGGTGACAAGGCCTTTGCCACTCGATGAAATATAATTGCCTCTTCCGTCTATCGATGCTCTTGTATGGATAAGCATACTTCAGAGCGAGACTTTGTTGTCTCTAATAAGAGTGCATAAATATCCTCAATGTTAGACTCCTCCGTCTCACGTGATATCAGATATAAATATGATGAATGCTAGAATTGGCATAATAATAAGGAGGAAAATACATCCTTAATGCCAGACTCCTCCGTCTTACGCGATATAAGATATAAATATGCCGAATGCCAGACTTGGCATAATAAAGGAGCAAATATACCCTCAACGTCAGACTCTTTCATCGTACGCGATATCGGATATAAATATGCTGAGTGCCAGACTTGGCATAATAAATGATGATACTGATAATAATGATATCCTCAATGGTAGACTCCACCGTCTCATGTGATCTCGGATACAAGCATGCTGAGGGTCGATCCTACACAGCAAGTGTGACTTAGGGACGCCTATGAATGTCATCCTGTTTGAAATCGGCCGGTAGAGGGACATAATACTCGCATCGAATGTATCTGCGGTATTAATGAAGATGGTGGTCCTCTTGACATGGTCCTCGCGACATGAAAATATGATGGCCCTCGTGGCATGGTCCTCTCGACATGCATATATGATGGCCTTCATGGCATGGTCCTCTCGACATGCAAATATGATGGCCCTCGTGGCATGGTCCTCTTGACATGCAAATATGATGGCCCTTGTGGCATGGTCCTCTCGACATGCAAATATGATGGTCCTCGTGGCATGGTCCCTGTGATATAATGCCATACAGTATAATGCAACATAATATAATATGATGCAATGCGATATGACATAATATGATGTGACATAATTCTTATGTCATGTAATGTAGTATGATGCAATGTGATGCAATACAGCATGGTCCAATGTGACATGGTGCAATGTGAATGAAAAATATGATGCGATGTAGTGTCGTATGATGCAATGGCCCATGGGAAAGTCATAGAAAACATCACCTTTGGTATTTGTTTTGTCATGTCATCTCCTTTATAGATACATGTGCTCAAGACAAACAGTTAGTAGACATGGTGTCGCTCTTACTAGCGACCTTAATCAAATTTGGAGAAACTTTAAATACTATGTTTATGAAGCTTAATCAAAATAGACTTTTATTTGAAATGTGAATGAAATGGTCGTGTCCATTTCTGGGGACAGCCATAACTACCGTCTTTGAACATCGTCTGTTCGTGGTAATTTCTTTACTTTTTGGGGATTGGCAGAGAATGTCATCGATCTCTTATTTGGTGTCCCAATTCAAAACTACCAAAATGTCCTGATCCGTTTGGGGGCTTGAGAATGTTGTAATTCTCTCTTTATCTTTTATTTTTAGTGAACTATAAGAAGATTTGCCTTTTCTAGGGACTTTTGCCATCTTTGACTTCTTTCCGTTTCGTTGGATTTTCTCGCCAAATTTTGGGGTGTCTGGTCTCGTTGAGTTTCTTTGAACGCATTGGATAACGAGGGACTGCTTTCTAACATACTTTTGGGGAAAACCTGCATCCACAAAAAATGTTAGTTTAGGAGTAAAACTAATCTTTTGTAAATACTTATCAAACAAGTTCTTTGGGAAATAAAGATTTTGAAAAAGGATAGCTTGGAAAGGTCTCTGCCCATCCTGTCATGTGCTCGCTCAACAAATGTCCTTTACTCGAGGCTTTGATTTTTGTGACATATTATTGGCGGACTTTGGAGATCCTTTGTCATCCTAGTTGGGGAGTTGGAAATGATCTTTCGAGAAATCTATCATAGGTTGGAATTAATCCACCTCGGACTTGCTATAACTGGGGATTTTCTGAAGTAGATTCTGATCTCTCAGTGCTGGGGAGCTTTTCGAATTTTAATTCTGAACTCCTGGATTAAGCTTGGTGGAAATTTTGAGATCCCCCTCAAATTTTTAGTTAAAGGTTTCATTACGAATCTTATTCCATTGGCAAGAGACTTGAGACTCTGTGGGGATTGCGAGATTCTTTTCCAATATTTACTTTGGTTACTCTTCGGCACATTCTGTATTCTGACTTGTTGGAGACGGTCTTCGCCTTTTGAATTTTGGAGATTTCTTTCTCGAAAATTCTGCCCTAGTTTCCATTTTCAGGGTGATATGTCTCGGGTCATTGTGGCATTTACGTGTTTACAAGCATTCTCTTATTTTGCTGAAAATGGCCTTCATCTTTTGAATTTTTGAGACTCCTTTCTCAAAAATTCTGCCCCAGTTTCCATTTTCTGGGGTGATATAACCAAGCCGTCATAGCGCCTACGTATCTCGTTGAGGCAAGAATTAGGTCAAACGTAGTTCTTACACTTGAAGTGGGAGAATGTTGGAAATAATTAAAGGGATGACTGAGGTCGGCAAAGGCCGCCTACGTATCTCATTCTTGAGAATTCATGTCAAACATAGTTCAAGATGGGAATGGGAAATATAGATTTTCCTAAGGGGTTGACCGAAGCCGACATAGGCCGCCTACGTATCTCATTCCTGAGAATTCAGGTCAAACGTAGTTCGTACAAAGAGGATAGGGAGTTGTAAAGCTTTTACTAAGCGCAAAACGAATACAATTAGAAAGTGCGATTACAGGGAAGAAATAAAAGGAAGAAGAACCATCTTCAGGCGTAGTATCTCTTCACAATATTAGAGTTGATCGGTTTAGGCCACACTTGTCCATCCATCTCGAACAGAATCAGAGTTCCTCCTGACAACACTTTCTGAATGATATATGGCCCTTTCCAATTGGGTGCAAACTTTCCTTTGTATTCCTCTTGATGGGGAAAATACGATTAAGGACAAGTTGTCCTATGGCAAACATGCGAGCTCTCACTCTTTTGTTGAACACACGAATCATTCGCTGCTTGTACAATTGACCATGGCATACGACACTCATTCTTTTCTCATCAATCAACATGAGTTGCTCGTGATGAGCACGAACCAATTCTTCATTGCTCAGCCCAGCTTCCTGAATGATCCTAAGGGATAGTATTTCAACTTCAGTGGGCATCATTGCTTCCGAATCATATACCAACATATAAGGAGTTGCCCTAGTCGAAGTCCTAACGGTTGTTCGGTATCCTAACAAAGCATAAGGAAACATCTCATGCAAAGATCGATGACTATCCACCATCTTTCTCAAAATCTTCTTGATATTCTTGCTAGCAGCTTCCACAGCTCTGTTCATTTGTGGCCGGTATGCGGTCGAATTACGGTGAGTGATCTTGAATTGCTCACATATTTTTTTCATCAAGTGACTATTCAGATTTTCTCCATTGTCGGTAATCATTGACTCGGGGATCCTGAATTAACAGATTAGGTTGTTCTTAACAAAATCAGCTACAACCTTTTTGGTTACAGACTTGTGAGAAGTGGCTTCCACCCACTTGGTGAGGTAATCGATAGCTACCAAAATGAATCTGTGTCCATTTGAGGCCAGTGGCTCAAAAGGACCAATGACATCCATGCCGTAGGCTACAAAAGGCCAAGGTGCGCTCATAGCATGAAGTTCGCTAGGCGGTACTAAAATCAAATCTTCTGGATCTGACACTTGTGACATTTTTTTACGAACTTGCTACAATCATTTTCCATGGTCATCCAGAAGTATCTGACTCGCAAGATCTTCGTGGATAAAGTGAATCCATTCATGTGGGGGCTACACACTCCAGCATGTACTTCTTCTAACAACCTTATGGCTTTAACCGAGTCAACACATCTTAAGAATCTAAGATCTGGAGTCTTCTTATACATGATTTATCTATTTAGAAAAAATTTGTTGGCCATTCAGCGAAAGGTTTTCTTTTGGTTGGTGGACACATCTTCAGGATATACTAAGGCTTCTAGATACCTCTTGATATCATGATACCATGGTTTTCCATCCGATTCTGCTTCAATTTGCGCACAGTGCACATATTGCTCTTTGAGACCTATTACCAATGGATCGATGTAATTTTGATCGAGGTGCTGAATCATGGAGGATATGGTTGCCAACGCATCGACAAACTCATTCTGAATCCTCGGAGTATGTTTGAACTAGATCTTCCTGAATCTCTTGCATAGGTTTTGGACAATCTTCACATATGACACAATCTTGGGATTCTTTACTGCCCACATGCCTTAGACATGGTGGATTAGCAAATCGGAGTCACCTATGACCAAGAGATCTCGAACGCTCATATTAATAGCCAGTTGTATACCGAGAATACAAGCTTCATATTCGACTATGTTGTTAGTGCTTGGGAAACAGAGTTTGGTTGTCACCGGGTAGTGCTGACCAGTTTTTGATACCAAGACTGCCCTAATGCCTGAACCTTTAAAGTTGACCGATCCATCGAAGAATAATCTCCAACCAGGGTATGAGTCTGCAATATCCTCACCTACGAACAGAATTTCTTCATCAGGGAAGTAAGTTCGGAGTGGTTTATAATCTTGATCAACCAGATTTTCTGCTAGATGGTTTGCTAAGGCTTGTCCCTTGATTGCTTTTTGAGTCACATATACAATTTCAAACTCACTTAGCAACATCTGCCATTTGGAAAATTTCCCCGTAGGCATGGCCTTTTTGAATATGTACTTCAGGAGGTCCATTCGGGAAATGAGATATGTTGTGTAGGACGACAAATAATGTCTCAACTTCTGGGAGACCCAACTCAGAGCACAACAAGTTGTTTCTTGTAAAGTATAAGGAGCCTCGTATAGAGTGAACTTCTTACTCAAGTAATAAATTGATCGTTCCTTCTTTCCTCTCTCGTCATGTTGCCCCAGGACACATCCAAAAGAACACTTTGAAACTGAAAAATATAGCAATAACACACTTCCTTCTCTCGGAGGAACCAATACCGATGGGCTGGATAAGTAGTTCTTGATACGATTAAAAGCATGCTGGCACTCTTCTGTCCAGTTGGTTGGAGCATCCTTCTTTAGTAACTTGAAGATAGGTTCGCAAATAACCATCGATTGGGCTATGAACCGACTAATATAATTAAACCTTCCCAGGAAACTCATGACTTCTTTCTTGGTCTTCAGGAGAGGCAACTCTTGAATTGCTTTGATCTTTAAAGGATCGAGCTCGATGCCCCTTTAACTTACTATGAAGCCTAACAGCTTGCCAGCTGGTACCCCGAAAGCACATTTAGCGGGGTTAAACTTCAGATTGTATTTTTTTAGTCGGTCAAAGAACTTCTCAAATGACCTAAGTAATCCGAACTCTCACGGGATTTGACATTCACATCATCCACGTATACCTCGATCTCCTTGTGAATGATGTCATGGAAAATTGTTGTCATGGCTCGCATATAAGTGGCACCTACGTTCTTAAGACCAAACGACATCACTCGGTAATGATAGACACCCCAGGGTATGATAAAGGCTATTTTTTCAGCATCTTCTTCATCCATCAAAACCTGATGGTACCCGGCAAAACAATCCACAAATGATTGCATTTCATTCTTAGCACAGTTGTCAATAAGGATATGGATATTGGGCAATGGAAAGTTATCCTTGGGCCTAGCCTTATTCAGGTCCCGATAGTCGACACAGATCCTTGGATACTTTGTAACCTCTACCATACAAGACTTAATCTGTTTGGTAACTTCTTCCTTGATTTTCAGGCTTAGATCAGGCTTGAATTTTTGTGTATTTTGCTTGACCGAGTCGAACCCTGGGTTGATGGGTAATTTCTGAGAGACTATGTTTGTGCTCAGTCTTGGAATGTCACTGTAGGCCCAAGCGAATATGTCGATGTACTATCGGAGTAACTTGATGAGCTCTCTTTTCTGCGCTTCTGGTAGATGGACACTTATTCTGGTCTCTTTTATCTCTTGGTCATCTCTTAGATTGACCGTGTCGAATTCCTCTAGATTAGGCCTTTCTCGATTCTCAAAGTCTTTTGATTCCTCTATCAATTCTTCATCATATTCTTCGAAATCATTATCATCTAACTCGAGTAGTTTGTTAAGCTCATGACATGACATGATAGTAGCAGGTTTTATCTTAATATTACTGAAACCAAAACAAAAAGAGTTAGATAATAACAAGTAAATATAAACAAATTTTGAAGAACAAATATTTCAAAATAAGGAGGCTTTCATTGGAATTCGGAAAATATTTACAAACTATGGCTATAACCCACGTGAATGTAGGTTCATGCCTTTTGAAAAGCAGTAAATAGTATGACGATGTTTAAAACATGAAGGGCAGGTCGCGGAGCCTTATCCGGACCATCACCGATTTTCGTAAAATAGATTCTTTGTCTACCCAACCAAGTGGAGAGTCACAAGGGGAGTTGCGACCCAATTTTGCAACTTTTTGACGGGTTCGGCGTTCCTTATCATGATTGTTCCGGGAGCTTCTTCCGTTACAGAATAGCACTCTTCAAATAGCCTTTCAATCCTATCCTCCAAACCATTACTTGAAGGAATAATATACACCGAAAATCACTGGTACAAGTGAGGAAGTGGCTTAGGCAGTCCTGACTGCCTCTTCTCTTTGTTGTTTGCCTCATCTTATTGGAACACATACCCTAATCCATGCCTGTTCAATTGTGCAGGAATGCTCAAAGGTTCAATCTGACCATCAGAGTTCCTTCCTAGCCCAGAACCTGGCTCATACCCACACCTCAACATCGTGGTTGTGAGCATCTTGTAAATGGGTGGCATAAGAGTTTGAGGAACCAAATCCTCTTTTGTGGCATTCACAATTTCTATCATGTAAAAGTCGCTTTCCTTTGGGACCTCTTTGATTACGGGGACACAATCATTTGGGTGACTCAAATGGCTCCCTTTCCCATGAATCACTACTTCATGTCCCTCACAAATGAACTTCAACATCTGGTTCAGGGTGGATGGCACAGCTCCAGCTCCATGAATCCACGGACGTCCCAGGAGCAAGTTGTAACTAGCCGATATGTCCATGACCTGGAATTCCATACAAAATTCAGCGGGTCCCATCTGAATGAATAGGCTGACTTCTCCAATAGTGTCACTATTACCTCCATCAAAGGCTCTCACATTGAAACTGCTTTGGTGGACCTTCAGTAAATCATATTCCAATTGGGTCAGTGTAAATAATGGACAAATATTCAATCTCGATCCATCATTGATCGGTACCCTATTCATGATCTTTTCTTGACTTTGAATAGTGATATGCAGAGCCTTGTTGTGCATTATGCCTTCAAAAGGCAACTCATCATCACTAAAACAGATGAGATAGCTTCCTCGGACTCGGTTTACCATGGAGATCAAGTTTTCTGTGGTGGTACCTATCGGCACATAAGCTTCGTTCAGGACTATCAGCAATGCCTATGTATGATACTGGGAACCCATGAGCAATGCAAAAATAGAAATCTAGGCGGGGGTATTCTCCAGATGCTTCACAATCGAGTACTCTTTCGGCTACATCCTTCTCCAAAACTCTTTTGCTTCCCCTTCGGTGATTGGCCTCTTTTGTAGATCCGTCTTATAAGCATCATTTTCCAGATTATCGGGGACATAGCATCTTCTCGATCTTCTTATGACATTGGTTGTGGAGGCTTTAATTATGAATCCTTTTTCAACTGGTACCATCATAACAAATTTCGGCTTCTCCGTGATGCTCAAAGCGACTACAGACTTTTCCAATTCCTCAGTCATTCTAAGGCTAGCCGACATTATGGACTTTCTTATAACCCATTCCTCCTCTATTTTGATCATGTTTACAGTGGCCCTTCCGTGATTTGGAAGTGGGTTGTTGTTAATGTTTGGCGGCACCGTCTGTAGTGTGACCACCCTTTGATCAATCAAATCCTGAATCTTATGGTTTAGGTTAATGCAATCCTTTGTACTGTGTCCAGTGCCTCCGGAGTGGTAGGCACAATGTCGATCAGCTTTGTAGAAAGGAGAGTTGTATTTCCTGTTTTGTGCGAAATGGGTTGAATAATCCCAGCAACCTTCAACCTTTCATATAACTGGGTTCTGGTTTTGGATAACGGGGTAAAGGTTCTAGGGATTTTCTTTTCTAAATTTGGTCAAAGGAGATCGGCGTTAGTAGGAGGGGAAACCCGGTGATTGTTCTGGTTCTCATAAGCTTTTTGTTATACTGGGAAGTTCTGGGGAGGAGTTTGGTATGTGGGTTGCATATTTGGCGTTGGATCTTCGTAGATGGGCTACATATTTGGAATTAGAGATTGGATGTGTATAGAAGATAGGTTGGGGGTTTTGTGGAGCTAGGGGTGGGGTTCCTGGGACAAGTGATTTTTTGTAGTTTGCCCCGAAAGGTTTTCGTGATTTCAGGCTGGGACCGAAAGATACTGAAGACACTTCTTCCCTCTTTTTCTTGGGAGATCCTGTCGGTCCTGAAGAGGCTGTGGTCTTGGCGATCTTTCCACTATGGAGTCCTTCTTTCACAATCTCTCTGATTTTGACTAAGTCGGCAAACTTGGCCTTTACTGCCGATATCATCTTTTCATAAAATTCTGACTTTTAAGCACGCATAAACACCGCGCTTATCTCTTCCTCCGTCATAGGAGGTCGGACTTTCACTGCTTCTTTTCTCCATCGGTAAGCATAATCCCTGAAATCTTCATTTGACTTTTGTCTGATGCGTCACAGAGAGTATCGATCGGGGATGAATTCTACATTATATGCGAATCTTTGGGTGAAATCTCCGGTTATATCGCTCCACTAGGATCATTTTGTCAATTCTTGGGTGGTGAACCATTCCAACGCCTCCCTATTAAGGCTCCGGCTAAAAAGTCTTATTAGCAGGGCATCATTTCTTTGGGCGCCAACCATCTGATCATAGTAACTTCTTAAATGGTCTTTGGGATTTCCAACACCGTGGAAGACTTCAAACATTGGACTTTTGAATCCTTCTGGTAGGTTCATCTCAGGATGGATGCAGATATCATCATAATCGTAGACTTTCTCGTAAGGCGAGCTTCACAACTCTAAAATCTGAGCTATTTCTTTCTTTATTTGTTCCACATCAAGATAGCATTTCTTTTCTGCGGCTTTTATCTCTCTTTCTTTCTCTTCATAATGATCTAGCTCATGGCTCTCTTGGAGAATATAGTATGGTTCTGCCATGGCATAGAAAGTGGGGTGTGGCATGTTCTAAACAGATGGGGGCTGGACATGTGGAATACCATTTGGGTATGTGAGGGTACAGTTGTGTGGACATTGGGATGGTTATTTTGGGAGTTATAGGTGTTTTGTAGAGTGTTATGGAGGTTTGGAGGGAGGTTTTGTGGGAGGTAGGCACTTGGATTGTTATTCTGGTTAGTGTGCTGGATAGGGAGAGTATGGGTCTAGTATAGGGACCTGATGTGAGAGGGGTTACTATATATGGGTTCATTTGACGGCCTTGGAATGGAGGAGGAAGGGATATCTTTGGGTTGATTTTCAGTTAGTGGGGAGTTGAGTGGAGGAATCTGGAGAGGGGGCTTACAGTTGCCCAAAGTAAGAGTGTTGGCAGCGATAGCCAAGCTAGCCATGTCCTTGGCTCTCTGCACTTCTTCTTTCATATTTTCCAATTTTTTCGCAAGCTCTGCGATATATTTCATTTTGTTCTTCAATGACACCGTCTCTTATAGCCAAAGCATTCTCTTCTTCACTGTCAGTCATTTTCCTTTTGGATAAGCGAGGGTCAGACGATGAATCCAGGTGTGTTCTCGAGCAAGTAAGGTAAGAGTGTTCAGCCATTTTTGTCAACACAAACCAATTTCTTCTATCTGTTGAAATGAACAACAACTCAAAGGCCACTATGTTAGATTCCGTTAGTGATAAACAATATAAGATATCTGACAGGCAATAAACACATAAGAATTACTTTTAAACACATAAAAGTTGCTTTTTATCAAGGTAAATTGATCCATGGGTAATTTTACTCAAAATCTCGACGCACAGGAATTTGTCCATCGATTTGGGATAAGATTTGTCGATCTTGTAGCATCTTTTTCTGTTAAACTTTTGAACTCTTCGTCGCTCTTGTCGAGGTGGGAAATGAAATTTTCTTAAGATATGGGTCGGGCCTTGAAGGCTACCTACGTATCTCACGAAGGAGATTTCAGGCCCTACTTAGTTCGGACAAGTGATAGATAAGTTTTGTTTCATTTTATTTCATTTCGTCCACTATGTTTGATTACAAAGGGAAAGTAAAACTGACATAAAAGAAATAACTGAAAACTAAAACTCTGCTACTTTGGCTACTTTTGAAGCTTCATTCGAATAATGGAGGGGCCTCTGGACTCTTTTGATCTTCTTCTTCAAGGATGATAAAGGGGAAAATCCAACTCAATTTTTCCCGTATCAATGAGATATTCCAGGTCAACTCGAAAGTGGTTACAAGTTTCGATGTCATGGCCCCCTATTCCTGCTTGATAGAGGCAAATTTCCTTTTCTTGGTGCCAAGCCTTAGGCATCTTACCCTGCTTCATTTACACGTGCTCCAGAATCTAGTAGGTGTCCTGAAAGACGGTGAAGTCATAGGTGTGAATTGTCACATCCTCGGTTATGGGCATGCGAGACCAATTTGGTCACAATCGATGATGGTTCTGGGACCTCACAGGTGGCTTATCTTGCCAGTGGTAATCATGTAGTAAATTTGGGCCCTTACTGCATTGCATTCATCCGTGGTATGCACTCTACGACGCGGATGGTAGGCACACACCTTATGCCCATTCCAGGGATGACATCAGAATCCTTCGGATAGGTCGGGGTGAAGAACCCCCATAGCTTCCAGAGTTCCATAAATTTTTGAATAGAGGATCATTTTTGGATTTCTTTCATACTCCTGGGAGTGAACCTTGAGAGCGATGGGCTTTCCTCCTGGCCTGAATCTAGTAGGCCAAACAACATCACTCTTGACTTTGGTCCAATGGTCGACTCCTGTGTTGGGGAGTCAGATGTTTAAAGCATTCTCTCCATGTTTTCCATAAAGGTGCTTGTCCCGCGCGAACTTCATGAGCACTTGCTCATTCTCTTAGGATTCCTCAATTACTCATTCTTTTCCTTTGTTGATCCGCTTCAAACCTCCAGTTATGTCTCCAAACTCCAGGAGAAGTTCTTCGAGTTCCAAGTCAAAGTTTGGTTCGGTCTTAGTCTCAGGTTTTCCCAGTATATGGTCAATCACAACAATCCTCTCCTTAGCTTTGGCGGTCAGCTCCTCCACCTCTTTTGTCCTAGCTAGGGCGATTTCCATTAGTTGGTCAACTTCCTCGTGTTTTTTCTGAACTTCCTCTATTTCCTCTCGGATCCTCAGAATTCTTTCTCGCATGACTGCAACTTCCATTTCAACATTTGTTGATATAATGGAGATTTTTTAGAAGGCTTTAGGGTTATCGGAGAAACTTGGAGGACTCAGAGTATTTTGGGTCAGACTTTACATAGTGGGCTTATATTTCTACCTATGGTATTCTAGAAAATTTTTAGCATGGAGTGGACCAATTTTCCTTGATTCAAGCAACACACATATCACATAAAGCAGTTTATATCACAATAATATCGCAATAAAGACCGTGTCCTAACTGGGTGACCTTTTGTGCCAAGGTTAGGCCTAGCGAGTTTGAAAGACGTATGTGATGTATTTAGACCATTCTATTTCCCCAAAATAGTATATATATATGGAAAACTTCCCTTTCAAAGGGATACAAAATGTCAGCCGAAGGGGGATACATTTTAAAGGGGGAGGGTAATTGCATAAAACTATGCCCATGCAGGGGCAATTTTTAGGGAAAGTAAAGACATACATAGAAATAAAACCCACGCAGGGGCAAAGATGATAAAAATAGGATGTAAAGTGCCCCTCCTCTATCCTACTCCTTTTGGACGCTCCAGCAATGATCCTAAGTTCAAACTGGCTTAGCCACATATCGCTTTGAAGTTTTACCACTTGTTCATGCACATGTAATGCCCCTGCTTCCAAGGCTTTCTTGGTCATTTTGGAGTCGATCTGGGCGATTCCTACCCTCATGTCTTCGAGCTCCTGAGTTAATCCGGCTATGACGCGTTGATCGTCCTCCTATTTTATGAGGAATTCCCGCTCTCTCCTAGCCATTTCCTCTTGAAGATTCAGTAATTGTAGACACACATTGGGTCTGGAATCAACCTGTTGATCTGATATAGCTTCTCCCTCGATGTCTGCTTTCAACCATTGCTTATAGTCATCCACATACTCGGGATTGAACTTATCTGGGGCCAAAGTCTCTGGACCCATTTTCTCAAGTGTCTTCCAGTTGTGCCGGATCTTCCCAGCTTTCGGGACCTTTTCATGTTCCTCGTAGTCGATTACATACCAACCTATGTGAACGGTTGTTGGCTTAATTTGAACACTCCCAAATTGTCTGATGACCCCTTGCCGTGCATGAGGTCAGATCCCGCGAATTCCTGGGAGAGAGAGGAAATCTAGATCATGAAATCTCACAATTACCTTCTTCCAGTGAAAATCATCAAACATCATCTGAACATTATCTTCTCCAAGCACACAAAAAGCTTGGGCCTATCCTATCTTGGTCCTATTCTCGGTGGCTCTGTCACTAATTACCTTTGCCAATATTGTGAAGTTATCGATTCCATATGGGTTGGGGATTTGTTGGCTTCCATTATGTTTGACCAAATGCTTGAGAATCCAGTATTGTAGAAGTAGGTTGCACCCTTGGAAGTAACAATGATCGTTCTTGCATTTTCCCAAAGCTCTATAAATATCAGATAAGATGACTGGTACTAGAGGAAAATAGCTGACGTTGGTTCCTTCTGTCAGGCTATGGAACATGGTATGGGCCACCATTGTTACCCGAGTGTTGATGCAGAGTTGTTTGTTTAAGGGAAATACCATAATTCCTAAAAGAGCCATAGCAAACGCAAAGGCTCGGGTCTTGTCCCACTCTTGAAATGTTTAGAATTTTCCTTGGTACTGAAAGAACCCTTCCCTAGTGCCAAAGTGGTTGTAGAGTTCTTGGAAGGATATACTTGGACCCGTTATCCATGGGCATTGATTCTCCCGCAAGTGGAGATAATTTCCAATCTGAGTCGGGGTGAGTTTATTCGGTATTAAGATGCCTTGTTAAGGCCTTAATATCCTTTCGTTGGCTGTTCCCACGGTTTCTAGGAAACCTCTGAGTTTTTCTATTGTTGGGGTCATTTCCCTCGTTTCAATTTGGAACACCATTTTCTTGTTATCCGAATATCCCATTAAAACCTTAATTAGTTCTGGCCAGGCCTCCATATCTAATAAAGACGACAAATGTCCTATGTACTGACAAATTGTTTTCTGACCGTTAGGACTCAAATTTATCCACCACATTTGGTGGAGGAGAGGTGCTTCTTTCACCATATCGAACTTGAGGAATTTTTACATCCTACAAAATAGAGTAGCTTGTTTGCCCCTCCCCCTAGGATGATAGTCTGGCTACAACACATACGTCTTACAAATGGCACATAGTTGGATGCTAAGCCGTCGGGTCGAAAACCATTTTGACGTATTTTGGCGGTTTACTAATGGACTCAATATCCCTTGGATATTAAGACATCCTAGGCTAATGCCTATTTCGGGATTTGATTTCGCTCTATACTGAGTTTCTAGAATAGGTTTTGAAATTGACTGGGAACCCGCGCGGACAACCTAAGCTAGAAACAACAAGTGACCGTTAACCGACCGCGGGTCAACTACTTCACTCGTCTATTTTGGAAATTGTGTATTTTTTTAAGAAGGACCGCAAAGACTTGTGTAATCGCCTTATTACTCCTAATGCAGTCTAATGTTTTTGCCAAGGGAGGCGGAAGATGCCATGAACAGTTTATAAGTGTGAGAAAGTAAACAAGTAATGAAAGCAATAAAAGTTTACTAATTATTACAATTCCAAATAGTTAGTCAAATAACTTAGTTGCAAACAATAGGGTTAGAACCTAGTTGATTAATCCCAAGTGGTGTCTCCATTTCTGTTTTACGGGAAAATGTGACTTTATTTGTTGAAAACCATTTCAAAATTGAAGTCACAAAGATTTCATTCAAAGCAAGAGTCACCACTTAGTTTTTATAAAGTAAAAACCAAGAAAAACTTAGACAAATTTTTTAAATCCAAAAAAAAGTAAGACTTTAAAAATTCTGAGATTTTGGGTAAGGGTTCATATTAATACTCCAAGAAGGTTTTTAAGGCATTTAAAGTATCCGCTAACTCGCGGTTATCTGAACTTGTTTGAAAAAAAGCTTGTTGACTAACTTTTGAAAAGAACTTAATATGAAACATCTTTTTTTTATCTTGATTCAAGATAACATGACAAATATAACTTAATGAAAAATATTATTTCGATATCATTTTTTGAAGTGGAAACATATAGAGAAGTAGTTTTTTTTTAAAAAGAACGGAACATGCTTGTTTTGACAACCTTTTTTAAGACATAAATTTTCTAACTGTTCATGAAGAAAATAATTTAAAGCAAAACAGAATCTGAAATGTTGTATCCTTTGGGAATAATCCAACTAAGTTAAAAATGTCAGTCCAAATTAATCACAATTAATTCTAACTAAACAATTAAAAAGCTTAAAGGCATAATTAAACTATTAATCTAAACCTATCCTAAATCTAATTTGTGGGGCCGTTTTTAGGCCCACCGCCGTTTACTTTGGACTTTGGTCCAGTTCTGCTGCAATTTTCCCTTTTTGGGCTGGCCATTGTTATTTTGATATGGGCTTGGACCATTTATTCACTCTTAGCCCTTTTTTGCACTGTTTCAGCTGCTGGTGCAAATTTTATGGGCCTGGCCCATTTCCTGTCTTCAACTAGCGACCTTCTCCACTTAGCTTTGCAGATTTAGTCCCTTTAGGACTCCAATGGGCTGACTCGGATATTGTTGGGCCAGGCCCAATGAGAAATGCAATGGAGGGAATTTGCGAGTCCAATTGGACTCCACCATAGCATCATAGACAAAAGAGGAAAGATATGGATTAGTATGCATACAAGTAAGACTAAAGTTAAATAATTAAGAAATTAATGGTACCACACACAGGTTTCATACTTAAATTGCTAGACTCGAAGCTAGTGTTCTTCTAATAATTGACACATTTGAAATTAATCACAGAAATGCATACAAGGTTGAAACACGATACATAGTCTAATTAGAGGCAGTAAACTACTATTTTAAAACAGATATGATCATGCTTAGATAACAAATGCACATTCACAATAGTTAAAACCTTTGTCCTAAACACGGAACAAAGACCATTCATTCAAATTCCCCTTTTTTAGAGCTAAAGTCATGGATCAAGTAGAGAAGGAAAAAAATCAAATAAATTTCTTTTATAAGGACCCTGGACTGATGGTGATCAAAAATTACATATTCAAATGCATAGGACATTTTATCAAAGAGACACAAAATAGTTCCAAGATACATACATGCTTATATTTGCTAGACTTTGTTTGATAATCAAATCTTTGAGACTAAACAGTGGTTCCAGGCATGAGGAATGCAGATTTTGATTACAAAAAGAATTCACTGAATCAAAGACTATAAGAATAGTTTAAAACAAAATCATTTAGAGTCTTGAGAAATTAACTATGAAGCATGGTCTCAATATTACCTATTATGGAAAAATTGGTAAAAGAAGAAGACAAGGATAGGTGGACGCAGATTCCAATATGACAAATACCAATCACTAGTGCATAATAAGTTTAGAACATCCTACAAGAAGGAGGGATGTTTCGGAGAGAAGATGATCATAAACAGAACCCAAAACTATCAACCTTGCACAATTTAAAAACAAAATCAGATTTGAGACATTTGAGACATCAATATGCTAAAACAGTGACACAATCATGCTAGTTTCAATACTCAATGTGAAGCCTATCACATACAAGGGGGGTAATAAAGTTGATACCCATTAAGAGCCTTAAAATGAGAACCTTCAGAGATGAAGAGCATATTATAAAGAAGATATGCCTCATCTCTAGTTCTTATTCACAACAAGGAGTTCATAAAGAAGGAAAAAAAGAACAACTAGATGATATCCACATAAACAACACTATAATTCATATTTCTCAAGTAAAATTAAGACAGGATACAAGCCATGGTCGATAAGCTCACACACAAGCAGATGTCAACACACAGTCATTTTAAAATGGGCAGAACAGAAAAGAAAAAGGGAAAAAGAAAATGCAAACATTCAAGCACTCTAGGGTTTAACAACCATTTCAACCAAAATGGACTTTAAGCTAAGCATTTCACAATCTCTTATCACTAAATCAAATGAACATCCTAAAATCACCAAGAATGTAGCTAAAAAAAACGCAAGGAAAACAAACAGTTCTACATTATTCTAGAAAAGAGAAAAGAGAAAGGAGAAAATGAAGAGTGTTACCTTTCTTTTGGCAGCGAACAGGACAACAAGCTTCGGCAAAAATTTCACCACCGCTGAGACTAGTGACAAACTCGTTGGAGTTTGATTTTTAGTGTTTCTTCTCTCTAAATAGCTGATTTGGTTGCGTAAGGTTAGAGAATTGCTTCCCCAAAACCCTCATTTTCCCCCCAAATCCACAACCCCACATGAAGAAATGAGAGGGCTACTTATAGGAAAATTTTCGGGTTAGATTGAGGGGGAATACAATAGGGTTTTCTGGAAATTTCGTTTGAGAAATTTGAAATCCTTAGCTGGGTAATGCTAATAGCAGAGGGTTTGTACAAGCTTGTACCAATTTTCACCTAAATCGCAGATATAATGCCATCTAGCAACCTCTAAAAGCTTCTGGGTTGCCAGCTCATCATCTTGACAGAAAAATGGACGTCGTTTGGGAATTTTATCAAAGGTTGAGCGGATTTTGAAGTTGTGAACGTTGGGGTTTTGAGTTTTCATTTGAGAAACGATGAAGAGGGAGAAGGCAATGTTATACTGAGGAGCTAACATGTTATACGAGGCGCGTTGCTCATACAACACAGAGTGTGAGACGCGTGAGAAGGCAGCAGCTAGGGTTTCTGGTGAGCTGAGCAAAGAGAAGAAGAGGGTGAAGGGGTATTGGGTTTGTCTGAGTTGAGGTGAAAGAGAAAGGGCGTATAAGGTTGATGTTGGGCCGGGTCAGTCGGGTAAATGTGTTGGGATAGGCGGATGAATTGGCCCAAATGGTGGTCAACTGAAATAAGGGGCTACAAGGGGCTATTTAAATAATGGCCACATTTGCAAAAATGTGGCCAAAAGGTTAAGGAGATAGCCAAATTAATTGGATTTTAGGAAAAATCTGGCTAGAATTCAAATGGTTTTAGAGGGATAGGCTAGAATTAAAATAAGAGTGAATCAATTATAATTAACTCTTCATCTTAATCAACTTAAACAATTTGAAATAATTATCACATTTAACACTTAATTACCTCTTTAAACAAATTATGAAATTTATCTTTAATTTGAAATAATTTGGAGAAAAATCAAGCGTTTAATCTTTTAAAAGGATTTTCTTATGAAATTAAACTTTAAAAAAGTTCTTTAATTAAACTTATATAAATTCAACATAATTAAATATGAAAGATATAAATTATTACTTAAACTATTATAAAGCTGGTTTGAAAAATATTTTATCCCTTTTTACAAAATAATTATTTTAAAAATTATTTAAAATTCAAAAGGCTCAAGATTAAATCAGAATGTGGAGGGTAAAAATTGGGTGTCAACATGTATAAGATTAGAAGATAAATAAGTAGGTAGAATACCAACTTATCAAACCCCCAAACTTGAACTATTGCTTGTCCTCAAGCAACTTAAAAGTTCTAACTCAATAGGCATACAACATAAGTGCAAATGACAATACCACAAGCCAAGGAATCCCATTTCAAGCACCAAACATGGCTTCAGTTTGACTAACGATTAGTCAATCACATGATAATTTAATCTAAGCATTCCCCTTGTTTCAAAACACAATTCAATGATGCAATGGAACACTAAGAACAATCAAGTGACAAAAACCAATCCTCGAGATGTGACTCAAACTACTAGCTTACCAAAACATGCTCATTTGACCCATTTTTGGAGTTTATCAATGTCACCAACTATCCTAATTCGCATGCCCTCACAAGAACGAAAGTCCCAAAAACATATTATGTACAAAGAACAATCACAAGGGTCAAACAAAAACACTCACACTCACAAGGAAGTTCAAGTGCACACATGTCAAACCATAGGCTTGCCCTTCATGTAAATCGCCACTAATGTAGGGTAGCCAAGCTCGAAATCACCAAGGACTTGCAGGATACGATGTTTGATAGGGTTAAGGTGATGATATCATTTGGTTCAAGTGACTACACCTCCCTAATGCTTTTTGCTCTCATTTCAAACACCGCTAACATTTTAAATTTCAACTTTACCTTATTTCTCCCTCACACAACCATAGATTCTCCTTTTTAACTCACAATGATTCAACTACTTATATCACCTTCACTTGATAGCACCTAATTTTGCTTTCAATTTGCTCATTGGATTGATCTTTTGGAGCAGTTTTCAATTCAAAATTAAAGTGCTACCTTGAACTTGAAGTGCACTTCTTTTCTTCTCCTCATTTGATTACATGCACCCCCAAACTTACGCATTTGCCTATGGTATATTTTGTTTCCCCCCTAAATTTAGGCTTTTATCCTACATTTAATTTTCAAGCAATTAGGGAGAATGGGTGCCAAAATAGAGGTTCCAAAAAGGTCAAGGTGTTACAAGGTGCCAAAGTATGGTTACAAGCTCAAAAGGGGTTCACTAGGGTTTATGTCATGGGAAGTCATTTGGGTGAAGTGGCTATTAAAAAAGGCCTAAGGTCATTTTCTAAGATTTGTTACACCTAGAATTTTTCCTTGAATCACATTCGGGGCAAGTTCTAGATGACATGCATGCTCAAGAATTATTCAACTACACCTCACCACACATGACATGCGAATAATTCAAGAAGGATCAATTTTTAACTTCCTAATCAAGAATCAAGGAAGAGTCATTCCATATTATCACCGCTAATAGGCTAAGAGTCACAAAAACATAAAAGGGGTTGTCACAACATTAATCTTTGCCATGCACTTTTCACAAATTTTTTGACAGGGTAAGCCTATTTCACTTAATAAGCAAGACTACTTCATTAGTACCAAACAAGTCAATTGCAAACAAAACCTCAAAAGATGAAGATTTGCCTTTAAGAATGACGTCACTCAGTCTATCATTTGGACAATTCATCTATCTAAATAGGTGTGGCTTCATAAAGTAGATCAACCCAACCATCATAATAAACAGGCCCATGTGATTCGCACATGCCAAAGTGCGGGTTGCACGTGCAATGCACAAGCCAACAGTGGACATATGCGAAGCTCGTGCGGTTCCCATATTGACATATGCAATGCTGTGTCCCAACTCCGACAAGATAGATCTAGCCTAACGGGTACTCATACTTCCCCTGGATTTAAAAAATCCAACACACTTGCTATAAATAGAAAAATGAAGAAGCTACAAGTAAAGAACAAACAACCTAAACCATCAACTCCATCCATATCAACAAACAAACCCGATGAGGGAAAATTAGCAAAAACAAGTTCGACAAGGGCACATCAATATCTAACTATACAAATAAAACAAGGCCGACAGGGGTGCAATATCCAAAAAAACAATATGCTTGATAGAAAGCTAGCCACCCCCAACTAAGAACGTGTAGTGCCCTCACTGTAACAAAATAAGAGAAGAGTTTGAGGGGGATCCCTGAAGGGTGTATCACTAAGAACTAGAACTACTAGATCCAGAAAGGATCAAGTCTCCCTAATTATCCTCCTCCTCAGCATCAGACCCACATAGCTTCCTCAGAGTGCTCATCATCTTCTTGAGGAACTTGCATTATTTCTTATCATGGTCCCTCTGCTTTTTCTGTCGCCTTTCAACCTTAGCCAACCTCTTCTTGATGTGCTACTACTGGATCACTAAACTAGCTAATGTAGGGCCAGTGGACTTTAAGAACTCTAGGGTTTGACAACCATTTCAACTCAAATAGACTTTAAGCTAAGCATTTCACAATCTCTTATCACTAAATCAAATGAACATCCTAAAACCACCATGAATGTTTCTAAAGAAAATGCAAGGAAATCAAACAGTTCTACATTATTCTAGAAAGAAAAAAAGAGAAAGGAGAAAATGAATAGTTTTACCTTTATTTTGGTAGTGAACAGGACAACAAGCTTCGCCGGAAATATTACCACTGCCGAGACTAGTGACAAACTCGTCGGAGTTCAATTTTTAGTGTTTCTTCTCTCTAAATAGTTGATTCAGTCGCGTAAGGTTAGATAATTTCTTCCCTAAAACCCTCAATTTTTCACTAAATCCGCTAACCCTACATGAAGAAATGAGAGGGCTACTTATAGGAAATTTTTTGGGTGAGATTGGAGGGGGGAAACAAAGGGGTTTTCTGGGAATTTCCTTCGAGAAATTTGAAATCCTTAGCTGGGTAAGGCTAATAGAAGAGGGTTTGTACAAGCTTCTACTAATTTTCACCCACATCGTGGATATAATGCCACCTAGCAACCTCTCGAAGATTCTGGGTTGCCAGCTCGTCATCTTGACGAAAAAATAGAGGTCATTTGCAAATTTTAAAGAAGGTTGAGCAGATTTTGAAATTGTGAACGTTGGGATTTTTAGTTGTCATTTGAGAAATGATGAAGAGGGAGAATATAAAGTTGTAGTGAAGAGCATACGTGTTGTAATAGGTGCATTGCTCATACAACACAGAGAGTGAGATGTGTGAGAGGGCAACGGCTAGGGTTTCTGGTGAGCTGAGAGAAGAGAAGAAGAGGGTGAAGGGGTGTTGGGTTTGTCTGAATTGAGGTGAAAGAGAAATGGCGTATAAGGGTGACGTTGGGCCGGGTCGGTCGGGTAAATGTGTTGGGCTAGGCGGATGAATTGTCCCAAATGGTGGTCAGCTGAAATAAGGGGTTACAAGGGGCTATTTAAATAATGGCCACATTTGCAAAAATGTAGCCAAAAGGATAAGGAGATATCCAAATTGATTGGATTTTAGGAAAAATATGGCTAGAATTCAAATGGTTTTTTAGGGATAGGCTAGATTTAAAATAAGAGTGAATCAATTATAATTAACTCTTGAGCTTAATCAAGTTAAACAATTTGAAATAATTATTGCATTTAACACTTAATTACCTCTTTGAACATATTATGAAATTAATTATTCAATTTATCTCTAATTTGAAATAATTTGGAGAAAAATCAAGCATTTCATCTTTTAAAAGGATTTTCTTATGAAATTAAACTATAAAATAGTTCTTTAAGTAAACTTATATAAATTCCAAAAAATTAAATATGAAAGATATAAATTTTTACTCAAACTATTATAAAGATAATTTGAAAAATGTTTTATCCCTTTTTACAAAACAATTATTTCAAAAATTGTTTAAAATTCAAAAGTCTCAAGATTAATTCGTAATGTGGAGGGTAAAAATTGGGTGTCAACAATTGCCCCTTTCTTTGGGTAGGGTGAGTGTAATGAACTCTGGACAAAGGGAACTGACATTCCCAATTTTATCCGACCATAGATTCGTCTTCAAGAAGCGGTTGGTTTTAGCACGAATTCGAAAGAGTTCCAAAATATTCCATTTTTCTGAGTACGGAGAGACCATAAGCTGGTGAGTAAGATGATTGGGGGGAGTTAGGAATGCAGCCGAGTTTATAAAATTGTGCCCGCCTACATATCCCAAGACTTGAGAATCAGTCTTCTTGTAGTTCGACTCAATCGGTGGAAAAGGTAATCTTTATGTTAAGACAATCTTTGGCTCAGAATGAGTGACAAATAATTTGAGCTATAGAAAAGAGTCTTGTAACCCCTTAACTATGAATATGGAGCTCTTCACACCCATAAGTAAGATTTTACTGGGGCATAATTTCCAAAGCTCGGGGTGTATCATCACCCGGATTTGAAAAGAAGGAATATTGCGTCCAGCGTGAGTTCAGAAAATACTCTGGATGTGAACTAAGACACCAAAGATAGGAAATAGTCACATGCCTTTTGATATGGGTGTGGTTTGATGGTAGTGAAAAGTCATTCCTCAACTTGCGTCCAAAGAGTTTGGTATTCCTCTTTGGACTATGTCCCAGTTCGCTGCTAAGAAAAAGTTTCACGTTGTGATGCATCATTTTTTGTGTATTCCGTACCTGTGGTTTTTCTTTGAGAATTTCATCCTTCTCGGATGCTCTCGACAACATGTCAAAACAAAATTGTTAGTAGTAACATAATTCTATTTGGGGAGGTAGTTTCTTTGCCATACTTCATCCTTGGGTTATGTCCGAATCTAAGGTTATGACATCTTTTATGTACTTTGTACCTATTGTTATGGTTTGAGATTTTCATCCTCTTGGATGTTCTCGGTAATACTTTGAACATAGATGTTAGTAGTAACGTGATTTATTGGAGAAAGATAGCTTTGTACCTTATTTTTTGCGTATGTTGCTTTTTGAAGCGTATGTCGTCCTTTCTTGTTTTTGGCTTAGAAAATAGCGACTTTAATTACATAGATACATGATAACCTTCGTGGTGATTTTCATTGTTGTGACTTAACACTTTGCGCATTCTTGTTGTTGCGGGTTAGAAGTGTTAGCTTTGCGCATTCTCGTTGCTGCGACTTAAACACTTTGCGCATTCCCATTGTTGCAGCTTAAAAATGTTAGATTTGCGCATTTCCATTGTTACAACTTAAATACTTTGCGCATTCTCATTTTTGCAGTTTCAAAGTGTTAGATTTGTGCATTCCCGTTGTTGCGACTTAAACACTTTGCGCATTCCGGTTGTTGCGACTTAAAAGTGTTGATAATCTGACTGTAACGAGGTGGTTGAATGTGGTGATCTTCAAATATGATGACCTTCATGGTCGTTGCGATGGTGACCGTCCTCTTGACCATTTACAACATTCTCTTGATTGTGATAGCCTTCTTGGCTATTGATAGCGGTCTTTTCCATATAATTTTGGGGTGAATCTTGCGCATCATCCGTATCGATACAAATAACATATATACCCTACATTGTCAAGCTTTGAGTAATCTAGCACATCATCCGACTTTGGGTAGAGGCGGCTTACAAATGCCTTTAATTTTCCTGCTTTTGAGTAATCTTGCACATCATTCGACTTTGGATAGAGGTGGCTTACATATGTCCTTTCAATTTCCAGTCTTTGGGTAATCCTGCACTTTTATCCGATCATTGATGTAATGCGACTTACAGATTTCCCTTGAATTGATAGCCTTTGGGTATGCTTGCACAATATCAATGTGGATATGTCGTGGCTATAGATAACCCTTGGACTGTCAATTTTTCGGTAGTCTTGATTAATTCCACTAAGGGACCATTATTATAACAAAATAAATGAATAAAAAATAGTGGTAGGACCCTCCCCCAAAATTGGTATCAGAGCCATGGATTATTGAAACACACTAAAAAGAAGATAAGAAAATTGAAAAGAAAATTAAAGAATTTAGTCTAGTTCATGCAATTCTATTTCGTACCATTCTTGATTCATTAGTTCTAAATCTTAATCGTTGAATATTTTTTCCCATATCAGTTTTCTTAGTTCTATAATTTCTATATCCTTGAGCACATATAAAATTAATATCTCCAATTGCGGATATTATCGCGACTTATGCAGTACCCTTGAATTTTCAATCTTCAGGTGATCTTGCACTCTATTTGGTTTTAGATATTGCTGTGTCTTATAGATAACTCTTAGACTGTCAAGTTTTGAGCGATCTTGCACACTATCTTGTTTTAGATATCGTTGTGACTTGCAAACGACCTTTGGTCTTTCAATTTTGGGGAAATTCAATTCATCATCCAATTTGGATGGCGTCTTACGGACATCCCTCAGACTATGCTTACAACCTCGTTGACAAGCGGTATTTGATTATCAGGGTGAAAAGGCCTTTGCCACTTGATCAAATATAATTGCCTCTTTCGTCTATCGATGCTCTTGTTTGGATAAGCATACTTCAGAGTGAGACTTTGTTGTCTCTAATAAGAGTACATAACTATCCTCCATGTCAGACTTCTCCGTCTTACGTGATATCAGATATAAATATGATGAATGCCAGATTTGGCATAATAATAAGGAGGCAAATACATCCTTATTGTTAGACTCCTCTGTTTTACGCGATATTGGATATAAATATGCTGAATGGCAGACTTGGCATAATAAAGGAGAAAATATACGCTCAATGTCAGAATCTTCCATCTTATGCAATATTGGATATAAATATGCTGAGTGCCAGACTTGGCATAATGAATGATGATACTGATAATAATGATATCCTCAATGTTAGACTCCACCGTCTCATGTTATCTCCGATACAAGTATGCTGAGGGTTGATCTTGCACAGCAAGTGTGACTTAGGGACGCCCATGAATGTCATCCTCTTTGAAATAGGCCGGTAGAGGGACATAATACTCGCATCGAATATATCTGCAGTATTAATTAAGATAATGGTCCTCTTGACATTGTCCTCGCGACATGCAAATATGATGGCCCTCGTGGCATGATCCTCTCGACATGCAGTTATGATATCCCTCATGGCATGGTCCTCTCGACATGCAAATATGATGGCCCTCATTGCATGGTCCTCTCGACATACAAATATGATGGCCCTCGGGGCATGGTCCTCTCAACATGCAAATATGGTGACCCTCATGGCCTGTTCCTCTCGACATGCAAATATGATGTCCCTCGTGGCATGGACCCTGCGATATAATGCCATACAGTATAATACAACATAATATAATATGATTCAATGTGATATGACATAATATGATGCGACATAATGCTTATGTCATGTAATGCAGTATGATGCAATGTGATGCAATGCAGCATGGTACAATGTGACATGGTGCAATATTAATGCAAAATATGATGCGATGTAGTGCCGTATGATGCAATGGCACATGGGGAAGTCGTAGAAAAAATTACCTTTGGTCTTTGTTTTGTCAGGTCGGCTACTTTACGGATACATGTGCTCAAGACAAATGGTTAGTAGACACGGTTTCGCTCTTACTAGCGACCACAATCAAAATTTGAGAAACTTTAAAGATGATATTTATGAAGCTTAATCAAAACAGACTTTCATTTGAAATGTGTATGAAATGGTCGTATCCATTTCTAGGGACAGCCATAACTACCATCTTTGAACATCGTCTGCTCGTGGTAATTTCTGACTTGTCGGGGATTAGCAGAGAATGTCATCGATCTCTTGTTTGGTGGCCCAATTCGAAACTGACCAAAATGTCCTGATCCATTTGGGGTCTTGAAGACGTTGTCATTCTCTCTTTATCTGGTAGTTTCAGTGAACTACAAGAAGATTCACCCGTTCTAGGGACTTTTGACATCTTTGACTTCTTTCTGTTGCTTTGGCTTTTCTCGCCAAATTTTAGGGTGTCTGGTCTTGTTGAGTTTCTTTGAATGCATTGGATAATGAGGAACTTCTTTCTAACATACTTTTGGGGACAACCTGCATCCACAAAAAATTGTTAGTTTTTTGTGTAAACTGGTTTGTGTTGACCTCCTCTGATCTTTTGTCTCTTCTAGATGCTTTCCTCTCTCGGGTGGTCATCCTCCTCGACTCCCCGGGTCACTGTAGACGTAAGACAAAGTCAAATTATAGAGCAGTAAAACTAATCTTTTGTAAAGACATGTCAAACAAGTTCTTTGGGAAATAAAGATTTTGAAAAAGGATAGCTTGGAAAGGTCTCTGCCCGTCCTGTCATGTGCTAGCTCAACAAATGTCCTTTACTCGAGGCCTTGATATTTCTGACATACTATTGGCGGACTCTGGAGATCCTTTGTCATCCTAGTTGGGGAGTTGGAAATGATCTTTCGATAAAATTGTCATTGGTGGGAATTAATCCACCTCAGACTTGCTATAACTGGGGATTTTCTAAAGTAGATTCTGATCTCTCGGTGCTGGGGAGCTTTTCAAAGTTTAATTCTGAACTCCTGGATTAAGATTGGTGAAAATTTTGAGGTCCTCCTCAAAAAATTTGCCGCAGTCAAAGGTTTAATTGACAAATCTCATTCCATTGGGAAGAGACATGAGACTCTGTGGGGATTGCGAGATTCTTTTTCAATATTTACTTTGGTTGCTCTTCGGCACATTCAGTATTCTGACTTGTTGGAGACGATCTTCGCCTTCTGAATTTTCAAGATTCCTTTCTCGAAAGTTCTTCCCCAGTTTTCATTTTCTGGGTGATATGACTCGGGTCATTGTGGCATTTACGTGTTTACAAGCATTCTCTTGTTTTGCTGGAAATGGCCTTTATCTTCCGAATTTTTGAGATTCCTTTCTCAAATATTCTGCCCCAGTTTCCATTTTCTGGGGTGACATAACCAGGTTATCATAGCGTTGACATATCTCATTGAGGCAGGAATCAGGTCAACTTTAGTTCCCACACTTGAAGTGGGAGAATGTTGGAAATAATTAAAGGGATGACCAAGGCCGGCAAAGGCCGCCTACGTATCTCATTCTTGAGAATTCCGGTGAAACGTAGTTCAAGATGGGAAGGTGGAAAGATAGATTTTCCTAAAGGGTTGATCGAAGTCGACACAGGCCGTCTACGTATCTCATTCCTGAGAAATCAGGTCAAAAATAGTTTGTACAAAGAGGATAGGAAATTTTTAAGCTTTTACTAAGCACAAAATGATTACAATTAGAAAGTGTGATTACAGGGAATGAGATTAAAGGAAGAAGAACCATCTTCAGGCGTAGTATCTCTTCACAACATCAGAGTTGATCAGTTTAGGCCACACTTGTCCATCCATCTCGAACAGAATCAGATTTTCTCCCGACAACACTTTCTGAATGATATATGGCCCTTGCCAATTGGGTGCAAACTTTCCTTTGTATTCCTCTTGATGGGGAAAAATATGCTTAAGGACCAGTTGTCCTATGGTAAACATGCGAGCTCTCACTTTTTTGTTGAATGCATGAATCATTCGCTGCTGGTACAGTTGACCATGGCATACAACACTCATTCTTTTCTCATCAATCAACATGAGGTGCTCGTGATGAGCGCGAACCAATTCTTCATTGCTCAGCCCAGCTTCCTGAATGATCCTAAGGGATGGTGTTTTAACTTCAGCGGGTATCACTGCTTCCGAACCATATACCAACATATAAGTAGTTGCCCCGGTCAAAGTCTTGACAATTGTTCGGTATCCTAACAGAGCATAAGGCAACATCTCGTGCCAAGATCGATGACTATTCACCATCTTTCTCAAAATCTTCTTTATATTCTTTTTGGCAACTTTCACACCTCCGTTCATTTGTGGCCGGTATGTGGTCGAATTACGGTGAGTGATCTTGAATTGCTCAAATATTTATTTCATCAAGTGACTATTTAGATTTTCTCCGTTGTCGGTAATCATTGACTCGGGGATCCCAAATCGACAGATTAGGTTGTTCTTAACAAAAACAGCTACAACCTTTTTGGTTGCAGACTTGTGAGAAGCGGCTTCCACCCACTTGGTGAAGTAATCTATAGCTACCAAAATGAATCTGTGTCCATTTGAGGCCGGTGGCTCGATGGGACCAATGACAGCCATGCCCCAGGCTACAAAAGGCCAAGGTGCACTCATAGCATGAAGTTTGCTAGGCGGTACTCGAATCAAATCTTCGTGGATCTGACACTTGTGACATTTCCATACGAACTTGCTACAATCATTTTCCATGGTCATCCAAAAGTATCTGAATCGCAAGATCCTCTTGGCTAAAGTGAACCCGTTCATGTGGGGGCCATACACTCTAGCATGTACTTCTTCTAACAACCTTGTGGCTTCAATCGAGTCAACACATCGTAAGAATCCAAGATCTGGAGTCTTCCTATACAGGATTTCTCTATTTAGGAAAAAGTTGTTTGCCATTCAATGAATGTTTTTCTTTTGGTTAATGGTCACATCTTCGGGATAGACTCCGTCTTCTAGATACCTCTTGATATCATGATACCATGGTTTTCCATCTGATTCCGCTTTGACTTGCGCACAATGCGCAGGTTTCTCTTTAAGACCTATCACCAACGGATCGATGTAATTTGGATCAGGGTGCTGAATCATGGAGGATATGGTTGCCAAGGCATAGACAAACTCATTATGAATCCTCGAAGTATGTTTGAACTCGATATTCCTGAATCTCTTGCACAGGTTTTGGACCATCTTCACATACAACACAATCTTGGGATTCTTTACAGCCCACTCGCCTTAGACTGGGTAGATTAGCAAATCGGAGTCACCTATGACCAAGAGCTCTCAAACTCTCATACAATAGCTAGTTGGATAGCGAGAATACAAGCTTCATATTTGGCCATGTTGTTGGTGCATGCGGAACAGAGTTTGGCTGTCACCGGGCAGTGCTGACCAGTTTTTGATACCAAGACGGCCCCAATGCCTGAACCTTTGAAATTGACCGCTCCATCAAAGAACAATTTCCAACCAGGGTATGATTCTTCAATATCCTCACCTACGAACATAATTTCTTCATCGGGGAAGTAAGTTCGGAGTGGTTCATAATCTTTATCAACCAGATTTTTGGCTAGATGGTCTGCTAAGGCTTGCCCCTTGATTGCTTTTTGAGTCACATATACAATGTCGAACTCACTTAGCAACATCTGCCATTTGGCCCATTTCCCCAAAGGCATGGCCTTTTGGAATATGTATTTCAGGGGGTCCATTCGGGAAATGAGATATGTTGTGTAGGACGACAAATAATGTCTCTACTTCTAGGAGACCCAAGTCAGAGCACAACAAGTTCTTTCTAGTAAAGTATAACGAGCCTCGTATGGAGTGAACTTCCTACTCAAGTAATAAATTGCTCGTTCCTTCTTTCCTCACTCGTCATGTTACCTCAGGACAAACCCAAAGGAACACTCTGAAACTGACATATATAGCAATAACGGACTTCCTTCTCTCAGAGGAACCAATACCGGTGGGCTGCATAAGTAGTTCTTGATATGATTAAAAGCATGCTGGCACTCTTCTGTCCATCTGGTTGGAGCATCCTTCTTTAGTAACTTGAAGATAGGTTCGCAAATGACCATCGATTGGGCTATGAACCGACTAATATAATTCAACCTTTTCAGGAAACTCATGACTTCTTTCTTGGTCTTCGGGGGAGGCAACTCCTGAATTGCTTTGATCTTTAAAGGATCGAGCTAGATGCCCCTTCTACTTACTATGAAGCCTAATAGTTTGCCAGCCGGAACCCCGGAAGCACATTTAGCGGGGTTCAACTTCAGATTGTATTTTTGCAGTTGGTCAAAGAACTTCCTCAAATGAGCTAAGTGATCCGAACAATCACAGGATTTGACATTCACATCATCCACGTATACCTCGATCTCCTTATGAATCATGTCATGGAAAATGGTTGTCATGGCTTGCATATAAGTGGCACCCGCATTCTTAAGACCAAACGGCATCACTCGGTAATGATAGACACCCCAGGGTATGATAAAGGCTGTGTTTTCAGCATCTTCTTCATCCATCAAGACCTGTTGGTACCCGGCAAAACAATCCATGAATGATTGCATTTCATGCTTAGCAAAGTTGTCAATAAGGATGTGGATATTGGGCAATGGAAAGTTATCCTTGGGACTAGCCTTATTCAGGTCCCGATAATCGACAGAAATTCTAATCTTTCCATATTTCTTGGGGACTGGTACAATGTTGGCCAACAAAGTTGGATACTTTGTAACCTCTAGCACTCCAAACTGAATCTGTTTGGTAACTTCTTTCTTGATTTTTAGGCTTAGATCAGGCTTGAATTTTCGAGTCTTTTTCTTGATCGGGTCAAACCTTGGGTTGATGGGTAATTTCTAAGAGACTATGTTTATGCTCAGTCCTGGAATGTCACTGTAGGCCCAAGCGAATATGTCGATGTACTCTTGGAGTAACTTGACGAGCTCTCTTTTCTGCGCTTCTGGTAGATGGACACTTATTCTGGTCTCTTTTGTCTCTTGGTCATCTACTAGATTGACTGTCTCGGATTCCTCTAGATTAGGCCTTTCTCGGTTCTCAAAGTCTTTTGATTCCTCTATCAATTCTTCATCATATTCTTTAAAATCATTATCATCTAACTCGGGTTGTTCGTTAAGATCTTGACATGACATGACAGTAGCAGGTTTTATCTTATTATTACTGAAACCAAAAAAAAGAGTTAGATAATAACAAGTAAATATAAATAAAAATTTTGAACAACAAATATTTCAAAATAAGTAGGCTTTCATTGGAATTCGGAAAATATTTACAAACTATGGCTACAACCCACATGAATGTAGGTTCATGCCTTTTGGAAAGCAGAAAATAGTATGAGGAAGTTTAAAACATAAAGGGAGGGTCGCCGAGCCTCATCCGAACCATCACCGATTTTTGTAAAATCGATTCTTTGTCTACCCAACCAAGTGGAGAGTCACAAGGGGAGTTGGGACCAAATTTTGCAACTTTTCCCCGGGTTCGGCGTTCCATATCATGGTTGTTCCGGGAGCTTCTTCCATTACAACATATCACTCTTCAAATAGCCTTTCGATCCCATCCTCCAACCCATCGCTTGAAGGGCTAATATATACCGGAAATTACTGGTACAACTAAGGAAGTGGCTTAGGCAGTCCTGACTGCCTCTTCTCTTTGTTGTTTGCCTAATATTCTTAGACCACATACCCTAATCCATGTGTGTTCAACTGCCCAGGAATGCTCAAAGGTTCAATTTGACCATCAGAGTTCTTTCCTAGCCCAGAACCTGGCTCATACCCACACCTCAAAATCGTGGTTGCGAGCATCTTGTAAATGGGTGGCATGGGTGTTTTAGGAACCAAATCCTCTTCGGTGGAATTCACAATTTCTACCGTGTAAAAGTCATTTCCCCTTGGGACCTCTTCGATTTTGGGGACACAGCCGTTTGGGTGACTCAGGTTACTCCCTTCTCCATGAATCACTACTTCAGGTCCCTCCCAAATGAACTTCAACATCTGGTGTAGGGTGGATAGTACAACTCCGACTCCATGAATCGACGGTCTTCCCAGGAGCAAGTTTTAACTAGCCGATATGTCCATGACCTGGAATTTAGTGGGTCCCATCTGAATGAATAGGCTGACTTCTCCAATGGTGTTTCTTTGACCACCATCAAAGGCTCTCACATTGACATTGCTTTGGTGGACCTTCCCCTAATCATATTCCAACTGGGTCAGTGGAGATAATGGACAAATATGCAATCCCAATAAATCATTGATCAGTACGGGTTCATGATCTTTTCTTGAGTTTGAATAGTGATATGTAAAGCCTTGTTGTGCATCAATTCTTCGAAAGGCAACTCATCATCACTAAAACAGATGCAATAGCTTTCTTTGACTCGGCTTACCATGGCAGTCAAGTTTTTTGTGCTGGTACCTATCGGTACATAAGCTTCGTTCAGAACTCTGAGCAATGCCTATCTATGATACTGGGAACTCATGAGCAATGCCCAAATAGAAATCTAGGCGGGGGTCTTCTCCAGGTTCTTCACAATCGAGTACTCTTTCGGCTGCATCCTTCTCCAAAATTCTTCTGCTTCCCCTTCGGTGATTGGCCTCTTCTGCAGATCCATATTATAAGCATCATTTGCCAGATTATCTGGGATATAGCATCTTCCCAATCTTGTCATGCCATGGGTTGTGGCGGCTTCAATTATGAATCCTTTTTTTGCTGGTACCATCACAACAAATTTTGGCTTCTCCGCGATGCTCAAAGAGGCTATAGACTTTTCCAATTCCTTGGGCTTTCTAAGGCTAGCCGACGTTATGGACTTTCTTACAACCCATTCCTCCTCTATTTTGATCATGTTTACAGTGGCCTTTATGTGATTTGGAAGTGAGTTGTTAACGTTTGGCAGCACCATCTGTAGTGTGACCACCCTTTGATTAATCAAATCGTTAATCTTATGCTTCAGGTTAATGCAATCCTTTGTACTGTGTCCAGTGCCTACGGAGTGGTAGGCACAATGCCGACCAGCTTTGAAGAAATGAGAGTTGGTATTGCCTGGGTTGTGCGAAATAGGTTGAATAATCCTAGCGGCCTTCAACCTTTCGTATAACTGAGTTCTGGTTTCAGCTAATGGAGTAAAGGTTATAGGGATTTTCTTTTCCAAATTTAGTCAAGGGAGATTGGAGTTAGCAGAAGCGGGAACCCGGTGATTGTTCTGGTTCTCAGGATCTTTTTGATATACTGGGAAGTTCTGGAGAGGAGTTTGGTATATGGGTTGCATATTTGGCATTTGAGCTTGGTAGATGGGCTGCATATTTGGCATTAGATCTTGGTAGATTGGCTGTGTATAGAAGATAAGTTGGGGGTTTTGTGGAGCTGGGTGCGGGGTTGTTGGGACAAGTGATTTTTTGTAGTTGGCCCCAAAAGGTTTCCGTGATTTTTGACTGGGACCAGAAGATACTGAAGACACTTCTTCCTTCTTTTTCTTGGGAGGTCCTGTTTGTCCTGAAGAGGCTGGGGTCTTGGCAATCTTGCCACTGTGGAGTCCTTCTTCTACAATCTCTCTGATTTTGGCTAAGTCGGCGAACTTGGCCTTTACTGCCAATATCATCTTGTCATAAAATTCTGACTTCAAAGCGCGCATAAACACCGCGCTTGTCTCTTCCTCCATCATAGGAGGTCGGACTTTCGTCGCTTCTTTTCTCCATCGGTAAGCATAATCCCTGAAATCTTCATTTGACTTTTGTCTGATACATCCCAGAGAGTATCGATCGGGGATGAATTTTACATTATATGCAAATCTTTGGGTGAAATCTCGGGTGAGATCGCTCCATTTGGACCATTTTCTCAATTCTTGGGAGGTGAACCATTCCAACGCCTCCCCATTCAGGCTCCGGCAGAAAAGTCTCATTAGCAGGGTGTCATTTCTTCGGGCACCGACCATGTGATCATAGTAACTTCTTAAATAGGCTTCGAGATTTCCAACACCGTTGAAGACTTCAAACTTTGGAATTTTGAATCCTTCTGGTAGGTTCATCTCAGGATGGATACAGAGATCATCATAATCGTAACCTTTGATATAGAGATCATCATAATCATAGCCTTTCTCGTAAGGCGAGCTCTGCAACTCACGAATCTGGGCTATTTCTTCCTTTATTTGTGCCACATCACGATAGCGTTTCTTTTCTGCAAATTTTATCTCTCTTTCTTTCTCTTCATAATGATCTAGCTAACGGCTCTCCTGGAGAATAGGGTATGGTTCTGCCATGGCATAGAAAGTGGGGGTGAAATGTTCTAAACAGGTGGGGGCTGGACATGTGGAATAACATTTGGGTACGTGAGGGTACAATTGTGTGGATTAACAATGTTGGTGACTTTGGGAATGTTATTTTGGGAGTTATAGGTATTTTGCAGAGTGTTCTGGATGTTTGGAGGGAGGTTTTTTGGGAGGTAGGCACTTGGATTCTTATTCTGGTTAGTGTGCTTGATAGGGGGAGTATGGGTCTGGTGTAGGGACCTAATGTGAGAGGGGTTACTGTAGATGGGTTCATTTGACGGCCTTGGAACGGAGGAGGAAGGGATATCTTTGGGTTGATTTTCAGTTAGTGGGGATTTGAGTTGAGGAATCTGGAGAGGAGTCTGATAGATTCCCAAAGCATGAGTTTTGGCAGCGATAGCCAAGCTAGCCATGTCTTTGGCTTTCTGCACTTCTTCTTGCATCTTTTCCAATTTCTTCGCAAGCTCTGCGATCATTTTAGTTTTGTTCAGTAATGACACCGTCTCTTATAGCCAAAGCATTCTCTTCTTCACTTTCAATCATTTTCCTTTTTGACAAGCGAGGGTCAGACGATGAATCCAGGTGTGTTCTCGAGCGAGTAAAGTAAGAGTGTTCAGCCAGTTTCGTCAACACAAATCAGTTTCTTTTATCTGTTGAAATGAAGAACAACTCAAAGGCCACTATGTTAGATTCCATTAGTGATAAACAATACAAGATATCTGACAGGAAATAAACATATAAGAATTGCTTTTAAACACATAAAAGTTGCTTTTCATCAAGGCAAATTGATCCACGGGTAATTTTACTCAAAATCTCGATGGATAGGATTTTGTCCATCGATTTGGGATAAGCTTTGTTGATCTTGTAGCATCTTTGTCTGTTATACTTCTGAACTCTTTGTCTCTCTTGTCGAGGTGGGAAATGAAATTTTCTTAAGATATGGGCCAGGCCTTGAAGGTTGCCTACGTATCTCACGAAGGAGAATTCAGGCCCAACGTAGTTCGGACAAGTGATAGATAAGTTTTGTTTCATTTCATTTCATTTCGTCCACTATCTTTGATTACAAAGGGAAAGTAAAACTGACATAAAAGCAATAACTGAAAACTAAAACTCAGCTACTTCTGCTACTTTTGAAGCTTCATTCGGATAGTGGCGGGGCCTCCGGACTCTTTTGATCTTCTTCTTCAAGGATGATAAAAGGGAAACTCCAACTCGATTTTTCTCGTATCAATGAGATATTCTAGGTCTACTCAAAAGTGGAGACAAGTTTCCATGTCATGGCCCCCTATCCCTGCATGATAGATGCAAATTTCCTTTCCTTGGCACCAAGCCTTAGGCATCTTACCCGGCTTCATTTCCATATGCTCCAGAATCTTGGCTTGAACCAACTTAGCATAGATCTCATAGTAGGTGTCCTGAAAGACGGTGAAGTCATAGAAGTGAAATGTCACATCCTCGGTGATGGGCATGCCGAGACCAACTTGGTCACAAGCGATGATGGTTCTGGGAACCCACAGGTGTCTTATCTGGCCACTGGTAATCATGTAGTAAATTTGGTCTCTTAATGCATTGCATTCATCCATGGTATGCCCTCTACGACACGGATGGTAGGCAAACTCCTTATGCTCATTCAAGGGATGACATCAGAATCCTTCGGATAGGTCGGGGTGAAGAACCCCCATAGCTTCCAGAGTTTCATAAATTTTTGAATAGAGGATCACTTTTGGATTTCTTTCATACTCCCGGGAGTGAACCTTGATAGTGATGGGCTTTCCTCCTGGCCTGAATCTAGTAGGCCAAATAGCATCACTCTTGACGTTGGTCCAATGGTCTACTCCTGTGTTAAGGAGAGGTGTTTCTTTTACCATATCGAACTTGAGGAATTTTGACATCCTACAAAATAGAGTAGCTTGTTAGCCCCTCCCCCTAGGACGATAGTCTGGCTACAACACATACGTCTTACAAATGGCATATAGTTTGGATGCTACGTCGTCGGGTCAGAAACACTTTTGATGTATTTTGGCGGTTTACTAATGGACTCAGTATCTCTTGGATATTAAGACATCCTAGGCTAATTCCTATTTCGGGATTTGATTTCGCTCTATACTGAGTTTCTAGAATAGGTTTCAAAATTGACCGGGAATCCGAGGGGACAACCTAAGCTTGAAACAACAAGTGACCGTTAACCGACCGCGGATCACCTACTTCACTGGTCTATTTTGGAAATTGTGTATTTTGGTAAGAAGGACCACAAAGACTTGCGTAATCACCTTTTTACCCCTAATGCAGTCTAATGATTTTGCCAAGGGAGGCGGAAGATGCCATGAAAAGTTTATAAGTGTGAGAAAGTAAACAAGTAATGAAAGCAATAAAAGTTTACTAATTATTACAATTTCAAATAGTTAGTCAAATAAGTTAGTTGCAAAAAATAGGGTTAGAACCTAGTTGATTAATCTCCAGCGGAGTCGCCATTTATGTTTTACAGGAAAAATGGACTTTATTTGTTGAAAACCATTTCGAAATTGAAGTCAAAACGATTTCATTCAAAGCAAGAGTCGCCACTTAGTTTTTATACAGTAAAAACCAAGAAAAACTTAGAATAATTTTTTAAATCTAAAACAGATAAAGGCTTTAAAAATTCTGAGATTTTCGGCAAGGGTTCATATTAATACTCCAAGAAGGTTTTTAAGGCATTTGGAGTATCCGCTAACTCGCGGTTATCCGAACTTGCTTGAAAAAAAACTTGTTGACTAACTTTTGAAAAAAAATTTAGTATGAAATATCTTGTTTTTATCTTGATTCAAGATAACATGACAAATATAACTTAATGAAAAACATTATTTCGATATTCTATTTTTGAAGTGGAAACATACAGAGAAGTAGTTTTTTTTTAAAAAGAACAGAACATTCTTGTTTTGACAACCTTTTTTAAGACATAAATTTTCTAACTGTTCATGAAGAAAATAATTTAAAGCAAAACTAAATCTGAAATGTTTTATCCTTTGGGAATAATCCAACTAAGTTAAAAATGTCAGTCCAAATTAATCACAATTAATTCTAACTAAACAATTAAAAAAATTAAAGGCATATATAAACTATTAATCTAAACCTATCCTAAATCTAATTTGTGGGCCCTTTTTAGGCCCACCGCCGTTTACTTTGGACTTTGGTCTAGTTCTGCTGCAATTTTCCCTTTTTGGGCTGGCCATTGTTATTTTAATATGGGCTTGGCCCATTTATTCACTCTTAGCCCTTTTTTGGACTGTTTCAGCTGCTGGTGCAAATTTTATGGGCCTGGCCCATTTCCTGTCTTCAACTAGCGGCCTTCTCCACTTAGCTTTGCAGATTTAGTCCCTTTAGGACTCGAATGGGCTGACTCGGATATTGTTGGGCCAGGTCCAACGAGAAATGCAATGGAGGGAATTTGGGAGTCCATTTGGACTCCACCATAGCATCATACACAAAAGAGAAAAGTTAAGGATCAGTATGCATACAAGTAAGACTAAATAAAATAATTAAGCAATTAATGGCACCACACACAGGTTTTATACTTAAATTGCTAGACTCGAAGCTAGTGTTCTTCTAATAATTGACACATTTGAAATTAATCATTGAAATGCATACAAGGTTGAAACACGATACATAGTCTAATTTGAGGTAGTAAACTACTAATTTAAAACAGATATGATCATGCTTAGATAACGAATTCACATTCACAATAGTTCAAACCTTCGTCCTAAACACAGAACAAAGACCATTCATTCAAATTCCCCATTTTTAGAGCTAAAGTCATGGATCAAGTAGAGAAGGAAAAAGATCAAATAAATTTCTTTTATAAGGTACCTGGACTGATGGTGATCAGAAATTACATATTCCAATGCATAGGACATATTATCAAAGAGACACAAAATAGTTCCAAGATACATACATGCTTATATTTTATAAACATTGTTTGATAATAAAATCTTTGAGATTAATTAGTGGTTCCAAGCATGAGGAGTGCTGATTTTGATTACAAAAAGAATTCACTGGATCAAAGATTATAAGAATAGTTTACACAAAATCATTTAGAGTCTTGAGAAATTAACTATGGACCATGGTCTCAATAACATCCTACAAGAAGGAGGGATGTTCCGGAGAGAAGATGATCATAACAAGAACCCAAAACTATCAACCTTACACAATTTACAAACAAAATCAGATTTGAGATATTTGAGACATCAATATGCTAAATCAGTGACACAATCATGCTAGTTTCAATACTCAATGTGAAGCCAATCACATATAAGGGGGGTAATGAAGTTGATACGAGCCTTAAAATGAGAACCTTCAGATATGAAGAGCATATCATAAAGAAGATATGCCTCATCTCTAGTTTTTATTCACAGTAAGGAGTTCATAAAGAAGGAAAAAAAAGAACAACCAGACGATATCCACATAAATAACACTATAATTCATATTTCTCAAGCAAAACTAAGACAGGATCCAAGCCATGGTCGATAAGCTGAAACACAAGCAGATGTCAACACACATTCATTTTAAAATGGGCAGAACAGAAAAGAAAAAGGGAAGAACAAAATGAAAACATTCAAGCACTCTAGGGTTTAACAACCATTTCAACCCAAATGGACTTTAAGCTAAGCATTTCACAATCTCTTATCACTAAATCAAATGAACAGCCTAAAACCACCATGAATGTTTCTAAAGAAAATGCAAGGAAAATAAACAGTTCTACATTATTCTAGAAAGAAGAAAAGACAAAGGAGAAAATGAAGAGTGTTACCTTTCTTTTGGCAGCGAACAGGACAACAAGCTTCGGCAAAAATTTCACCACCGCTGAGACTAGTGACAAACTCGTTGGAGTTTTATTTTTAGTATTTCTTCTCTCTAAATAGCTGATTCAGTTGCATAAGGTTAGAGAATTGCTTCCCCAAAACCCTCAATTTTTCCCAAATCCGCTAACCCCACATGAAAAAATGAGAGGGCTACTTATAGGAAAATTTTTGGGTGAGATTGGGGGGGGAACAATGGGTTTTCTTGGAATTTACTTCGAGAAATTTGAAATCCTTAGCTGGGTAACGCTAACAGCAGAGGTTTTGTATGAACTTGTACCAATTTTCACCTAAATCATGGATATAATGCCACCTAGAAACCTCTAGAAGCTTCTGGGTTGCTAGCTCATCATCTTGACAGATAAATGGACGTCGTTTGGGAATTTCAACGAAGGTTGAGCGGATTTTGAAGTTGTGAACGTTGGGGTTTTGAGTTGTCGTTTGAGAAATGATGAAGAGGGGGAGAAGGCAATGTTTTAATGAGGAGCTGACGTGTTGTACGAGGTGCGTTGCTCGTACAACACAGAGAGTGAGACTTGTGAGAGGGAATTGGCTAGGGTTTCTGGTGAGCTGAGCGAAGAGAAGAAGAGGGTGAAGGGGTGTTGGGGTTGTCTGAGTTGAGGTGAAAGGGAAAGGGCGTATAAGGTTGATGTTGGGCCGGGTCGTTCGGGTAAATATGTTGGGCTAGGTGGATGAATTGGCCCAAATGGTGGTCAGCTGAAATAAGGGGCTACACGGGGCTATTTAAATAATGACCACATTTGCAAAAATGTGGCCAAAATGTTAAGGAGATAGCCAAATTAATTGGATTTTAGGAAAAATCTGGCTAGAATTCAATTGGTTTTAGAGGGATAGGCTAGAATTAAAATAAGAGTGAATCAATTATACTTAAGTCTTGAGCTTAATCAACTTAAACAATTTGAAATAATTATCACATTTAACACTTAATTACCTCTTTAAGCAAATTATGAAATTAATTATTCAATTTATTTTTAATTTGGAGAAAAATCAAGCATTTAATCTTTTAAAGGGATTTTTTTATGAGACTAAACATTAAAATAGTTCTTTAAGTAAACTTATATAAATTACACATAATTATATATGAAAGATATAAATTGTTACTTAAGCTATTATAAAGCTGATTTGAAAAATGTTTTATACCTTTTTACAAAACAATTATTTCAAAAATTGTTTAAAATTCAAAAGGCTTAAGATTAATTCGCAATGTGGAGGGTAAAAATTGGGTGTCAACATGTATAAGTTTAGAAGATAAGTAAGTAGGTAGAATACCAACTTATAAAACCTCCAAACTTGAACTATTGCTTGTCCTCAAGCAACTTAAAAGTTCTAACTCAATAGGCATACAACACAAGTGCAAATGACAATACCATAAGCCAAGGAATACCATTTCAAGCACCAAGCATGGCTTCAGTTGGTACTAACGATTAGTCAATCACATGATAATTTAATCTAAGCATTCCTCTCATTTCAAAAAACAATTCAATGATGCAATGGATCACTAAGAACAATCAAGTGACAACAACCAATCCTCGAGATGTGACTCAAACTACTAGCTTACCAAAACATGCTCATTTGACCCATTTTCGGAGTTTATCAATGTCATCAACTATCCTAATTCGCATGCCCTCACAAGAACGAAAGTCCCAAAAACATATTATGTGCAAAGAACAATCACAAGGGACAAACACAAACACTCACACTCACAAGGAAGTTCATGTGCACACATGTTGAACCATAGGTTTACCCTTCATGTAAATATCCACTAATGTAGGGTAGCCAAGCTCGGAATCACCAAGGACTTGCAGGCTACGATGTTTGCTAGGGTTAAGGTGATGATATCATTTGGTTCAAGTGACTACACCTCCCTAATGCTTTTTACTCTAATTTCGAACACCGCTCACATTTTAAATTTCAACTTCACCTTATTTCTCCCTCACACAACCCAAGATTCTCCTTTTTAACTCATAATCATTCAACATATTATATCACCTTCACTTGATAGAACTTATTTTTTCTGTTCAATTTGCTCATTGGATTGATCTTTTAGAGCAGTTTTCAATTCGAAATTAAAGAGCTACATTGAACTTGAAGTGCACTTGTTTTATTCTCCTCATTTGATCACATGCACCCCCAATCATAGGCATTTGCCTATGTTATATTTTGTTTCCCCCCCAAATTTAGGCTTTTAGCGTACATTTCATTTTCAAGAAATTAGGGAGAATGGGTGCCAAAATATAGGTTCCAAAAAGGTTAAGGTGTTACAAGGTGCCAAAGGATGGTTACAATATCAAAACGGGTTCACTAGGGTTTATGTCATGGGAAGTCATTTGGTTGAAGTGGCTATTAAAAAGGGCCTAAGGTCATTTTCTAAGCTTGGTTAAACCTACAATTTCTCCTTGGATCACATTCGGGGCAAGTTCTAGATGACATGCATGCTCGAGAATTATTCAACTACACCTCACCACACATGATATGCAAATGATTCAAGAAGGATCAATTTTTAACTTCCTAATCAAGAATCAAGGAGGATCCATTCCATATTATCACCGCTAATAGGCTAAGAGTCACAAAAACATAAAAGGGGTTGTCACACTATTAATCTTCACCATGCACTTTTCACAAATTTTTTGAAAGAGTAAACCTATTTTACTTAACAAGCAAGACTACTTCATTATTACCAAACAAGACAAGTGCAACCAAAACCTCAAAAGATGACGATTTTCCCTTAAGAATGATGTCACTCAGTCTATCATTTGGCCAATTAATCTATCTAAATCGGTGTGGCTTCAAAAAGTAGATCAACCCAACCATCATAATAAACAGGACAATGCGATTCGCACATGCTAAAGTGTGGGTCGCACGTGCAATGCACAAGCCAACAGTGGGCATATGCGAAGCTCGTGCGGTTTGCACATTGACATATGCGATGCTGTGTCCCAACTCCGACAAGATCGATCTAGCCTAACGGGTTCTCAGACTTCCCCTGGCTCCAAAAAATCCAACACACTTGATATAAATAGAAAAATGAAGAAGCTACAAGTAAAGAACTAACAACCTAAACCATCAACTCCATCCATATCAACAAACAAACCCGACGAGGGAAAAATTAGCAAAAACAAGCTCGACAAGGGCACATCAATATCTTACTATACAAATAAAACAAGCCTGACAAGGGCGCAATATCCAAAAAAAACAATATGCTAGATAGAATGCTAGCCACCCCCAACTAAGAACGTGCAGTGACCTCACTGTAACAAACTAAGAGAAGAGTTTGAGGGGGCTCCCTGAAGGGTGTATCACTCAAAGCCAGAACTTCTAGATCCAGAAAAGATCCAGTCTCCCTCATCAACATCCTCCTCAGCATCAGACCCACATAGCTTCCTCAGAGTGCTCATTATCTTCTTGAGGAACTTGCTTTACTTCCTATCATGGTCCCTTTGATTTTTCTGTCTTCTTTCCACCATAGCCAATCTCTCCTTGATGTGCTACTGCTGGCTCACTATACTAGCTAGTGTAGGGCTACTGGGAGTAGTGAAGGGTGGAGGCCCTGATGCTGGTGTGGTGGAAGTCTCACCCGGACCCGAAGGTAAACCTGCTACAAGCTGACGAAGATGGGCATCCATGCCATAGACTTGGCTAGAGATGTGGCAGAGTGTCAGAGGTCCAATTATGAGAGGACCAATAGCCTCAACAGTAGCGGCTGACTCACGTGCCTCACTAGACTCAGAAAATAGACCAAATGATGATGAATCCATGTCTATCTTCCTCTTCTTTGATGCTTGCATAGGGCCTCTCTTCTTCAAAGGGTGGATCATTTTCTCGGGATTACTCTCATACTCTTCATCCCTCTTGGCGACCCCGGCTTGGTAGCATAAGTATGTGATCAACGAAGGGAAAAGTAGACTCTTGTTACCTTCGAGCAATACTTGTTGAATTTTATGCACAATCAATTACCCCATATTTACCGGGAGTCCCTCCATTAGAGCACAAATCATCCTTTCTTTGTTGATGGTCACGTCAGACTCATTCTTGGATGGCATAACTCGGGCATAAATGATCAAAAGCCAAGTGTGGGCTTCAAGGGTAAACTCGGATGACTCGATCCTTGTATTCAATGCTATCCATTGTGGGATCTTGCCATAATGAAAATGTTCCACAAACCAATCGTGCCCCTTTTCTGTAGCTCGGTCTTTATAGGTGGTATTGTCGGCATTCAGGAGGTTGTAATATCCATTGATCAACTTTAGATCAAAGCAAACTAGTTTTCCCCGCACCTCCACTATCAAGTTGTTGGCGAAGTCTGTCTCAGCCGCATTGGCATAGAACTCTTAAACCACCGCAAAGTTCCCCTTGATAGGTTCCGCGGCAAAGAAAATCCAGCCACTGTCAACCAACTTCCCATAGAAGTTGGCCCATTTGTCCTCCAATCCATCCAACACGATACGTCGCTCCCTCATGATTGTCTTTGTCAAGAGACGGTCATAAAGTTTGGAGCACTTGAGGAAGACAAAGGTTCCTTGGTCAAAGTACTCTTTATCGTCCATTTGGTTGGCATCTTCATGTACAATTCCGGCCATTTTCAAGCTTAAGCTACCTACATAAGGAACAAAATTGTCAAAACAACAAGATAGGCATGTAAAGCAATGTATTAGGACCAGATTAGGCCAAAGCAACAAGACAAAATGATTTCGAGCAAAGCTAGGCATAGTTGTTATTTTTGGGGTAGTGAAAACTGGTCATCGCGATCGCGACCCTATACATCGCGATCGCAAAGACAAAATTATTTTTTCAGAAAATTAAAGCGCCGCGATCGCGGAATGGGGCATCGCAATTGCGAGGCTTCGAGAAGTCAGTCATCGCAATCGAGAGATTTGGGCATCGCGATCGCGATGGTCATCTTCTGACCCAGAAAATTAAGTTCAAACATTTCGTCGAACATGTGCCTTGCACCTTTTTGCACACCATTTTAAGACCACATGGGCATCACTTTTTACCCTAAAAATAAGTAAACCAACACATTTATAACCCTCCACTAGATTTTACCCACAATTTCATACCCAATATCAAATTTACACATTATGAAGAAATGAAAGATTGACACCCACTTGGGTGTTTGAAGCACTTACTTTAACATAAAAATGAGGGTGGATTGAAGAAGAGAAAGCAGAGATCATACCTGAGGAGTTGCAAAGATTCTTTCGAAATTGAAGTTGATGGTGGATTTTTATCTTAGTTGCCTTGGTAGAGAGAAAAATCAAGTTTCAAAGAATTTTTGCTATTGAAATGGCTTAAATGACTTTTAATACCTGGAAACCATTCATTGTCTTGCGATCGCGTGGTCTTCTCACTTTATTGCAATGAGTTAAGATCCCATAACTCTACATGATCGTGAAGTGAGTCACACAATCACGAAGAGTTATTGAAATTTTATCTCATCGCGATCGCGATAGTTAAGGGTCGCGATCGTGATAGTTAAGGGTCGCGATCGCGATGCCTTAGCATCGACTGAGCTTTATGAAATTTTGCAGAGTGCACTACTTTGATGTGTGATGCCAGGTGTGACATGCACTTTGGGAGGTGCAAAATGCACCACGTTTGTACATGTCGGTCTTTTTAATTAGTTCACTATTTGATTGTGCGATGGCATTTGTGACGGGCCCTCTTCGAGGTGCAAAAAGCTCATTTCAGAGGTATTATTGGGTGCTTTTTAACACTTGGTTCATCTTATCATTCCTTGGGGCACCTAAAAACAAACCAAAAAGAAACAAAAAGTGAAGTAAAGCATAAAAATGATGGATTGCCTCCCATCAAGCGCACAATTTAACATCGCGGTGCAATGCTGGCTACCTCACCATTGAGATTTCCACTAGGAAGATTTGAACCATCGACCCAAACATGAATCAAATTTCCGGTGGCACTCCCGGGGTGAAGGTTTTATCATGAGAAGGCCATTCTCTTGATTTCGTATGTCACACATTTTTTCCTTCAAGTGAGGAAGGACGCTTTGACTTTATTCCACGAAAAACTCAAAACCGGATAGTCCTTCATCTACCCTCCTTCCAAGGTCTTCCAAAAGCTTGATTACTTCGAATTTCGTCTATTGAATCAAACTTAAGGTCAAACAAAGGTTGAAGTGGGATTTGGGCGTCTCCACCTTCAAGTTTGCCTCGTTCATAACATCCTCACTATGAGATGACATAGCATCATTCAACACAATGAAAGTAAAAAAAAACAAAAACAACTATTCACAAAATTGAACTAGCATAAGTAAATTCAAATTCTAAACTAACTCAATACGCCAAATTGTTGCTCGGCAACGGCGCCATTTTTGATAAACGCTCAATTCATGCTCTCCAAGTCGGAGGCCAAGGTGATTGCATATTCAAAACAAAATTTATATTTCCCAACGAGTGTCGGGGTCGTACCCAAGGGAATAATGTAGTAGCGATTGAGTTAATAAAGAGTCCAAGAAACTTATTGAAGTTCAATTAGGAAAGAGGGAGAGAAGATATATTTAAAAGGGGGGTTAAAACTACAACTAAAAGATAAATAAAAAAAATAAAAGATAGATTTATTAATGGCTCTCACCTTGACTTCGCCATACAAGGTTAACAAGGGAGATATGAGCTTGGGAATTCAAATTCACAAGACTTGCACCCGATTGATACTTACGTACTCTTAGTCATAAGTGTGGAATGCTAACTCTCGATCAACATCTACATTTTTGATGACTTTGATTAGAACATCATTCGGTGCGATAAAAAAGCAACCAATTAACATAAGGAGGTCATCCTATTCCTAGCTCAGACCCTTAAACGGGAAATTCTGCGATAGGAGCTATTCCTAGACTCCAATCTAGATGGATTCCCAAGTACCCACTATTGAATCTTCCCTAATTTAAGGAATTTCTCTCCCGAGCAATAACACAAATCAGAAAGCTAAGTCAATGTTTGCAACCATTAACCATAAATTCAAGCAATGGAAAAATCAAGAGACCCAAATCATCAAACAAGAATAAAATCTATATATGAATTCAATAACCCAAACAAGTATTATCACTAATACAAACCCAAAACCTCAAGTCAACAATACTCCAATAGAATAGCAATTAAGAACAAGAGTTGAAGAATGGAAACTAAAGATTTTACAATAAAGAGCATCCAAATATTCACCCCTATGGTGTTGGTTGATGAACCTTGCTCCCAAGTTTGCTCAAAAGTTGTGAAAATAGCCAAAGATATCTTTCCAATCGGCTGGGAAGAGTTTTATATGAATTGAGGTTTCCAAAAATGGGAATTTTCAAATCTGCCCCACAGCTAATGAAACCTTCATCGCGATCGCGTGCGTGACCTTCGCGATCGCAAGGCTCTAAAATTTCCTTCCATGCAGTCGTATGGATTCACTTCACGGCCGCGTAGGTTTACCTTTGTCCTTGTGCATCGCGGTTGCGTGGCTCCACTCTTGCGATCATGATGAGAAATATTGTGGCAGTGATCAGCAGTTCCTTTTAGCTCTATTTTGACTTGTTTTCACTCCAATCTTTCCCGAACACTTCTAAAGCACAGAAACCTGTAAAATAGAAGAAATTCATGTCAAATTGCACACTTTATCCACTTTATACTAGCAAAGGTATAAGATTAGAAGCTAAATAAGTAGGTAAAATACCAACTTATCTCTGGCCTCACCCTGAACTACCTGATCACGAAGGTCGTACAAACTTTAGTCCTCAAACTATCGGCTCTAAATCTGATCAACTAGAGTAGAACGGACCTCACCACTGGCGAGCACTCTGCTAGGATCCGACAAGTCAATTCTAACTATTCGGTTAGCCAAAGACTAGATGTCCAAGGCTAATGGTCGCTCAGAAACAGAATGTGAAGCTAGGCATCCCATACTCACCGCCTTCAGACTCAAGGCATCCGCTACCATGTTTGCCTTGCCCAGATGGTATAAAATAGTAAAATCATAGTCCTTCAGTAGCTCAATCCATCTCCTCTACCTCGAGTTCAGCTCTCTCTGACTCGTAATGTATATAAGATAATGGTGATCGATGAATATCTCACAATGAACTCTATATAAGTAGTGCCTCTAGATCTTGAGCGTGAAGACTGCCGCCGCCAACTCCAAGTCATGAGTGGGATAGTTGCGCTGGTGAACTTTCAGCTGTCTCAATGCATATGCTATAACTCGACCCCGATGCATCAACACACAACAAAGCCCGACCCCTGAAGCATCACAATACACGGAGAAACTCTTACCCTCAACAAGCAAAGTCAGAACTGGAGCTAAAGTCAATAAGGCCTTAATCCTCTAAAAGCTATTCTCGCACAGATCCGACCACTGAAATGGAAAATCCTTCCTAGTCAGCATAGTCAAGGGTGATGCTATGAAAGAAAATCCCTCAAAGAACGGTCTGTAGTACCTGGCTAAACCAACAAAGTTGCGAACCTCGGTAGGAGTAGTTGGTCTAGGCCAATCACAAACTGCAAAAATCTTACCTAGATCAACTCTAATCCTATCCTTAGACACCACGTGTTCTAGGAATGCCACTGACTCCAGCCAAAACTCACAGTTTGAGAACTTGGCATAAAGCCAATGATCTCTCAAAGTCTAAAGTACAGTCCTCAAGTGCTGCTCATGCTCATCCCTACTCCTCGAGTATATCAGAATGTCATCAATATAGACTCTCACGAACATATCCAAATACTGGCTAAGCACCCTATGCATCCAATCCATAAAGGCTGCGGGGGCATTAGTCAACCCAAAATACATCGCCAGGAACTCATTGTGACACCCCGTAAATGTATCCAGCTATCTAAGTTAAAAACCTCAGAAAAATCCATGTTTCAGAAATGACGGGTCCAAACCACGGACCGTGGTTTGAAACACGATTTGTGAAATGAATCTGTGGTTCAGTCCCTGCAAGTTTAGCCTCTGGTCTGAGAACCACGAGTGGGTTCTATTGACCGTAGTTCATTTTATGAATCATAGTTCCACTCGTGCAACTAGACCTGAGAACTGTTAAAGTGTTCCCAAAAACCACGAGTCCAAATAATGACTCATCGTTCAAATGATGTGTCCATCCTGTTGACTCATGGAATATCTTCAGAGGATTTACATTCTCCCAATTCCTCTTCAGGAACTACGAGTCAAGTCTAGGACTCGTCATTGAAATGACGAGACATAGTCTTGAGTCGTGGTTTGACCAAGTCAGCCTAGCTCCCTTTGAATGACTCCTAATGATGAATCGTCATTCCTTCAACGGGTTCGTCCTGTTGACCCGTAGAAGTGAAGTTGCAGCTTGAAATTTCTAGCTGAGTTCTATGACTCCATATGATGAACATCCATCCAAACCACGACTCGTAGACTGAGTCGTGTTCACTTAAAGTTGACCAATTTCCACCTTTTTCCCAATTAATTCCTAGGGGTATTTTGATCATTTCCCACCCTATTATGTATTAGGTGAAGTTTTTTGACTACTTTTAGAAGGGTTTTCACCCATATTACCCTAAGTCCCTCTTAATTTCATCATTCTTCGCTCAAAGAGTAAAATTGCTCTCAAACTCAAGTCTCCAAGATCAAAGTCAAGCCTCCTAATTCTTTTCCAATAAAGTGGGTAGTCTTCCACCAAGGTATGTGGGTTTCTAACAATGGATTCCTTTCACCCTTGTGCCCAAATTCCCCAATTCTTATTTTGAATTATGAAGATATGAAATTAGTCTTTTGATCCAAAAATTGGGAAAAATTTATGACATCAGTTTCTATGTTTAAATTCATGGTTTCTTCTTGATCACTCATGATTTAAGTATGCTTCTCTTATTGGTTTTAAAAGCCCAAGCATGAAAGTTGATTTATAGCATGAAACTATGAAATTGCATGTTTTCAAGAGAAACTTTGCATGATTAGATATCATGGCCTTTATGTATTTATGAAATTGCATGCCTAATTCTTCAAGTATGAAGTTAGAAAGAAAAGCATGTTTTTGAATTATGGCTATGCTAAGCTTATGAACTATGATATGAAAGTTGCATGATACCCTATGTGTTTCCATGCTTTATGTATAATATTTGGCATGAGAGTATGCCCTTATGAATAAGATTTGGCATGAAAGTATGCCCCTATGAATAATATTTGGCATGAGAGTATGCCTTCATGATTATGAGATATATGTGTGCATGTTTTGGGAGTAGTATTTAGCACCGAGAGGATGGGGTGAGAGTACCCTTAGTCCCATAAACTACGTTGCCAGCGTAGGTCATGATATGATATAATATGTGACTTAAAGGCTTATGAGAGTGGATCCATGTCTTTACGTATGGTGTCCTTGCCTTAGCGGGGCATAGGACAACTTTGCCAACTAGGGTTATATAGTTGGATATGGTGACTTGTTCCTTGGCAGGGTTCAAAGTCAGCTTTGGTAACTGGGGTTATACAATTAGATTCTATGTAGCTTACGTGGTCTCATGTCGGTTATATGAAACTCACGTAGGTTATGTTTGTTCAAGTTTTCTAAGTTTTATGAACTTTCTTATGTAACATCATCTTGAAGTTGGCTTTTGCCTCATGACTTAGATTTTCATGTTGATATCTTTTCATGATACTTTACTACGTATGAATTATGGTTAAGTACTCTTTTTAAACATATTTTCCTAACTTATGCATTGGTCACATACTTAGTACATTACATAGTACTAACGCATATTGCGCTGCATCCTTTTAAGATGCAGACTCAGCTACCCATTCTCAGCTTCGTGGCTAGAGTCTCAGGCCACTTCCATAGTCAGCTGTGGTGAGTCCTCATGGTTCGAGGACTAGTTATGATTTTCCTTATGTCAGCTTTACTTTTATACTTCGAGTTAGCTAGGGTTTTCCTAGCAACTCTTATTTTATGACTAGAGGCTTTCAGACATAGTTTGTATTCGAGTTCCCCTTTTTGATATTGTATGTTATGTGGCCCTTAGACCCGTATTGATGTTTCCTTATTGGGTGTCTGTATTATGCTTCTTCTTACCTTTCATTATGCTTGAGAATGCTATGACCAAGGGTTAGCTTCGGATCCTTGTGGTCTCAAGTCCCGTGTTATATCTAGGGGGTAACCTCGGGGCATGACAAATTTGGTATTAGAGCCTCAAGGGTCCTAGGATGTCTGAAAAGCGAATCGAGTAGAGTCTTTTTCATATGTGTGAAGCGCGCCACAAATATGAAAGGGAAGCTATGAGTTGTCTTAGAAAAACTTCACTTCTTTCATGATCACATCGTGTGATAGAGCATAAGCCTAATATTCCTCTAATCCTTATCTTATGCATTTTAGATTATGCCTCCTCGACGTGCTATGCCTCCTCGAGCGGCTCGAAATGCCGCTCCTCAAGTTCCGGTTCCCGATGTCACGAATGATGAGTTTAGGAATGCTATTCATTTGCTAGCCCAGACTTTGGCCACTCAGGACAATTAGCCAGCTCCTACCCCCGTTCATCCTCAAGGTGGGGCAGCGGCTCGAGTTCGTGACTTTATCTGTATGAACCCACCAGAGTTTTGGGGTTCGAAAGTGAGTGAGGACCCAATTAACTTTATTGATGAAGTGAAGAAGATCTTTCAGGTTATGCAAGTGGTTAGGGTTGATTGTGTTGAGTTTGCGTCCTATCAACTCAAGGATGTGGCTCATATTTGGTTCACGCAATGGAAGGAGGCTAGAGTGAGGGATACGATCCCCATGTCTTGGGAGGGTTTTGAGAGAGCCTTTCTTTATAAGTTTACTCAGTTTTATAGATATGCTCCCTCTATGGTAGCGGACTCGCATGATCAAATGAGCAAGTTCATCTATGGTGTTTCTGATATAGTGAAAAAGGAGTGTAGGCCTGCCTTGTTGTTGAGTGACATGAAGATCTCTCGTCTCATGAATCATGCCCATCAGATTAAGGGTAATAAGCTTAAGAAGATGGATAGGGAGAACAAGAGGGTTAGATCCGAGGGATCAGGTTTTGGTCATCACAGGTTCGGAGGTGGACATCGCTTTTCTTTCAAGAAGAAGTCATCAGGTCTGGTTCACTCTTCCGCTAGTGCTCCTACCCAGGCTCAAAAGCCTCATCATGATCATGGTGGTAGAGGGTATGGTTCTTATTCCCAGTCTCAGGGTAGTGTTACTAAGGGACCCTCCTACCCATCTTTTGCTAAGTGTGGGAAGAATAATTTTTTCGAGTGTTTGGCCAGTTCAAGTGGTTACTTTGTTTGTGGTCAGAATGGACATCGTATAGGGGATTGCCCTACAACTAGGAAGGGGCAGAGAGGTGGTAAGGCTCAGTCTACCCCAGCAGTTTCAGGTGGTAGACCAGCCCCATAGGGCGCAACTTCTAGTTGTGGTGGTCAGCGCCAAAATCGTCTTTATGCTATGTCCTCCTGCCAGGATCAGGAGAGTTCTCCAGATGTGGTTACCATTATGTTGAAAGTCTTCCCTCTTGATGTGTATGCCTTGTTAGATCATGGTGCATCCTTATCTTTTATAAATTCTTATGTGGCTTGTAAGTTCAAGATTCGTCCTGAATTGCTTTTAGAACCCTTTCATGTTTCTACTCCTGTTGGTGAGTCAGTCCTAGCCAAAAAAGCCTATCGAAATTGTCCTATCTCATTCCTTCGTAGAGTCACTTCAGCGGATTTAGTAGAGTTGGAGATGACTGATTTTGATGTTATTCTCGGTATAGATTGGTTGTATGCATATTATGCCTCAGTTGATTGCCGCACTCGTGTGGTTAGTTTAAAGTTTCCTAATGAACCTTTCCTAGAATGGAAAGGTAGTCCCTCTTCTTCGAAGGGTCATTTCATATCTTATCTTAAGGCTAGGAAGATTATTTATAAGGGTTATGTCTATCATATAGTTTGGGTTATAGACACGGAGTCCGAGACCCCGACTGTTCAGTCTGTTCCTGTTGTGAATGAATTCCTAGAAGTGTTCCCCGATGATTTGCTCGGAGTCACTCCCGAGCGGGAAATTGACTTTGGGATAGATAGGATTCGTTTAGATATTCTTCTGGAAACGAATCCTATCTCTATCCTTCTCTAAAGAATAGCCCCCGCGGAACTCAAGTAGTTTAAAGATCAACTGAAAGACTTGCTTGATAAGGGTTTCATCTGGCCTAGTATTTTTCCTTGGAGTGCCCTAGTTTTGTTTGTTTGGAAGAAGGATGGATCTCTCAGAATATGTATTGATTACCGTCAACTGAACAAGGTCACAATCAAGAATAAGTATCCTATTTCTAGGATCGATGACTTGTTCGATCAGCTTCAGGGGGCTAGTTTCTTCTCCAAAGTTGATCTTAGATCCGGTTATCATCAGCTTCGGGTTCGAGAATGTGAATCCCAAATACAGCCTTCAGGAATCAGTATGGTCATTATGAGTTCGTTGTTATGTCTTTTGGCCTAACGAATGCTCCCGCAGCTTTCATAGATTTGATGAACCGTGTGTTCAAATAGTATTTGGATTTGTTCATGATTATTTTCATTGATGCTATCCTCATATACTCTCGGAGTTAGGAGGAGCATGCGGATCACTTGAGGGTTATGTTGCAAACTCTCAAGGATAGACAGTTGTTTGCTAAGTTTAGCAAGTGCGAGTTTTGGAAGCAATCTGTTGCTTTTCTGGGTCATATTGTGACTATTGATGGTATTCGGGTTGACTTTAAAAAGATAGAGGCAGTGAAGAACTAGCCTAGACCCACTTCCCCATCCGATATTAGAAGCTTCTTGGTTTTGGCTGGTTACTATAGGAGATTTGTGGAAGGGTTTTCCTCCCTTTTTTCCCCATTGACCCGATTGACTCAGAAAAAGGTTAAGTTTCAGTGGTCCGACTCTTGTGAAAAAACTTTTCAGGAATTGAAGACTCGATTGACTACAGCTTCAGTATTGACTATATCCGAGGGCCTTGATGATTTTGTTGTGTATTGAGATGCCTCCAGAATTGGTTTGGGTTGTGTTTTGATGCAACGGGGCAAGGTGATTGCTTATGCCTTGAGATAACTTAAGGTGCATAAGAAGAACTACCCTGCTCATAATCTTGAGCTAGCGGCCGTGTTTTTTGCTTTGAAGATTTTGAGGCACTACTTATATGGTGTGCATGGGGATGTTTTCACAGATCATAAGAGTCTTCAATATGTGTTCACTCAAAAGGAATTGAATTTGCGACAAAAGAGATGGCTTGAGCTCCTTAAGGATTATGATATGAGTATGCTTTACCATCCGGGTAAGGCCAATGTTGTGGCGGATGCTTTGAGTAGGTTGTCCATGGGAAGTGTAGCTTTTATTGAAGATGGAAAGAAGGAATTGGTTAAAGAAGTTCATAGGCTTGCTCGATTGGGAGTTCGCCTTATGGACTCGATCGATGGTGGTGTGATTGTGACTAATGGTGCCGAATCATCCTTGGTGGCTGAGGTGAAAGTCAAGCAAGACCAAGATCCCATTTTACTTCAACTTAAGGGTGCAGTTCGTCAGCAAAGTGTTGAGATTTTCTCCCAAGGGCGAGATGGTGTGCTTCATTGTCAGGGTCGCTTATGAGTGCCAGATGTTGATGGATTGAGACAACATATTTTGTCCGAGGCTCACAGTTCTAGATACTCCATTCATCCGGGTGCCACTAAGATGTACTATGATCTATGGAAAGTCTTTTGGTGGAATGGTATAAGGAAAGACATAGCCGGGTTTGTGGCTAAGTGTCCCAACTGTCAGAAGGTAAAGGTGGAACATCAAAGACCAGGTGGTATGCTTCAGGATATTGACCTTCCCACTTGGAAATGGGAAGAAATCAATATGGACTTTATTATGAGTGTGCCTCGTACTCGAAGGCAACATGATTCCATTTGGGTGATTATCGACCGGATAACCAAGTCATCCCATTTCTTGGTTGTTAAGACTACGGATACAACTGATGATTATGCCGGACTCTACATTCAGGAGATAGTCCAATTGCATGATGTTCCTTTGTTTATCATTTCGGACAGAGGTCCTCAGTTTACATCTCACCTTTGGAGGTCATTTCATAAAGGTTTTGGTACTAAGGTGAAGCTTAGCACAACGTTTCACCGTCACACGGATGGCAAGGCCGAGTGTACTATTCAGACTTTGGAGGATATGTTGAGGTCTTGTGTTATTGACTTCAAAGTAAATTGGGATGATCACTTAACACTTATCGAGTTTGCCTACAACAACAGCTTTCACTCTAGCATCCAGATAGCTCCATATGAGGCACTTTATGGCCAGAGGTGTAGATCTCGTATTGGTTGGTTTGAGGTTGGTGAGGCATCCTTGATTGGTCCAGATTCTGTGCATGAGACCATGAAGGAAGTTGATCTTATTCGGGAAAGGTTGAAGACTGCTCAAAGTCGACAAAAATCTTATGCGGATGTGAGGAGAAGGGAGTTAGAATTTGAATTTGATGATTGGGTTTTCCTTAAGGTGTCAGCCATGAAGGGTGTGATGAGGTTTGGAAAGAAAGGAAAACTTAGTCCTTGTTTTGTAGGTCCGTATCAGATTTAGAGAAGAGTTGGTAGTGTTTCTTATGAGTTAGATTTACCAACGTAGTTGGAAGCGGTTAATCCAGTTTTCCATGTTTCCTTGTTGAAGAAGTGTGTTGGCGATCCAAGATTGATTATGCCTTTGGAAGATGTGGGTGTGAAGGATAGTCTCACTTATGAGGAGGTTCCCGTGGAGATCCTTGATCGTCAGATTCAGAGGTTGTGAAACAAAGAAGTCACTTTGGTAAAATTCCTTTGAAGGAATCATCTTGTTGAGGGTGCTACTTGGGAAGCGGAGGAGGCCATGAAGGCCAAATATCCTCATCTCTTTTCTTCCGATCTAGTTCTAGCTTGAGGTACTAGTTTCCTCCTTAGGATGTCCCTCCGATTCTACTCCATCAGTTCCTCTTATGAGTTTAGCATGCATTCATGTTTTACGAAGTTAGTTCATCATGTTTTCAAGTTGAAAAAATCAAGTTTTATGATTACCCCTTGATTTCTATGTTTTCATGTTTGGTTGGGCTGTTTTCCCCTCAGTTTCCCTTGTCTAGCCTTCATTCGAGGACGAATGATCCCAAGGGGGGGATATTGTAACACCCTGAAAATGTATCCAGCTATCTATGTTAAAAACCTCAAAAGAATCCCTGCTTCAGAAATGATGGGTCCAATCCACGGACCGTGGTTTGAACCACGATTCGTGGAATGGATCCGTGGTTCAGTCCCTGCAAGTTTATCCTATGGTATGAGAACCACGAGTGGGTTCTACGGATCGTAATTCATTCTACGAGTCGTAGTTCCACTCGTGGAACTATCCCTGAGAACTGTTAAAGTGTTCCCAGAAACCACGAGTCCAAACGATGACTCATCGTTCAAACGAAGTGTCTGTCATGTTGACTCGTGGAATGTCTTCCGAGTATTTATATTTTCCCAAGTCCCCTTCAGGAACTACGAGTCAAGTCTATGACTCGTCATTGGAATGACGAGCCATAGTCTTGAGTTGTGGTTTGACCAAGTCAGCCTAGCTCCCTGTGAACAACGACTCCTAATGACGAACCATCATTCCTTCTACAGGTTCGTCCTGTTGACCCGTAAAAGTGAAGCTGCAACTTGAAATTTCCAGCTGAGTTCTACGACTCCATAAGACGAACCGTCATCCATACCACGACTTGTAGACTGAGTCGTGGTCACTGAAAGTTGACCAATTTCCACTTTTTTCCCAATTAACTCGTAGGGGTATTTTTGTCATTTCTCACCCTATTATGTATTAAGTGAAGTCATTTTGACTAATTTTAGAAGGGTTTTCACCCATATTACCCTAAGTCCCTCTTAAGTTCATCATTCTTCACTCAAAGAATAAAATTACTCTCAAGCTCAAGTCTCCAAGATCCAAGTCAAGCCTCCTAATTCTTTTCCAATCAAGTGGGTAGTCTTCCACCAAGGTATGTGGGTTTCTAACAATGGGTTCCTTCACCCTTGTGCCCAAATTCCCCAATTCTTATTTTGAAATATGAAGATGTGAAATTAGGGTTTTGACCCAAAAATTGGGAAAAATTTATGACATCAGTTTCTATGTTTAAATTCATGGTTTCTTCTTGATCACTCATGATTTAAGTATGCTTCTCTTATTGGTTTTAAAAGCCCAAGCATGAAAGTTGATTTATAGCATGAAACTATGAAATTGCATGTTTTCAAGAGAAACTTTGCATGATTAGATATCATGGCCTTTATGTATTTATGAAATTGCATGCCTAATTCTTCAAGTATGAAGTTAGAAAGAAAAGCATGTTTTTGAATTATGGCTATGCTAAGCTTATGAACTATGATATGAAAGTTGCATGATACCCTATGTGTTTCCATGCTTTATGTATAATATTTGGCATGAGAGTATACCCTTATGAATAAGATTTGGCATGAGAGTATACCCCTACAAACAATATTTTGCATGAAAGTATGCCTTCATGATTATGAACTATATGTATGCATATTTTGGGAGTAGTATTTAGCACCGAGAGGACGGGGTGAGAGTACCCTTAGTCACATAAACTACGTTGCCAGCGTAGGTCATGATATGATACTATATGTGCCTTAAAGGCTTATGTGAGTGGATCCACGTCTTTACATATTGTGTCCTTGCCTTAGCGGGGTATAGGACAGCTTTGCCGACTAGGGTTATATACTTGGATATGGTGACTTGTTCCTTGGCAGGGTTCAAATTTATCTTTGCTAACTGGGGTTATACATTTAGATTCCATGTAGCTCACGTGGTCTCATGTCGGTTATAAGAAACTCCCGTAGGTTATGTTTTTTCAAGTCTTCTAAACTTTATGAACTTCCTTATGAAACATCACCTTGAAGTTGGTTTTTGCCTTATGCCTTAACTTTTCATGTTGATATCTTTTAATGATACTTTACTACATATAAATTATGGTTCAGTACTCTTTTTAAACATATTTTCCTTACTTATGCATTGCTCACTTACTTAGTACATTCCATAGTACTAACGCATATTGCGTTGCATCCTTTTATGATGCATACTCAGCTACCCCTTCTCAGCTTCGTGGTTAGAGTCTCAGGACACTTCCTTAGTCATATGTGGTGAGTCCTCATGGTTGGATGACTAGTTATGCTTTTCCTTATGTCATCTTTACTTTTATACTCAGAGTTAGCTAGGGTCTTGTCCTAGCAACTCTTATGTTATGACTTGAGGCTTTCAGACATAGTTTGTATTCGAGTTCCCCTTTTTTATATTGTATGTTGCGTGTCCATTAGACCCTTATTGATGTTTCCTTATTGGGTTTCCATATTATCCTTCCGCTTATCTTTCGTTATGCTTGAGAATGCTATGACCAAGGGTTATATTGGGATCCTTGTGGTCCTGTGTTACGTCTAGAGGGTAACCTCGGGGCGTGACACTCATAGTGTCCATAACATTTCCTGAATGCTATCTTAGGGATGTCCTCTGCCCTAATCCTCAACTGATGGTAGGCGGACATCAAATCAATCTTCGAAAACATGACTGAACCCTGAAGCTGATCAAACAAGTAATCAATACTCGGCATCGGACACCTATTCTTTACTGTCACCTTGTTCAACTGCCGATAGTCAATACACATCTGCATCTACCCATCCTTGTTCTTCACGAATAGGATAGGAGCACCCCAAGGAGACACACTCAGTCTAATGAACCCCTTAGCTAACAATTCCTGAAGCTGCTCTTTCAACTCAGCAGGAGTCATACGGTAGAGGGAATAGAAATGGCCCTGGTGCCCGGCTCTAACTAAATGGAAAAATCACCATCACTCTCAGGTGGAAGGCCTGGCAGATCGGTAGGAAATACATCTAGGAAGTCTCTAACAACAAGAACAAACTCAGGAGACGAAGGGTTAGCACTAGCATCTCGGACATATGCTAGAGAAGCTAAACACCCACGGGAAATCAACTTCTTAGCTCGAAGACAAGAGATGATCCTGGAACATGCATGGCTAACAGAACCCTGCCATAAAATCGGGGATACACCGGGCATAACTGTGGTAATAGTCTTGGAATAATAATCCAAAACCGCATGGTGAGGGGATAACAAGACAATACCCAGTATTACATCAAAATCTAACATATCGAGTATCATCAAATCACTACAAGTCTTCAAATCACCAACATATATCACACATGATCTCACAATCCGATCCACTACTAAAGAATCTCCTACTATGGTCGAAACAAAAACACGAACGGATAATGGCTCATTAGCTAACCCTAAACAAGGCAGAAAGTAGGGAGATACATATGAACAAGTGGATCCAGGATCAAATAAAGCCATAGTAGACTGATGGCATACATAAATTGTACCTGTAATCACAGCATCCGAGGCCTCTGCCTCCAGTCTCTGAGGGACTACATAGAACTGACAATAACCTCCACCTGCCCGACCGCCATCCCTACCACCTGCTCTGACATACGGAGCACCACCTCTACCCTGACCACTGCCTCCTTGAGCCGGTGGCTGAACAGAGCGAATAGGCTGAACTGTACCCTGTTGTGGGAAATCTCTAGCAAAATGGCCACTAACTCCGCACTTATAACACGTTGCACCCCGCTGGGGGAAATCTCTTGAAAAATGACCACTGACCCCACACTTATAGCACGGCCTTGATGGCCCACCCTATAAAGACGAACCCGCTGAACCTGTATGGCCACCTCAGCCTGATGCCCCAAAAGTAGTACCTTTCATAGATTGACCATTGTGACCACGCTGACTGCTCTGCCCCTGCTCAAACTTAGAACTAGAAGCCTGAAGTGAAGCCTGAAATGATAGACTGGTTTGAACCTAATACTGTTGTGGCTGATAACCCCGGCCCCACTGGCCTGAACCTCTACCACCGTGCCTGGAACCACTATGTCTGCCTTGATGTTGAGGCCTCTTATATCTTCCCCTCTGATCATGTTGTTGTAATTCCTCCACAGTATGGGTATAGTCTGCAATAGCCTGAAATAACCGACCTTCGGCAACCAATATCTCAGCTGGCTGCCTAATCTTTGGCGTCAAACCCCATACAAATCTGTGAATCCTATCTTCCTCAGTAGGAATGATCATAGCTCCAAATGGTGCTAGCTGATGAAAACGGGTCTCATACTCCAAGACAGCCATAGGATCCTGCATAAGCCGAGTAAACTGCTCCCTGCGCCAGTCACGATCACTCTGAGGCAGGAACTTGGCCATAAAGAACTCATAATCTTCGGACCAGGTCAAAGGAGGCGATGTAAAAGATCTGCAAGCAACTTGTGCCCTCTACCATAACTTCGTTGGATCCTCTAGCTCATTGGTGGTATAACCGACTTCGTGAGTCTCCAACAAACAAAGATGGTGCAACATGTCCTCACATGTAGTAATAAAATCATGCGGGTCCTGACCCGACGTACCAGCAAATATCGGTGGTGCCAACCTCAAGAGCCTACCCAACGCCTTCTTCTCCCCATCTGTCATAGCTGGATGAGGAGCAAGAGGCTGTGAAACTAAAGGAATTGGGACAACCTCAGCATGGCGAGCCGCATTAGCAGGATGCGCTCCTAAACTCTGAGCACCCAGGTATGCCCCCTGAGAGGTTGTATGTGCTACCTCCGAAGGTAAATCAGACCTCAAAGCTGTACAAGTAGACCCCTAATTTCCGAAGACTGAGTTGGGCCTGAAGCTGGCACAGAAACTAGTGTTGGAACTAGTGGCACCTAGGCTTTCCCCGGTCCCACATACTGCTGCTCTGGAGCTAACTCTGGCTCGTAGTCAAACTCAAGCTCAACCTCAACTCTAGCAGCTCTAGCAGGTGCCGCTACTTTTGGGCATCGACGACCCTTACCTTTTCCCCTACGACCACCCCGGCCCCTAGCTGGAGTCAGAGGTGTAGGGGCAGGAGGCTCTCATTTGCCAGAAGCTGAAGATCTCGTACGAACCATCTGCGGAAGAGTGAACTAGAATAAGTGAGATTTCTAGAAACTTTCAAGGATACTATGCACAAGATAGAAATAAGAAAAGTCCAATTTTTCCTATGATGTCACTATAGCCTCCCAAAGATTGAGTACGGACGTCTCCGCCCTAATACGCAGGACTCTACTAGACATTGGCTCCTATACCAATGACACCGGTGAAGCTAGAACTCTGATACCAATCTGTCACGACCTAATTTATTAGTCATGATGGCACCTACAACCTCCTAGTAGGAAAACCTATCCCCGTAGCTCGGAACGATCAGTAATGAGCTACTATCTAGCAAACGAGGTGGAAGAACTGTTTAATATACGGAAGCAAGTCAACAAGATGAAGAAACTAGATAACAGGAATAATATAAATAATGCGGAATCTAAGAGAAACCCCAAACCTTGCATCATAGCGTATAAGAGCCGGATCTACAGAGGGAGTACAAGGGTCCAAAACAATATATACACAAAGATGTCTCCGAGTAGAAGTAGAGTACATAATCAAAAGATAAACTAAAAGATAAGCTTTGATCGCCAAGATCTCACCGTCAGTCAAGAATATCACCAAAGCAGCACCTCGCATGAGTCTCCACGAGCTAACAGTTATGGCCCACACTAGGATCTGCACCAGGAGATGCAGGGTGTAGTATGAGCACCAAATTTGAAGCATAAGGTACCTAGTAGGTATCATAGGCCGACTGGGAACATATAAGATAAAAGCATAGTACCAGATAGAATAGAAGCAAGTAGTCACAAAAATCAACAAAAAGTACACAGGAACTAGCCTAGAGGGAAGTCAACAGAACAACATACAAGGCTAGCAAATAGAATATATACGCAATAGGCATAAGTGTAAGTGAGAAATAACACACCTGGGATCCTTGAAATAACAGTATATACATAATCAGTTTAAGAAATGGATGGTATACCAGTAACCTCAAGTATAAGGAATGGAAGAGAAGAGTAAAGGTAGACAAAACAGGAATCAATACCCAAACTACTCATATCTTTCTCAAAACCAGAAGTAACCACGTTGTAGAATAATATCTCAAAATCATAACTGAGACAGGAGATAGTATCAGGATAGAGTAACAAGAGTATGCCTACAGTCCCCCATCCGCCCATATAATCGGTGAACGCAAACAAGTGAAAAAAACCCTCTCGCATCCCATACTATCGGAGCATACAATCAGCAAACAAAAAAGAGGGGTGGTACATCACACAGATTAATGATATGATGCCATGCTAAGTCAAAAGTGATAGTAGTACCATATGTTACCCACTTCCGGTGACCTATAAGGCCCAGAAGATAGGATCCATGGAAGTTCACACTTCTATACCCCTACTACACTGTATACCCCCCCACCGACACCTGCAGCTCGCAACCTCTAGTACAGAATGGCAAGGTCCATGTAGGCCCTACACCAACATACTAGATGCCCCACAATATCAAACCAATCCCCAAGTAAAGTTGCCTGAAGGGTATCCAGGTCTAAAATAGTAAGTCCAATATCCCTAGCACACGGCTCCGCCTAGTCCAGCATCACCCCAGAAGCTGTAGTAAATACGTCTAGCACTCGACCCCGTTGAGTCCAGCATAAGTGGAACTAGTGAGAAAATATCCTTTAAAACTCCCTTACCCCAAGAAGACCCATCAAACGTTACCAAACCCTCTTTAGATCATTTTACCAAAACGAGCCCAACGGGCCATGCAAAGTTTAGAAAATCAGTCCAGTAGGCCTGAAGCCAAAACCATGGTAAAATAAAGAAGAACCCCCCCCCCCCATCTATATGCATGGTGAATGGCATACACAATTACAATAGTGTCCCCCAGCCCACAACAACCTATCGGCCCTGTACAGGCTCTAATCACTCTACAACACAGATAGCCAGCATAATATCACAATAATGATGCTCGAGACTCACGAGCACCCTGAATAACCCACTGCCTATGTTCTAGAGTAAAAAACGTCTACATAGGTCCATAAGGGTGATAACATCAACTACTAAAAATAGTACACATAACGGAGAGAAGAAAAAGGGCAAATCGCAGAAAAGCGGTCAGGTTCTATGGTACCAACCTAATAACCCAACCCAAGGATGCCAGCTAGTACAACTTTATCCGATATATGCTAAGTCGAGGGATTTTATATGGTAACCTACCTATCGTCCAATGATAAGCTACTGGGACAATGAAATCCAAGCCCGAATCACTCTGAAAGATCCCGAATGATGGTCAAACTATCATAATTATAAATAAAATGTTAAAACGAGTCTAATGATACCCATAATGCCACAATTATAGCAAGGTCAAAAATTGGGTTACTGGCAGCTCAAGGGCCCTGCAACCCAAAACTAAAAATGAACAAGAGCAGGTTGATCACTACCCCCAAGGGGTGCATGCTCAGGTTTTTGAGGGAAATTAGCCAAAGAATTGGCTCAAACTAGCCAGCCAACCCAAGGGTCAATTAAGGAATCAAAACAGATAATTTGACGAACTAAAGCGGTTAGAACTTACCTATTACGATGGAGGAATGATTAAGACCAAGGAAAATGCAACCCAACACCAAGAATTGACCAAGTACAGTGCTTAGATAAGTTTTTAGCTGCCAACAATGGAGAATTTGAGTTCTTAAATGAAAGAGATGAAGTGAAAGCTTATATATTGTTCAAGGGTCCTTCATCGCGATCGAGAAGGGACCCTTCGCGATTGAGAGAACAACGTTGGCTAGACCATCACAATCAAAAATGGTAGCCACGCGGTCGCGAATAACAGAGAAGGAGGGACTTCATCACGATCGCAACAGGAGATCATGCGATCGCGAAGAACACGGTGCGAGGCGCTTCATCCCAGTCGCAAAGGGTGAGTCTCGCGATCGCGATAGAGGATTGATGCCTGCACCTGCAACAGGGAAAAGTCTGCAACTTTCCAAAACTCGACAGGGCATTCAAGGCATTATCGAAAACCAATATCTAGAAACCAATAATGCTAACAAAGTGGAAACCACGTTCTGGACTCAATGGAATCAACTAAAATTCCATACGAGGTCATTTCAGAGAAATGTTAACCCAAGTCAACACTAATGAAAAGGAACCCAAAGACTCGAAATGAGTCTGGCTCACCCGAAACCCAAACCAACCATCTTTCCAACCCAAACTCATCATTTCACAGCTGATGGAATTGTCAAATTTCAAATCGGACACTCTGATCATCGAAAGCCACCCAAAGTTACACTTTTAACTCCAAATGACCTGAAAACATAGAAAACCACCCAAAACCCACACCAGAAGTTCTCAGGCCTTAACTGAAGGTCCAACTAGATGAAACTCAATGCTACAGAGCTAACAAAACTCTCAGAAATCAATTTCGAGGACATTAGTTAAGAATGTTGACTAAAGTCAATGATGTTCTAAGTTAAGGCTCTAAAACAGGAAAGAGGGCAAAACAACCAAATGAACGATCAGGGCACTGAACTACCGGTCCCAGAAAGCCATAAATGACTTGGGGTCACTACAAAAAAGCTCTAACAGTGCAATGAATGCTCAAATTTGAAGATGACCAGAAGGGTCATCACATCAAGGACCTAATAGTTGTATCGTCTGTATGCACAATGACTTTGGCCCCCAAAAGATATGTCCAAATCTTTTCAAAGGCAAAAACCATAGGAAGCAACTCTTATTCTGTTATGGTATAATCTATTTGGTCACATTCAATGGTTTGCTGGCATAGTAGATCGGGTGAGAGAGATTCTTATTTCATTTACCAAGTACTTCCCCCAAAGCTACAGTACTGGCATCGCACATAAGCTCGAATAATTTTTACCAATCCGGTGCAATAATGATAGGGGAAGATGTTAACTTCTTTTTCAATGTGAGGAAGGTTGTCATGCAACTACTATCAAAGTTGAATTTGACCTCCTTTTCAAGCAATTTACACAAGGTACAAGCCACCTTCGAGAAATTCTTGATGAAGCACCTATAACACTCGATATGATGCAAGAAACTCTGTATCCCTTATACAGTCTTTGGAGGAGGTAACTTGGAGATGACCTCGATTTTTGCATGGTCAACTTCAAGGCCTTTTTCAGATATTTTATGTCCCAACACTATCCCCTTTTTTACCATAAAATGACACTTCTCCCAGTTTAGCACCAAATTCATTTCCTCACACTGTTTGAGTACCTCCTCTAAATGCTCTAAGCAATCATCAAACTTGTCCCTAACAACTAAGAATTCATCCACAAATATCTCCATGGTATCTTCAACCATGTCTTAAAAGATGGACATCATACATCTTTGGAATGTAGAAGGGGCATTGCACATTCTAAATGGCATTCTTTAAATGCAAACGTCCCGTAAGGACAGGTGAAGGATATTTTCTCCTGATCTTTTGGGGAAATTAATATCTAGTGTAGCCGGAATATCCATCAAGGAAACAGTAGAAGCCATGGCCTGCCAATCTATCTAGCATCTGATCCATGAAAGGGAGAGGGAAATGATCCTTTTCGGTCCATGAATTTAACTTTTGGTAGTCCATGCACACCCTTCATCCGGTCACGGGTCTTAAAGCTATCATCTTGTCCTTTTCATTAGGTACAACATTAATCCCACCCTTTTTTGGGGCACATTAAACTAGGCTGACCCAAGTACTATAAGATATTAGGAAGACAACCCCAAAATCTAACCACTTGATGATCTATTTTTAACCACTTGTTGCATAGGCGGATTCAACCTTCTTTGATGCTCAATCGATGGTGTGAATTCTTTTAGAAGACTAATGTTGTGTGTGCATATTCCTTAGGTATGCCAATTATCTTACCAATGGTCCCACGCAGGGCCCGAATATGCCTCTTCAAAACCTTGAGCAATGCTTCCACTTGTTTTTCACTTAATTTGTTTGAGATGATCACTGACAATGTCTCATTTGCGTCCAAATAGGCATACTTCAAATGTGATGGCAAAGGCTTCAGCTCCAATACTAGGGGTTCGATTGGAAGGAGGAGTTTGTCAGTTCTTCAAGTCAAGGTCAAGCTTCTTCATAGGATAGGAGTAAGATTTGATTCCTACTAAAGCACAAAATACTTCATCATACTTTTCCATTCCCTCACAATTATAGTTCAATAGAATGGCTTCCAATGCTTTGTCCATGAATCCTTCTTTCACATGTAATTCAATCCTCTCCTAAATTTTTTTATTGGAAAATGCCATCTGGAAGTCATTTGGTTTTTTCATAGACTGACACACATCGAAGGTCGTCTCTTCCTCATTCATGGAGAATTTAAATTCCCTCAATTTTATTTCGTTCAATGTGCGCCCCATTTTTAGACTTGGCTTCCCTAAAACAATTGATATTTCAAGTCCCCCAGTGCAATCAAGTATAACAAAATCTATAGGGTAGACAAGCCGACCCACTTTCACCAAAATGTCATACCCAATTCCCACGGGACATTTCATCGACCAGTCCACCATGAGTAATTTCATTTCTGTAAGGGTGTGATGGACATGTTCCAATCGTCTAAAGGTGGTGAGCAACATCAAGTTTACACTCACATTTTCATCACATACAAATGTTGTTGACCTATGCACCCTATTCGCATCACAAAAGGTGAAAACACCGGGAGTTACCTCATCAATAATAAATTTGCCCTGCACTAGTTAGGGGAGACATATGAACGACCCCATAATCTCCAAAATTGTTTGTAGTGAATATATCCTTCACAAACTTTGCATACTCGGGCATCTTGTTGAAGGCATCACTTGAAAGATGCCTGAAATGGAGCCATATGAATACGTTAGTGGTAGCTATTATTATGCGCAAGCTCTTATAAGACTAAGAACTGGTCCTACTAACCCTCAAAATCAATAACATAGGCCCATAACATGTCCTCAAAAACCTGAATAGTATGCTCTGATAGACCATTAGTTTGCGGGTGAAAATTATTGCTAAGATCAAAATGGGTACCCATATCTCTCTGAATAGATTTTTAGTAACATGAAATAAACTGAGTACCACGATCAGAAATGATAGAAATAGGCACCCCATGCAAACATACAATCTCACAGATGTAGATTTGAACCAATCTCTCTAAATTGTAAGAAGTATGAATCGGAAAAAAGTGAGCAGTCTTTGTCAAACAATCCACGATGACCTAAATAGCATAAAATATCCGCAAAGTATTTGGCAAGCGTACCATAAAGTCTATGGTTATCCACTCCCATTTCCACTCAGTAATGGGTAGCTGCTGAGTCAATCCATCTGGTCTTTGGTGCTTGTACTTCACCTGCTGATAGTTCAAGCACCTAGACGTGAAATCTGAAATATCCCTCTTTATCCTACACCACTAGTAGTTCTACCTCAAGTCAAGATACATCTTTGATACCTCTGGATGAATTGAATAGCTACAACAATGAGCCTCCTCCAAGATCAACCTGACCAAATCACTAACTCTAGGAACACAGATACGACCCTAAATCCTTAGAACACCCTTTGAATCTAAGGTTACCTTCCTAGCCTCGTAGCTCAACACTTTGTCATGAATGATCCTCAACCTCACATGATCAAATTATTGTGCCTGAATTTGCTCTAACAAGGAAGATTTAGCCTCAACATAAGCAAGAAATACGGCCTGGCTATAAAATGTCAAGTCTAACCAACTTGTTAGCCAAGGACTGGATGTCCAAAGCTAAAGGTTGCTCCCCCGCTACCAAGAATGCCAAGATACCCATACTCACAACCTTCTAACTCAAGGCATCGCTACCACATCTACCTTGCTCGAGTGAGAGAATACAAATATCATAGTCCTTTAGTAACTCCAACCACTTGCGCTGCCTCTTATTGAGATCCTTTTGGCTGAAGATGTACCGAACACTATGATGGTTAGTGAAGATCTCACAATGCACACCATATATATAATGCATCCAAATATTCAATGCAAAGACTATTGCCACTAACTCCAAGTCATAGGTGAAGTAGTTGTTCTCATAAACCTTCAGGTGTTTGAAAACATAAGCAATCACTTGGCTATGCTACATAAATACATAACTTAAACCAACTTTGAGATCTTTATAGTGAACAGTAAACGTGTAGACCTCGACCAGAAGAGTAAGAATCATAGATAAAGTCAATAAGGCCTAGAGCTTCAAAAAGCATGCAGTATACTTGTCAGATCACTGGAAAGGGACATTCTTCTGAGTCAATCTAGTCAACAAAGCTGCTATAGAAGAAAAATCCTCCATAAATTGCCTGTAGTAACCTGCCAACTCGACCAAACTACAAACCTTGGTAGGATAAATAGGCGTAGACCTATCACGAACTAACACAATCTTTTCTAGATCCACCATAATTCGGATACCATGTGCCCCATGAGTGCCACAGACTCAAGTCAAAAATCATACTTAGTGACTTTGGCATGCAACTTTCGATCTCGCAAGGTCTAAAACTCTCAAATGCTGCTCATGCTCCTCCCTACTCCTCGAATAAACCAAAATGTCATCAATAAACATTATAACAAAGGAATTTATGTAGGCTCTGAACACACGATTCATTAACTCCATGAATGCTACTGGGCATTGGTCAACCCAAAAGAGATGACCAGGAACTCATAATGGACGTATCGAGTCCTAAATATAGACTTTTGGATGTCCACAACCCTGATATTTAACTAATGATTACCCAATCTCAAATCAATCTTAGAGAACATCATTGCACCTTGTATTTGGTCAAACAAATCGTTAATACACGACATCGAATACCTATTCTTAGTGATCACCTTATTCAGCTTCCTGTAGTTAATATATATACGCAAGAAACCATCCTTCTTCTTCACAAACAAAATAGGAGCACCCAAGGAGACACTAGGCTTGATAAACCCCTTACTCAGAAGATCATGGACCTGTTCCTTAAGCTCCCTCAACTCGACTGATGCCATCTAATATGGCAGAATAGAAATGGTTATGTGTCTGACTCAACATGAATTCCAAATTCAATATCACAATAAGGAGAAAGCCTCGGTAAATCAATAGGGAACACATTCGTACTTGCAAACCACTTGAATTGATTCAATAGAAGGTTTGGTGGCACTAGGATCATGGATGTAAGCAAGATAAGACAAGCACCCCTTGCCAACCAACCTTTGGGCGCTCATGAAAAATAAATCTCCCCTCAGTAGGTGGCTATTGATTGGCCCAAATTACACCTCCTTTTAGAAGCGTAAGCGGTCGTAGTTCAAATATAGAACCCAACAAAGGTTGGGGTCAATCCCACAGGGAATATGGTAGGACAATGGTCGATTAGTGTTTACTTGCGCTGTTAGCCATTTATTTCCCTTGAATGAGGGGTTTTAAGTAACAAGATTAATAGTGACTTAGATTTGTAACAAGTAATAATTATTAGTTTCAACAGTTGTTATCAATAAGAGAAGCGACTAGGGTAGTGTTGCCCATGAGATCTTAACTTACTAAGGTGTTTGTACTTAGTAAACTAGCTTGGTGCTTAGCATGAAAAATTTGTAAGTTAGGTTCACCTAAATCCTTGGTCCGACAGATTGATGAATTTCACCACACGTCTTGGTCCGGACGTGGGTGTATGATTTAATAACCCTTACCCTAGATCTTAGATTAGCTATTTTCGGACAAGGTCAACCTATTATATGAGGGTTGATAGCCTCAATTCTCCGTTGCTAAACAACCATTTTCCCATCCGTTACCTCCTTGGTACGAAAAGTAAGGATAAGGCAAGTTCTAACATTGGCCACCATTAAAAAACAATCAAAATGAAGGGAAGAACAATACATGCATAAACACCACCCTAGAATTACAAAGTACATTGCCTACTTCGTTAATCCTTCATGGTTCCCACAACCCTAGTTGTGGATTAACCTACTCATGTTCATAAGTAAACAATTAATGGTTGTTGGAATAGTTATCAGTAGACACTTACAATGAGAAGTAAAGAAATCCAAAATCTTGAAAAAAGTGTCAAGAACACTTAAATTAATCAGGAACAATCTTTAATCCCAAGAAGTTGTGTAATAATCTCAAACGGACGTAACAATGTAGTACTTGTACGAAAATAATGAGTAACAACCGAAAATAAAACCTAAGGAGAAGTATTTATAGATAAAAAGACCAAATCCTAACTATTTTTGGACTAGCCGGATGCGGTACTGCCGATGGGACACCCCATGGGCCGTCATGGATGCGACGGGCATTGTGGGTGCCCGTCAGGCCTCTTCAAGTCTTGGTCTCAATTCCCTGTCTCAATTTCACAGGCTCAGGTGACGAGATGTCATAGCTACGATGCCTATCTTGGCCCTCTCATTGGCTACCCTTAGCTGCTTTCAATTCTCGCTGCCTTGTTTCCATGGGTAGCATCGATGGGGCATCGTGGTGGTCACAGGCATTGTTAATACCCGTCGCCCTATCTTGGCTCCTTGCATTTTCTCTGGATCATATCGATGGGCCTTGTGACGTCCTATCGTGTCCTTCATGGATTTCATAGCACACTATACGCTCTAATACCTTAGCTCTCCTGCTGCCTCATTCAGACGACATGTCCCACAGGCCGTCGTAGGTGTGACGTCTGTGGTGGCATGCCTTTTGCCCAGCAAACTACAAAAACTTTGGCATTTTAGTCTTTTAAATAATTTTCCCTGTACATGTAACAAATGACATTAAATCCAACAAAATGTACTTAAGAACTCCCAAAAATCCTTAGTTTTAAGCGTCGAAAGTGCCGTCAAATCCCGGCACATCAACATCCTCAACTTAGAATATTTGTTTGTCCTCAAGCAACAAACGAAAGCAAAACTAAATCTGATGCTTAAGTAGAAGGAAACAAGAAACTATAGCTGCAACATGATTCATTAACCTCTAAAACCTCATAATAGTACCCACTCCTCAACAGCTCAAAACCAGTGTATTTTATCAAGTTATCAAAACAACACAAAATGGATCCATGAGTCACAACACGATATTTGTGAGTAAGATATCATACACAGCAGACATTCGAACCAAGTGATTAGCAATCGCAGTCTACCCTAGTGCCCTTACAACAAAGAAGTCCCGAATCACACAAAATATTCATTGAACAAACAGGTACTGGGAGTCCACTCACTCTCACAAAGAAATTGAGGCTGCACATATATAATACCATAGGCTTGCCCTTATTTTCTATGCTTTGGCTCTCAAATAGTTTGGTTAGGATCACTATAGGACTTTGTTAGGCTTGTATTGTTGTCTTAGGGATGGGAATGGTACATTTGGGTAAATAGTGACTATGCCCTCCTTGAGACTACAATTACTTCTTTATTTTCTCCACTTTTTAGGCCTTACAGTTTTCCACCCTTATTCTTCTTTCTTTCATACCTTTTTACTTTTATCAAGCTTTGGGTGTGTCTTCAATTGCATTTTTGAAATTTTCTTTTCATTCACATCTTTCTTTCTTTTCTTTTTCTTTTCTTTTTCTTTTTAGCACACAAACCACACCCAATTTCTTTCTTTCTACAATTAACCCACTCTTTTCATACTCAACACTTCCTACTTACCCCCACAGTATCTACCCTCAACTTAGGCTTTTAGCCTGAGTTTAGGTGCATAATGTCCAAAGAGGGACCAGGGCCAAAATAGAGATTTATAGGAAACGGGGAAGGTGAATAGGTTAACAAAAAAAAGGGTCAACTTTAGGCTCAAATTCAGTGACCAAAGGGATTATTTTTCACTTGGTGGGTCATTTAGCTGAAGTGGACTAATTCAAAAATGGCCTATTATCATGTCCTAACAAACCCATTCTACAACCATAGCACGACTAACTAGGCAAGTTCTAGATTGCACAGTACAACAAGAACAGAAGCTAAGTAACTCGCTTCACACATGGCATAGAGTTTAGATGATAGACTAGCTAACTACCGATTCATGCTTTAGCTTAAGCTACTTATCTCATTTATATACATGTTGTAATTTACAGATCCATCAAGTTCAATTCTAACACCTTACTGCACAAAAATTTGGAGGGGTATCCATTTTTTTTCAAAAATCAAACCATGGCTGCATTCAGTTTCAAATTCACTTTTACAAACACACATCCTATACTAAACTTGTCGGTTCAACAGAAATTAAAAGTCTTTAGGGAAAGAACACAAGCAAGAAAACCCCAAGGATACAGATACCATATAGATACCCTCATGGGTTGCCTCCCATGCAATGCTTGATTTAATATTGTGGCACGATGCAAGTATTTTGTCTACTCAGACTTTGCCAAAACACTCTACAAAAACAAACTAGATGACCAACGCTGCCCCCACCCCATCTAGAAGGATGTGCATAGTCCCCAATGCATTAAAAATAGTAAAATGAGGTATATAAGGCATATATGTGGCGTCTATGCACGGTCATCGGGTGTAAAAGAAGTCGGGCCCATCTGATCAGTGCCTGCAGTTGTATATCCAATGGACGCTGCCTCCACAGTCCTCTCAACAAAAATATTAGCTACTCGAGAAGTATCAACATCACTAACTCCCACAATAGGGTCTAAAGAAGGTATATCCACATTTCCAGCAACACCACTAGATGAACCACCCGTGCCAGCGCCATCAACTTTGATCTGATGCATAGCCAGGGACTCCATTGTTGCCTTCTAAAAATATTTCTTGGCTCTCTTTCCGTCACTTTCCTCCTTCTTCTTTTGAGATTTCGGGCTAAGTTGATCTTCAACTTTTTGGACGTTCTTCTCTTTTCTTTTCCTTTTTTCCGAGGCTTTGAAGGCTCTTTTTCCTTTTCTGGTTCAACCTCCTTATCCTTGCCCTGTCTAGACTCCTTTTGTTTCTCTTTGTCCTATCCAGCTAGCCAAATTTTGGGGTTTAGAAAGTCCTATAAGTCAATTGTATGCTCCAAAGTATTATGTGGTAAGACTACTGGAGCTCTAGCCTGAGAAGGTGGGGGTTCTTCAAATACACATCGACCCTAAGCTCATCTATCTGCCTTTTGATTTATGTAAGCTCTACTGCTCCCATTTCTTTCAGCTTCTCGTCCACCCTATCTTCCAGTGCATTAATCTGAGCATTTACATTGAGAAAAGGTGTTATGGCCCTCTGAATTGATGCATTGACAATTGAGTGAACATGCTTGACAAACTTCTACATTTGTCCTTTCAGCTCAATGGTCCTTTGGACTGTGTTAGCAAAGTTTGCAGGATGAAAAGCAAAGACGGAGTCAGATTCCTCCATTGAAGGTGCCACCAAAGAATATGGACCAACTTTAGTGTGCTCAAACCGGCTACCTTGTGGGGTGGGCATAGCCGTAGGGGATGCTTTCACCTCTGGAGTGGGTACATGGGTCTCTAGGGTGACAGGCAGTGGTTCAGACGTATCGCTAAGACCCAACACTATGGTCTCATCTTTAGACCTCTCCAGATAATGTGTCAGTGTGGCTCGCTCAGCAAGATCAATCCCTGCTAACTTTGGGACATTAGCCTACTCACATAATTAAGTTATGAGGCAGGGGAATGGGTAGGATGAACCAATCTTGGTGACTCTGTCCTGGATTTCATCGGCGATGATTTGCCAAAAGTTTAGATTGTACATGGACATCAGACTAGCCACTAGGATGGACCGTTCAAGAGTTAGCTAATTATCAACCCCTGTCGTCCTAATCTGAAGTCGCACTAGCGCACACCAGAATTTTGCCTCAAAAGATAGTAAAGCTTTAGTGATATTTGGCATGTCCTGGTCAAGACATTTAGGTGTCCCAGTCAGGGTCAGGCACTTTTCAAAGAACTTTGTCCATTTCGTTTCATTTTTAACCCAATAGTCATAGTCAAAGGTATCCGTGGTCGCCACAAACTCAGGCCTAAAGAGAAATATATTTAGGGTTTTGGCCGAGATATTGATCGGGACACCTCTTACTGGTACGCTCTCAAGAGAGTTCAAGTCTGCAATCTTCTGGACCTTTTTACATAAACCTTCCTGGATGGCCTGATAGTTTGCATAAAACTCTATCATGAGAGTCAGGTAGAAGTCTGGAAGTGGCTTACTAGTCTAGCCCAACTTGTAGTATCGAAAGTATTAATCCATCTTAGAGAAAGTTTTAATCTTGAACGAATCTATCCTCCATTCCTTAGCGATGGGTCGTCTAAGATTTCCTCTTGCTGTTATCTCAAGGCCGTAATCAAATATTTTCTTTGGCCCTTCGACATTCCATCTAACTCTCTCTAGCAAGTACCAGTGTTCTGCCAGGGCCAGACGAACTGGGTGAAGGAGTCTCCCTTTTCGGAGTAGTAGTTTTTGTATCAGTGTCAGAATCGCCCTCTGTCTCTATTGCTGGAGTATGCTCAGATCCCGAACCATCCTCATCACCCAACTTGATCCCAGTTTTCATACCACTAGAAACCTGGGTAGCTAGTTCTTGTCCTCCTATCTCTGGTGGGGTGGCATGATCACTCTCTGCACTAGAGTCCCTTGGTCTGGAAGAGGAACCTTCTTTTTCTACAGGTTCATTGCCTCCTTCCTCTTCAGACTGGGAAAGAGTTACTATGAACTTTCTTCAGGTTGTCCGGATGCGTGGGTGTTGTCTAAGTCGCTCTTCTCATCTTCGGAATCAGTAGTTTGATCCTTTATCCGAGTCTTGACTAATGTTTCCATTGCTTTTCAGGGCCCTTCTCATCAGAGTGGTGTTTTTGGAGCCATCTAGTACCTGTAGGGAAACTACGTTAGCAACCGAAACCAAAAATCAAAAACCAGAAAAGTTCAATACTCAGAAAGATTTTAGCAGAATTGGCCTCCCACGGGCGTGGGAGGTCCGATGGCCCATGGAACAGGGCATCGAAATGATCCAGTGAATTATTAAGCAAAAATTGTCCTCCCACAACCCTGTGCCACAGGCGTGAGAGGTTTGACATCTCGTGGGATAGGGTGTCGACTCTAGACAATGGATTTTTTAAGGACAAGTTGTCCTCCCACGGGCTCCTTCCATGGGCGTGGGAGGAGCAAAGACCCGTTGGGTCGGGCGTCAGGTCTGGCCAGAGACTTTTTCAAGCCTTGAACCATATCCACGCCCTGACCGATGCCCGTCGTGCCTCAGACAGCCCGTATGCTGGCCCGTAGGATCAAGTCAGGCAATAAAATATCTCTTTCCCTTGATTTGTTTTACTTATCATTCTTTCCCCTCACCCAAACAATAAAAATTATACCCTAACTCAACCCACAATCCAAATTAATATCATAACCCTAATTTCATACCTATCATCACAAAATCAAAGTTCAAATCTAGGGTTTGGAGTAAGAATTATGATTAACAACATGTTGTTTTGCTTATTTCCAAACCCATAGATGTTTACACACCGAGATACAATGATAAAACCATGAGAAAGAGAAAGATAAAACTATGATAAAGAGAACTCACTCTTGATTTTTCACAAAAAGTGGTCAAAAACTTGAGTCTTGGTGTTTGAACTTGCTAATCGATGATATTAGAGTGTGAGAGGTATATGGGAAATGAGGAGAGTGGAGAGGATTGTGGGGGAGAAGTTGTGGGTACTTGATTGAATGTGGAGGGAGATAATGTAAGGGGATACTTTTATTTGACCTCAATTCAATTGAGGTCAAAGCTTCAGAGACACGGGAAAAAGGGGAAGGGATTCTGGATCGGTTCGGGTTCAAAACCTAAAATACTTAACCTAGTTGACCTTTGTTGACCGACCCATATGACGGGCTATGTGACGCCCGTGGGGCATGCGATGACCCATCGTGAGGGACTTATCTGGTCTTCTGAAGTTGGCTTCCCACGCCCGTCATGAGTGATACGTCCCGTCACGTGGGATGTGAGACTGAGCCAGTGGCTCATGTTGTCTATTTTGGCTTCACACCCATTCGCACGCCCATTGAAGCTGCAACAGCCCGTCATGTAGGGTGTGGAAATAGGACAGACCAAAATTTCTTCCACACTTAACTTTTTTTTCCTGCTTGGATGCCTTAGTCCCACGGGCGTGGCACCTGCGACGGCCCATCACTGAGCCCGTGGGACCCCTTTTTCCCTGTAGTTCTTGCACTTATATGTTCATCTCCTTACATCCTGCAAATTCTACACACATTAGTCCATGGGTTTCCACCCATGAAGTGCTTGATTTAACGTCGCGGCATGACGCGGGTGTTTTGGATACTCATACTTTGCCAAAACACTCTACAAAAACTAAAAGTCCAACTAACAAATTCAAAACAAAAATCCATGGGTTGCCTCCCATGCAACGCCTGATTTAATGACGAGGCACGACGCAGGTTGCTTGATCAATCAAACTTCATCAAGCTCCTTGGGTGGGATAAATTCATCAAGGCTGCATGCTTCGATCATTTTAAGCCCCTCAGATGTACCAAAATAAGCTTTAATCCACTGTCCATTAGCCTTGAACCTTTTTCCTTTATGATTTTCAAAATCAACGGCCCCATGAGGAAACACTTGTGTCACCTTGAATGGTCCAATCAACTTGGACATCAACTTTGCAGGAAACAAGCAAAGTCTAGAATTGAAAAGCAGGACCAAGTCACGTGGCTGGAAGTTTCTATTTTCTATATTCCAGTGGTGATACAATTTCATCTTCTCTTTGTATAAGGCTGAACTCTCATATGCATTGAGGCGCAACTCATCCTACTCATTAAATTTCCCAAGCCGCTACAACGATGCTTCCAACCAATCCAAGTACAACTTCTTCAATGCCCACATAGACTTATGCTCCAACTCAATCTGAAGATGGCATGCCTTACCAAACACAAGCTGATATGGGGACATACCTATTGGGGTCTTAAATGCAGTCCGATACGCCCACAAAGCATCATCTAACTTTTGAAACCAATCCTTTCTATTTGCATTGACCGTCTTGGACAAGATTGACTTAATTTTTCGGTTGGAGACTTTCACTTACCCACTAGTCTGGGGATGATAGGGCATTGCAACATTATGCTTCACTCCATATTTCTCTAGCAAAGCCCAAAATAGCATATTGCAAAAGTGAGAGCCTCCTTCACTAATGATTGTCCTGGTGCACCAAATCTGAAAAAGATGTTCTTTTTCAAGAATAATGTGACACACTTACCCTCAATACTTGGAAGCGCAACCGCATCCACCCATTTCGATACATAGTCAACAGCCACCAACATATACCGTTTCCATTAGACAACACAAAAGGGCCTATGAAGTCAATACCCCAAACGTCAAACAGCTCAATCACAAGGATGGGATTAAGGGGAAGCTCATGTCTCCTTGATACACCTCCCTTTCTTTGACACCTGCTGCAAGCCTTAGCAAATTCATGGGCGTCTTTGTGAATAGTCGGCCAATAGTAGCCTCATTATAAGATTTTGTCTGTGGTTTGGATACCACTATGGTCACCTCGAGCAGGTGATGAATGGCAAGCCTCTAGTATCTCCATAATCTCAGCTTTAGGCACACATCGACCAATCACAGTATCAGCACACACACAAAATAAGAATAGCTCCTCCCAGAAGTACTTCTTGATATCAAACATGAACTTTCTCCTTTGATGAACAGACATATCAGGAGGCACCAAGTCACTTGCCAAATAGTTGACAAAATCTACAAACCATGGCATCAAGTCTTGAGAGGTAGACAACACTTGCTCGTCCGGAAATCAATCATCAATCTCTTGTGCATCATCAATCTTTAGCATAACTTCTTCCTCTAATCTAGACAAGTGATCTACTACTTGATTCTTTGTGCCCTTTCGGTCCTTGACTTCAAAGTCATACTCTTGTAGCAGCAACGCCCACCTAATCAGTCTCGGCTTAACAACTTTCTTACCTATGAGGTAACGAAGATCTGCATGGTCTGTGTGCACCACCACCTTGGTCCAAAGCAAATAGGATCTAAACTTCTAAAATGCAAGGACCACAACAAGAAGCTCATGTTCAGTGACAGTATAATTCTTTTGAGCCGCATTAAGTTCTTTGCTAGTGTAGTATATAGGATGAAGAATATTTTCATGACTTTGGCCTAGTACTGCTCATAGCGCCACTGCACTAGCATCACATATATCCTCAAAAGGTTGAGACCAATCAGGAGAAATAATCATGGGAGATGAGACCAACTTTTATTTAAGGTACTAGAATGCCTTCAGACATGCTTTATCAAACACAAAATTTACCTATTTCTCCAACAATTTGCATAATGGATTAGCAATTTTGGAGAAGTCCTTGATAAACCTCCTATAGAAACCAACATGCCCCAAAAAACTTTTTGAATCCCATTCACAGAAACTGGTGGAGGCAATTTTTCAATCACCTCAATCTTCGCTTTGCCGACCTCAATAGCCTTCTTGGAGATCCGATGGCCAAGTACTATACCCTCTTTCACCATGAATTGATATTTTTCCCAATTCAGCACTAGGTTGCACTCTTCACATCTTTTCAGCACACAACTCAGGTGATCCAAACAATCTTCAAAAGAGTCACCCACTACCAAAAAATCATCAATAAATACCATAATAGTATCCTCCACCATGTCTAAGAAAATGGACATCATACAATAATGAAAATTTATTGGTGCATTACATAAATCAAAAGGCATCCTCTTCAAAGCAAATGTCCCATATGGACAGTTGAAAATGGTATTCTCTTGGTCTTTAGGAGCAATCGAGATCTGATTGTATCCCAAATAACCATCCAAAAAATAATACCATCCTCTTCCAGCAAGACGGTCTAACATCTGATCCATGAACAACATTGGAAAATGGTCCTTCTCAGTCCAAACATTCAATTTTCTGTAATCCATACACAAGTGCCAGCTTGTGACTGGCCTCATTTGAATCAACTCATTCTTTGCATTTGGGACTACTGTAATCCCACCCTTCATCGACACACACTGAACTGGGCCCACCCACTTGCTGTCAATAATAAGGTAAACGACACCTGCATCCAGCCACTTAATAATCTCCTTCTTGATGACCTCTTGTATAGGATGATTCAACCTACGCTGGTCCTCAATACTCAAAATATAATCTGGCGTGAGCTAAATTTTATATGCACAGATTCCAGGTAGAATCCCAATAATGTCTGCGATGGTCCAACCAATGGACCTCTTAAGCTTCTTCAAAACAAAAACCAGGGCTTTAACCTGCCCTTCAACTAAGTCTGCAACAATAATAATTGGAAAGGTCTCATTTTCTACTAGGAACACGCACCAGAGATGATATGGAAGCGCATTGAACTCCTAGAAAGGAGGCTCCTCAATAGATGGTCTGGCAGGAGGTGTCTGTCTGTTCTTCAGGTTCAAATCAAGCTTCTTCGGAGTGTAGGTATAAGACCCCATACCTACAAGTGCTTTAACCATATCATCATACTGTTCAATGTCATCTTCATCAAAATTCATAATCACAACTGCTAATACCTCAAGACTAAGTCTCTCATCAACGGGCACAATTTTCTAATCCTCATCCACCACATCAATAACAGAAATCACTCGCATGTCATCATGATGCTTTATGGACTGGTAGACGTTAAATGTAACTACCTCATCATTCAATCTGAACTTCATCTTCCGTGTCTCTAAATCAACCAACGCGCATTCGGTAGCAAGGAATGGTCATCCCAAGATGATAGAAATCTCAAAGTCCACCTCGCAGTCAAGAATTACAAAGTCCGCAGGAAAGATGAAAGTATTAACTTTCACAAGCATATCATAAAGAATCCCTACTGGTTTTTTCACTGTACGATCTGCCATATAAAGCCGTATTGTTATCAGTTTAGGGGCTCCCAAGCCCAACTGATTAAATACTGCTAGTGGAATTAGATTGATGCTGGCACCAAGATCACACAATGCTTTAGCAAAGTTGAATGCCCCAATCTTACATGGAATAGTAAAAGCTCCAGGATCTTCCTTTTTCTGAACCAAAGATTGAGAGACTATTGCACTATAATGGTGCAGATTATCAGTTGGCTCAAAACTCACCGTTCTCTTCCTACTCACCAGATCCTTCATGAATTTAGCATATCCAAGCATCTGCTCCAATGCTTCAATTAAAGGAATATTGACTGAAAGTTATTTCAGCATGAAATTGACCTTGTGAAATTTTCTGTCCTCGACCTTTTTCTTAAATCACTGTGGATAAGGTGGAGGAGGAAATTTCATGGGCTTCAAGACTGGTACAACCTCTTTGCTCTTTTCTTTTGACTCAGAAGACTTCTTCTCAGTTGGCCCTTTACTGCTATCCTTTTCCTCAAACTCGACCACAATCTCAGGATCATCCTTCTCAAACTTTGCTGGCTTATCAACAACTATAGTCATAGGAGGTCAACAGTCTGTTTTCCACTTCGGGTAGTCACAACAATAACTTGTCGATCATTCATTGGATTCTGAATGGTGTCACTTAAGAGAGTGCCTTTTTTGACATAGATTTATGCTAGTAGATATCTGGTGCATCTTGGTCTCAAGCTGCTTTATGGAAACAAAATGGGACTCGACTCTCTGACTAATACCTGAAAGGTCAGCTCACATCTCTTTAATATTGCACCCGTGGAATCAACCTTTTGAAATACTTTGTTGAGCAACTCCCTCATGGTTGGTTGTTCAGGTCTATCTTCACAATTTCCAAGAGGGACATAAAGACCACTTTTATCATTCTTGTAGATAACCTTTTTGTGCCAGTCACCATCCCTGTCTCTAGCTCTGCTACTATCTCTGTAGATGGACCAATTTTAGTATTCATCTCTATCTCTGGTCCGACCTTGATTTGCTGGGCCAGAGGCCCGAAAACCCGCTCCTTAATCATTTATATAACTAACCTCCTCATCGGATGGGTAATCGTCTGGCTTTGGTGCTTTCCCTTGTGAACTGATGGCTTTTACCTTCTCTACTCCCCATCTAGGATTTTCTTTGCAATCAACCCAATGTTCGTCTTCATCTCAGCAACTACTTGCTTGAGCTCCTGTAATTCTTGAAAATTAATGGACTTACCCACTCCATATGTACCTGCTGGACTCTCAGCCTCCTTAGTATGGCATGCCCTATTGGTATTTAGCAACCCTATCAAGCATCTCAGAAGCTTCAATATACGAATTCTCCATGAATGCTCCACCAGTTACAATGTCGGCTACTGCTTTTCTATTGGCGTTTAATGCTTTGTAGAAGATCTCCATTAGATGCCTTGAAGGGATTCCATGTCTCAAAACTTGTTTCGACTTGTTATTGAACCTTAACCAAGTCTCATATTGTTCCTCTTCACTCGTGCCATGTGTATATGGCATTATCGGGAAATTTTGAGAGCCATATAATTGCCTCCCTAGTCAGTGTAATAGCATATTACCCCACTCCTAGTAGATTATAAGCTTTGCAAATTCCCAAAAAAAATTTTACATGTAGATTTGCATCTTCTGTAGGCTTTCCAGCATATAGTCCCCTCAGGTTCAGCAACTGGATCATGGTGGTAGTAATGTCAAACTTCGTTCCCTCTGTTAGTGGTAGCAACACTATGGGTCCAGCAATGCTCAGTTCTTTCACATCCTCATCATCATCATCATTATCATAGTACCGAGGGGCATGCCTCAGCTACGATATCTGTTGGACCTGATTCTGTGGCAAATTTCATCTAGTTGTTGCCTCGTCTCTCACAGCTGGTCTTGCTTTCTCAGCTGCCGCATTTTAGGCTACGAGGTCAGCTGTATTTTGAGAATCTTCAGCAGCAAGGGCATCTTCCCCTTCCTTTTTCCTCTGCTCTACTTCATTCAATAATCGAGTTGTGATCTGTTCTTGTGTCTCATGCTCTCCCTCTTTAGCCATGTTTCTCAAAATCCTAGAGAGCTCAGGGTCATATAGGATCAAGGGATTGCCTTGACTCCTTGTGCTGGGAATGCACAAGTGTGCAACCTGCGTAACAAAACAAAAATAATAGAAAAAGTAAAATCAGGAAATAAGGACTAATAGTGAAATAAACACAATCTCTCTTAATCCTAAACCGTATTCCCCAGCAACAGCACCAAAATTTGATATGCCCAAATTACACCTCCTTTTTGAAGCGTAAGCGGTTGTTGTTCAAATATAAAACCCAATAAAGGTTTGGGTGGATCTCACAGGGAATATGGTAGGACTATGATCGATTAGTGTTTACTTGCACTGTTAGCCATTTATTTCCCTTGAAAGGGGGAGGTTTTATGTAACAAGATTAATAGTGACTTAGATTTGTAAACAGTAACAGTTATTAGTTTCAACAGTTTTTATCAATAAGAGAAGATACTAGAGTAGTGTTCCCTATGAGATCATAACTTAGTAACGCGTTTATACTTAGTAAACTAGCTTGGTGCTTAGTATGTAGAATTGGTAAGTTAGATTCACCTAAACCCTTGGTCCACCATATAGATGAATTTCACCACACGCCTTGGTCCGGCCGTAGGTGTATGATTTACTAACCCTTACCCTGGATCCCAAATTAGCTATTCCTGGACAAGGTCAAGCTATTAGATGAGGGTTGATAGCCTCAAATCTCTATTGTTAAACAACCCTTTTCACATTTGTTACCTATTTGGTCTGGAAATTAAGGATAAGGTGAGTTCTAATATTGGCTACCATTAAAAAGCAATTAAAATGAAGGGAAGAATAATACATGCATAAATACCGCCCAAGAATTACCAAATACTTTGCCTAATTCATTAATCCTTCATGGTTCCCACAACCCTAGTTCAGGATTCAGCTACTCATGTTCATAAATAAAGAATTAATGGTTGTTGGAACAATCATCAATAGACACTTATAATGAGAAGTAAAGAAATCCAAAATCTTGAAGAAAGTCTCAAGAACACTTCAATTAATCAAGAACAATCTTTAATCTTAAGAACTTGTGTAATAATGTCAATCAAATGTAACAATTTAGTACTTGTACAAAAATAATGAGTAACAACCAAAAATAAAACCTAAAGGGAAGTATTTATAGACAAAAAGACCAAATCCTAACTATTCTAGGAGAAGCTTGACGCGGTACAGCTGACGGGATGCCCCATGGGCCATCGTGGATGCGACGGGCATCGTGGGTACCCGTCGGACCTCTTCAAGTCTTGGTCTCAATTCCCTGCCTCAATTTGACGGGTTGAGGTGATGGGATATCATGTCTATGATGCCCGTCTTGGACCTCTCATTGGCTACCATTAGCTTTTTTAAATTATCGGTGCTTTGACTTCATGGGTAGCATCGACGGGAAGTCATGGTTGTCACGGGCATCGTGAATGCCCATCGCCCTATCTTGGCTCCTTGCATTTTCTCTGAATCATATCGATAGGACCTGCAATGTCTCATCGTGTCCTTCACGGATGTCATGGAAGCCCGTCAGGCTCTAATACCTTAGCTTCTCCTGCTGCCTCATTCAAACGACTTGTCCCACGGGCTGTCGTGGGTATGACGCCCGTGGTGGCATGACTTTTGCCCAGCAAACTGCAAAAACTTTGGCATTTTAGTCCTTTAAATACTTTTCCATATACATGTAACAAACGACATTAAATCCAATAAAATATACTTAAGAACTCCTAAGAATCCTTAGTTTTAAGTGTCGAAAATACCGTCAAATCCCGGCACAAAAACTATCGGCACCCTTCCATACAATAGGAGTATACGATGCATCCATTGAGTAACAATCTTGGCAAAGAAATCCAAGATCACATGATACAGAGACAACCAATTCATGCCTAGAATTATGCCGAAATCAACCATATCTAACACCACTAGGTTTACCCATGTGTCATACCCCAGAATAGTCACCACACAAGCCCAGTGTACATGATCCACTACTAAGAAAACTCCTAATAGGGTATCTAAATGGCTAGGCATAGGTAGTAACTCACAAGTAGACTCCAGATGAGTAGCATAACACGAAAATACATAAGAGATTGTAGACCCGGGATCAAATAATGCAGAAGTTTATTGATGACATATAAAGATCATACCTATGATAATATCATCTGAATCCTCCGACTCTAGTTAGACTGGGAATGCATACACGTGGCTCCGAATTCCATGAGCAACTCAAGCACCCTGGGGACAATCCCTACTACCCTACGCACCACCTCTGGCAAATTGTACTAGAGCCTAGGGCCCTAAACCTAATGACCTAGCTGACTCTGCAGACCTTGTCGCCTAAAATGCTAAAACAAGGAACAATCCCTAGTATAGTGACCCAGCACATCAGAATCATAACAATCATGACTAGCTACACCGTGTTGCGATGACACGGCTAAACCAAAATGGACACCATGGCATGAATACGCAGATCGAGAACTTTGTGAAGTTTGAACCAAGAAATGGTTACCCCGACCACTCAAGCCCTCTGTTATTTGTAGTTCTACTTGAATAGGCCAGCTAGGGTGGAAATACTACGGATGACCCCTACCATAGAACCCTCTACCTCTATGTTGTTAACCACTGAATCCATCTTGGTGGTGGGGCCTCTTATCGTTTCTTCCATAGGTCTTGCGATAAATATCCTTAATGGTGCGGGCATGATTAACAACTGTGAGAAACTCTCCCCTGAAACCTCCAAGTTCTCTAAACCAAACCAAAACGATAGAATCAATCCCTTAACAAACCAGCAAACCCGCTCAATCTTAGTGCACAGAATAATCGTAGCATTCTAATCCAACTCATGGAAGTGGACCTCATACTCAGAAATAGACATAGTGCCCTGTTCTAACATGGAAAACTTATCTCTCAGCCGCTCTCTCATACTGCATGATATATACTTCTCCAAGAAAGCCTGGAAGAACTGACCCCAAGTAATAGAAGGTGACCTGATTGGCCTACAAGCAATATACGACCTCCATCACTGCTTCGCTGTACAATCTAGCTAAAATTCTATGTAATCTACTCCATGTGACTCAAACAAGCTAGGGTTATGTAACCTCTCCTGGCAACTAACTAGAAACTAATGAGCATCCTCTCCCGGAGCACCTGAAAATCTTAGAAGACCTAGTCAAATGAAACTACCCAACATCTTCTGCTCCTTAGAAGACATAATCGGCCTAGCTAGAATATGGGGAGCAACCAATGGAATAGGCAATACCTCTAATCGGGGAGCCGCAGTAGTAGGCTGCTGTCACGACCCAATTTCTCGGTCATGATGGCACCTACAACCCCCGGTAGGTGAACCAATCCCCGTAGCCCAGAACAGTTAGTAATGGGCTACTATCTAACAAATAAGAGAACAAGACGAAGAGAACAGATAAAAGGACTATAAATATATACAATGCAGAAAACTAAACCAGAC